>JBBBDQ010000547.1:6720000-7100000 GCA_037127315.1 Ascarosepion bandense | reverse complement strand
ACAGAAAGCGCTTGAATAGATAAAACTTTCGTAAAATTTTTATTTACCTTCTAAAAAAAAACAAACGATCACATGAAAGATTATATAAGATCGCCTGAAAAATCAAATAAACAACTTAACCACAGCACCATGCCTATATATATATATATGGTTATGTCAATTTTACATTGTTACATGGAAATTTCTATGTTTCGAGATTAATTCTCATCATCAGGTAATGTTGGTGTGGTTGTGCAGATGATTTACATTTAAATGACAAATACTTTCGGTTTACTGTGAATGTATGTGGGTGTTTTTTTTTTTTTGTGTGTGGCTAATCAGAATGGAGATTCACTTTGGGGTTTGACCCCGAAGAATTTCTGTGCTAACCAACTTTTTCCTCCTCTTTTTTCTTTTTTCTTGACCCTATTTTTCTCTTGTCTGTTTTCCTTCCTTAATGTTTTCCCTCCCATTTATCTGATCTTATCATTTTCCCTTCAGTTTTATTACATTTGATGTAATACTCCTTTTTAGTAGTACTAATCTTCTTTCTCGTCCTCTTTTGTCTATTTGTTAAAGAAAAGATTTTTTCAAAAAAAAAAAAAAAAAAAACCCTTAACCTGCTACTTTTTTGCTCCATCTATCCATTTGCTGTAAAGTTTATTATCCTGATACAAAGGGGGAATTTATTTTTTTAAAAAAAGCCTAACTTATTCTATTTTTGGCTTTATTTTTATTTTTATTTTTACCTAATTCGTCAATGATTATTTTTCTTATGTACTTGTTGGTTATATGCATGTTATTTAATTTAGGTTTTATCCATTTTCTAATGTGAATAATTTACAATGTCTGCATATGACATTAATTTCGTTGCGTTTATTTAATAAATTTTTATTTTTAAGGGATCTAATAATAAATAGTTTTTCATATAAGCATAATGAACATGGTTCATTTAAGGACTTACATGTTTTAGCTTCTTTTAGGATTTTCCATTTTATTTTGGGTGTTTTTTTTTTGTTTTTTTTTTCTTTAGGTACCAATGATATCTTGATAGGGATGTTCCATTTTTGTATTTGCTATTATTAAATGAAGGGGTATGCTGGTAAATTCTCTGCTTTAGAGTGTTTTTAGTACTCCCTATATAGACTTTTATATTGTTTGGGTTTTCCTTCGTCGATATTTCGCATTGATAGATTATCGATTCCGTCAAACACTTATTTTCTAGAGGACAGTTTATGGGGTTTTTGCAATTACATTTTTTCTTGTCTAAATTGTTATTTTCTGTTGTCTGGTTATTTTTACTGGTTTTGTTGAATTTCTTAAAAATATTATTATTGTGTTTTTTTATAATTTTTTCTAGATTATTCATACAGCTGTAACTTAATTTTATAGTGTTTTTATTAAAGATCTTACTTAGTGGATTTTTCTCCGGAATTGTTTCCTAATTAACTCGAGGAATTTTCTTCCCAACCTACCATTAGTCATCTGGTAGTAAGGGGGTGTGTACCAGATGATTTTCCTATTCCTATTTTTTCTTCGAGGGTTGCTTTTCTTGTTTACATATTTAATATTTGGGTTTATGTATCCACATAACATTGCCTGATGATGAGAATTAATCTCGAAACATAGAAATTTCCATGTCGCAATGTAAAATTGACATAACCATATAATTATATTATATTATATTAAGCTCTATAATACTCATTATATTGAGCACTGTTTATAATAAAATAAATGCCAGGGCACACAAAATAAAATAAAAAAACCTCTTCACTTGGAATTATATATATATATATATATATAAAGTGAAAAATATAAAAAATGCATAAACATAATATTTCTCACGCTTTTAGTGAAGCTGACAAAATGCTGTTGATTTCTCAAACCATGCAACAGGCTTGCCTCCAAGAGAGTAAATCACTACGCCTGCTTGGCCTGACACTCTCAGCGGACCTCATGTGGAATGACTACGTCGAATCCATTGCTAAATCCGCAGCTATGAAAGTCGGCTCTCTGTGCAGGGCCCGGAAATTCTTTCCGCCTGAATCTATCCTGCAATTATATAAATCCACCATCCGCCCGTGTATTGAGTACTGCTGCCACATCTGGTCGGGTGCCCCTTCTATTCTCCTCGGGGTTCTTGGCGAAGAATCTACAGCGAAGAATCTATAATAATTATCTGTATATGATAAAAGTGTTAACCCTTACCCTCTGCAGACGATTAAATACAGCTCTATGACCTGTGATCGGTACAGTATCGGTGCGTTCTGCTTAAGATCAAAATGTCACTTAAAATAAAATATCAGGTCAAGGCAAGATAGCTTAATTTAGTGTAGCACCATGTCATATTTGGATTTTCACACGAAAATTCTAGCTAATGCCGATAGTGTAAGGATTATCATGCATTTAAAGTCTTCCCATGTAGGAGGCACATTGTCGCATATATAGGACAAGTCTAGATAAATGAAGATTTGGGGACCCTGTGCGCGCCACCGACGCACCCACATAATCTCAGAGTATTAGTTTAGGGTAAAGATAAATTTACAAGCAAAGAATGACGTAAGAGAACTTCAGTGATAGATGAGTAAAAATTACGGTTTGCTATTTGTGAAAGGTGCTAATCTAGAATGACCTTTGTAGCAATTGTGTCGTTAGGGGAAGAGTGACCACCCTTAGAGAATTCTCCCTCATAATCTCAATGGCCTTGTAAAATGAAACCGGCTGTTTGAACCAACCTCCATATAGTTCATAGCCTATATCTTTTTGCATGCCAGTATTTATAGCAAATATGATAAACAGAGAATGTAGAATGAGAGTAGAAATGGGCGGAAGGAATATTTTTCAAATGTATGTGTTGTATGAGAGAGTATTCATTTTTTTATTGGTTTCCACAAGACTAAACTTCTTCAAACACTCCTTTAACCAATCTTGCGACAAACTTAAACTTATTTAAAAATGGAACTTTGTCTGTGTGTGTGTGTGTGTGTGTGTGTGTGTGCGTCTGTCTGTATGTGTCCGTTACCTATAGACTCCGAAACGGCTGAACCGATTTTCTTGAAAATTTACACAGTAGTACTATAAGCGTCTGCGAATGTTCTTAGCTAGGTTTTGTGTCGAGGTACCCCCGATAAATATCGAAAATCGAACAAATGGGATTATAGAAGGAGTGGTCCGATTTTAATCAAATTTGATACACTCATAGACAAAGACATAAAAAACTATATTCAGAAATTTCAAGGTTGCAGTTCTATCCTTGGATGACTTATTTGACTCCGATATTTGAAATCAATACTCCGATATCCTACCAGGTCTAATCAAAATCAGTTTTTCAGCCCTTTTATTTTGGTTTTTGCTTCGGGTTTGGCTCTAAGTAGGTATAATTGTAGTTCTTAGTCTCAACCGTGATACCATTTACTCAGAGGACTTATTTAGCCTTCAAAATTCAGTTGACGACATAAAAAGAAAAAACTTATTTGATATCTATACCAGGAAATCAAAATTTGACTTCCATCCATTCATTTTTCTTTCAGTCTACGGTTTCGCTTTAACTGGAAACAACTAATGCTTTTTAGTCTTTCGTGCCAACGTCCAAAGAGTCTGAGCTCCAGGACCATGGATTAGTTTTAAAGCTTTCATTACACCCGAGCAACGCCGGGCTATACTGCTAGTTACTATATAATTTAAGCAATAGATATTAAGATTAAAATGTTGCTTTTAGACCTTTTACCTAGGATCAGTATTCTATCTGCGTTCACTCCTCTATTAATCTAAATTCACAGTCGTGAATAAATCATTTACTGTTTATCTCAAGATCATGGGTTCGATTCTCGAATCTGGTTTGGATTTAGTTGTCTATATACAGAGTCCAATGATGAAGTAGTCGCCATTTTTATTTTACGCATGCGCGTTGTTATTTTTTATTTTGTCAACTGCACAGTAGAGAAGGGTCAGTGAGGCACCGTTTGTGAGAAAAGGGGCACCATGATATAAATCACTCAGTCAGAAATTTGGAAATGGCTTGCTGTAGTACCTAACATTCACACCGGAAACTGAAATACGAACATTTCAGAGTGTTTGGGTGTCAATCTGAGGACAGTACAGAAGACTTGAAAAGAGTTGGGTGTGTCTAGTGGTGGTTAAAAAGGTGTTTGAAGTGATCACGTGATGACGACGTTATGCCTCCACTCATCTCACAGGGCCTCAAACTCAACACGGAGGTCTACATCATTTTTCCTGCAACTTTAGCTATGAATCGATCGTATGTTCGAGTTCCACTTGGGGACTGGTGTGAGTAAGGTCCAATATCTGGTCAAAGAACGAAGCCTCCTCGAGGCGAGACCGATTCATTGTGACTGGTGGTACTTCGGGGACCGATCGGCGATGGTAGAATGTAACTAGTTTTGTTTTCAAGGCATTGAGTGTATACAGACAGTTTTTACTCCACTTACATATTAAAGCTAAATCGGATGAGAAATCATCTACCAATCTCTGGCCATCACGAGTTTTAAAGGATCAGCCATATATATATATGATTGCGCTTAGCATGAAACAGTCTGTCACCCTTGAGTGTTGACGTTGACTTTAATGTTCGCTATTATATATATATATATATATATATACACACACACACACACACACACATATATATATATATATATATATATATATATATATATATATATATATATGAAATAAGATATAAAATGGCATTACACTAAAGAAGAGTGCTCAACAGTAAGGCACAAAGAGTTACGAATGACCACTTTTCTTAGGTTTAATACCATTTTATACCTACATCGAGCACTGTTTTATTAACACCTTAACAATAACGTTACACATGTGTGTACCATCATATGTATATTTATTAATACACGTAATTATATATATATATATATATAATGACGTAAATTAATAAATATACACAGGAGGGTGCACATATGTATAGTATTATTATTCTGGTGTTAGTAAAACGGTGTTCAATGTATGAAGAGAGCTGTATTATATATATATATATATATATATATATATATATATATATATATATATATATATATTAATAAATATGCATATTATCCTACGTCTATCTACGTCTATGGCACGATTCAGAATTTCATGCGTTATGCAATCATCATGTGAATATTTCAAAATTGACTGTTTAATAGATTTTAATTTAAATTCACTCGATATTCATGGGAATTAAATCTTATAAAGTCACTGTTTTTTTTAATAACAAGATTAAAAATTTAAATATTTTAAGGTTACGTATAGATAAAAATTCCAAATTTAATTTTAAAATTTAAAATTTAAAAATATTAAGAATAATAAAATGCAGGCAGAAGAAAGGGGCGTAAATCATGAAACGTAAAAATTTGAATATTTAAATATTACATGTCGAGAAAAAGTTAAAATTTTAAATAAAATACAATAAATAATAAAAATAAAAATTGAGAATTAAAAAGTGAAATTTAGAATTGAAATTAAAAATTAAACAATGAAGGGAGCAAAAATAAAAGGTGTTTAATTTATAATTGTTAAAAGCAATATTGCGGGAGAAAGAAAGAAAGAAAGAAAGAAAGAAAGAAAGAAAGAACAAACGTACAGAGGAAGCTATATCAATCTGGGTCGAAGAATTTAAGTAAGTATTTTTTCTATGACAGCATGTGGTCATTAAATCACATTTTTTATTAAGTAAATTAGGATTATTGATATGGATTAAGATGACAAGTTTTTCTAAAAGACATAGATAATATTTATCTCTTAAGGTTTAGATTTAACTACGTTATTCCAGGTAAAAATTGGGTTGTTCTTGTTTTTTAATTTCCAAAAATTTATGGATAATGCAGTACATTTGATCTATTAACTGTTGTTCAAAGACAATATGTGATTGTTAAATCTTATCTTTTACCTGATATAAACGATCCAAAATGTCTTCGTGGGGGCGTATGATATCTATCTATCTATGTATCTCTCTCTCTCTCTCTCTCTCTCTCTATATATATATATATATATATATATATATATATATATATATATATATATAAAGATAACATCGCGGTCGTACCAAGCGACAAACAGTCTGTTTCATGCTTACATGAAATCTTTATACCATGTGTCCTGAACTCAATCTTCAGGCCAAATGTCTTGAAGATTGCGTTATCATGAATTAGACTGTCGCCACTGGATGTTAACCGCTATGTCCACTTTTATATTTGCATATACAAGGTAACCAAAAAAGTTCTGTCCATTTTCTGATTATTCATTGAATGAAGTTGAAATATATATGAAATGCGTGTAGCAATTGTATTAAAATTCGGACAGCCGGAAGTAGGAACATCAGTTGTTATAAAAAAAAAACACGCGCACCGTGCCCGACCATCAGTTATAAGCCGGACAGCTGTGAGAAGGATGACAGTGTCTAGAGATCTCTTTCGGGGCTGTTTGCTTTACGACTTCAAAGTGGGCTTATTAGCAGCTGCATCAAATCGCCGCATATGTCAAGCGTTTGGGGATAGTACTGTGGATGAACGTACAGCAAGGCGTTGGTTTCGAAAATTCAAGTCGGGAGATTTGTCTCTCCGTGATCAGCCTCGCAGTGGACGACCACAGGTCTTGAATGACGGAGTCCTGAAGGCGGCCATTGAAGAAGGACAGTAGTTTAACGTGTGGTGAACTTGCAAGACAGTTCAACGTTTCCGATGAAACAGACTTCACCTGCACTGCATAGGTAAGACGTACAAACTGAGCAAGTGGGTTCCGCAAACGCTGTTGGAGATCCACAAAGGACGAGTGGCAGCTTCCGTATCGCTGCTTTCTCGCTACCGTACCGCATCCTTATTCAGTCGAGTGCTTACCAGTGATGAAAAGTGGATTCTATACAAAACTCCCAACCGTTCCAGCCATTGGTTGTCTCCTCACGATGTTGTCCCTCACACTGCAAGACCACCTATGCACCCACTCAAGATTATGCTTTGTGTCTGGTGGACACGTCGTCAAGTGTTTCATTATGAACTGCTACCAACGAGCCAAACGGTCACTGGAGACCTATATTTGCGGTAATTGAAACGTGTGCAACAGGCATTGCGCCAGAAGAAGCCCGCACTGGTGAATCGCAAAGGTGTGCTTTTCCTCCATGACAACGCCAGGCCGCATGTCGCGCGAGTGGTCAGGGATACCATACAGCAACTTGGGTGGGAAACTTTGTGCCACCCACCTTATTCACCTGACCTTGCACCATCAGATTACCACCTCTTCCACTCCCTGAATAATCATCTTCGTGGGAAATCCTTCACCAATGAAGCAGACTTACGCAAAGCCCTTACGGATTTCTTTGCGTCAAAACCCCTGAGTTCTACTGCAAGGGCATTGAACAACTGGAGACACGTTGGCAGAAGGTGCTGGATGCTGATGGTGATTACTTCGAAGGCTAAATATAAGTTACACATACTGTGAAGCGTTTTCTTTTTTTCCTTTAAAAACGGACAGAACTTATTTGGTTATCTTGTAATTTATCCCTGATGTTGAGTGCATTAACGCATAAATATAGCATGCATTATATATACTAAATGTTTATCACCACACACACACACGCGCGCGCGCGCGCGCGCGCACCCGCTTGTGCGCGTGTGTATCTATGTGTGTGTGTGTGTGTGTGTGCACGCGCGTTATCTTTAAGGTGACGGAAGTAACTTGCTGAGAAACAAAGAAACCGTAAAAATGTCACAGTCATCCTTATTATACATGATGATTTGTGTTCTAAAGTAAATTGGGGAAATTTCAGTACAGAACAAGTGACAGCAAATCACTTCAACATACCCCAGTGTTAATGCACCCTCCCCAATATTAACGCAGATTTTGTAATGCTGCCATCAGGATGATTTCGATTCTTCTTTGGATTGCTAATTCTTACAATGATTTTGGGAATACACTTAAGAATTGTTCTAAATGAGCCAAATGTTCAATTATTTTTTCTTTTTTTCATTGTGTTTCAAATTTAATCCACTGTTCAAATGTTTTTCTTGTTGTTCGCGATAACTGGATCTGGTCTTCTGGCCTAGATTGGTTTATTCGTTTGAATATTTAGATATTGTTCTATATTTTCTATGGCAGTTTGCATCTATCTATCTATCTCTCTATCTATCTATCTATCTATCTATCTATCTATCTATCTATCTATCTATCTAAGTCATATATATATATCTCAATCTGTTCATATCTATCTATCTATCTATCTATCTATCTATCTATCTATCTATCTAAGTCATATATATATATCTCAATCTGTTCATATCTATCTATCTATCTATCTATCTATCTATCTATCTTCATAACTATATAAATATTTATTTTGCATTTATAGTCTTTCTCCCTCTCAAACAGATTCTCTAGTTTTTATTTCACACACACACACACACACACACACACACACACACACACACACACACTCTCTCTCTCTCTCTCTCTCTCTCTCTCTCTCTCTCTCTCCCTCTCTCTCTCTCTCTCGTGCACATTCACATACAAAAGTAATAATATGCCCTATAGCATGATGTCTGCAAGATTGTTTCGCGAGTCATTTCTTCCGTAAGATGTTCGAAACTCACAATATTCACTACGATTGTAGATCTGTACTAAATCAAGTTAAACTTTATGAAATGCTGTTTAACAGGCTAATCTTTCAGAACATCACAGGAGGAGTGAATGTAATTGTCAATGATAATAGTTTTATGGTCATATGAGCATTAATCTAATCGCTGTAAATATCTATATCTTCATTAGTTGAGGGCGATCATTAATCAGATTCCTATTCATAATGATTCGAACTTCGCTAAATATCCTACTGTTAATGTCTTGAAATTAAACTTGATTTAAATATATATATATATATATATATATATATATATATATATTTTCTAGACATATGCTATTAAATATAAGAGACAATGAATGTCTATTATGTTTAATCATGAGCCGTTCTAAACGTCGTATTTTTGCTTTAATTTCAGTTGAAAATAAAGACAAAAATTCTCCAACATTTGGATAATTATTTATTGGTTTTCTTCTAAGCTTTCGGCTCACATGAGCCATCTGCAGAGAGGTAGTTTAAACTGAAATATTATAAAATCCACCATCAATATATATATATATATATAATTTAACATATTGATTTATCACAAAAGAAAAAGAGCTCCCTTCATATTTTACAAGAATCAATGGATGCACATGTAAAATTTTCTAAAGTTTAGTCTGATCTTATGGTCACAAGTGTGAGACACAATAATAATGGCTTACTCTGGCTCACTAACTCTTTATTCCCCTCGGGAAGAGGCTTAACATGTAAACTTAGAGAAACGTCTTTCATTGATATGCTTCTTTCTTGTTCCCGCTCACAATGCTTCTTTTCATTTCACTTTGTTCTCTGCAAACACTAACGCTCATTGATAAACACGTTAGCATTAACTGAATCGTCCATTTCTGCTTATCTACGCTGCAAACAGAAGAAAGTGAAAGTGAAAGTAGGCGAGCAAGGAAACGGAAGTCCGCCGTTTCGATAAACGGAGCTAGATTTCGTTCTATGATCGTATTTTATTTATATTTTTTCTTTAATTTATTTTATTCGATTTTTTAATTCATCTCTTGTTATAACAGTATTTTATTTTACCCGCGTCTCACAGCAGTATTTAAGGTGAGCAAACAACGGCAAATAAAGATATTTATAAACCAAAACCATACGGGCAGTGCCATTTGTAAATCTTGTCCCGCCAAAATACTCAGGAGTGGTCAGATGTCAAGCTTTCCTGTTACTTAAAAAAGCAAAACAATGAAAATACAGTTGGACTCAGTTTATTAGAAATGTGTAGCGAAAGTGTTTGTTGTTTTTTTTTTTTAGAATAATCACTGTTTCTTCTCAATCTCAAGTCTGAATAAACCGTCTTCAATAACCCCCCCCTGTCAAATAGTAATAATAATAATAATAATTATAATAATTATTAATAATAATAATTAATAATTAATAATAATTAATAATAATTAATTAATAATTAATAATAATACTCACAAGTACAGATCACACATTACAAAGAGCTTTATTTGTGTTAAATGTGAGTGATTTTAGTTATTGTTTTTAATATAAAAAGGATCCGTGGATAATATAATGAAGAGACCCGGAAGAAAATATGTATAAAGCAGAAAGCAATAATAATAATAATAATAATAATAATAATAATAATAATAATAATATGGGATTACACCATCTATACAGACAGAAAATAATAAAATAATAATAATAATAATTATAATAATTAATAATAATTAATAAATAATAATAATTAATTAATAATTAATAATAATTAATTAATAAGTAATAATAATTAATAATAATTAATTAATAATTAATCATAATAATTAATTAATAAGTAATAATAATAATTAATTAATAATTAATAATAATTAATAATAATAATATTATTAATAATAATATGGGATTACACCATCTATCCAGACAGAACATAATAAAATAATAAGAATTATTATAATAATTAATAATTAATAATAATTAATTAATAATTAATTAATAATAATTAATTATAATTAATTAATAATTAATAATAATTAATTAATAAGTAATAATAATTAATAATAATTAATAATAATAATATTATTAATAATAACAATAATATGGGATTACACCATCTACACAGACAGAAAAATTGAAGCAAATAGGCCGGACATTATCGTTAAAAACCAAAAAGAAAAAACTTGCTTATTAATTGATATGGCTTGTCCAGCGGACTGTAACATAGCAACCAAGGAATTCGAAAATCTGTCAAAATATAAGAACCTGAAAATTGAAATAGAAAAGTTGTGGAAATTGAAAACAAGTATCGTACCAGTGATAGTGGGTGCACTTGGAATGATAAAAAATGGAACAAAAAACACATTTAAATAATTCCTGGAAACTCCAGCTTAAGAAATATACAAAAATTTTGTTAAGTACAGACCATGCACTAAGGAGAATTGTGTCTATGTAACGCTAGGGATGTTATGGGAGATAGTAAAACATAAAATGTAGCTATAACAACAAACCATGACCTGCCTTAGGTCTTTCCGCAGACTTGGTAGGTAGTGCGACCATAGCAAAAATCGAATTATGATGAAAAATGAAATAATAATAATAATAATAATAATAATAATAATAGATGCATTTGGAATGATAATAAAAAAATAAAAACATTGAAAGAATCCCTGGAAACCCCAGCTTAAGAGATATACAAAAAATTGTCCTATTAAGTACAGCCTACATACTAAGGAAAACTTTGTCTATGTAACGCTAGGGATGATAGGGGAGATAGAAAAAACATGAAATGGAGCCATAACAACACGCCACGACCTGCCTTAGGTCTTCTCGCAGACTTGGTTGGTAGTGCGACCATAGCAGAAATCGAAAAATGATGAAAATTGACATAATAATAATAATAATAATAATAATAATAATAATAATAATAATAATAAGAAGAAGAAGAAGAAGAAGAAGAAAGATATTTAGAATCACATATGATATCCTTATAGGAGCAAAATCGCATAACAGGATACTGAAAAGTTCTTATCCTGACCAAGATCAGATTCCCCGCCAAATTCTGATGTATGACCATCTGGTCAGTTAATTGAGCCGAGACATTTTCAACATCCATCGTAAATACGGGTAATTACATATATATATCTACTTGTGTGTGCATATGCATGCATTTACATACGCGTCAATATATATTAATATTTCTTATTGCTATAAACGTTATATTTTAGTGGGTACACGTGTTTGAACAGAAATCTATGTTTTTTTTCTTTCTGTAGTGAAAATATTTACCAGATTAGAGATCGAACGTCTTATTAATAAGACTTTCGATGTCTAGAACTGTAGATAGTACCCTCTAAATTTTATAGCAATAAGAAATAATGCCGGAATAAAAAAAAATCCGTTAGTTGTATAAAAATTACTTTACGGTTCAAGTACGAATATAAATTTAGAAGTTAAAGTGAAATAGTACAATTGAGTCTCTTTTTTTGTGAAAATTATGTGCGTTGTGGTGCATTGGATATCGGCTTGGAACGAGAAGTCGGAGAGCCGAGTTCGAATTCCAGCCGAATTCATTGCATTCACTTACGGGCAAATACCCTTGGGAAAGGTATTAATGCGTCTATTCCTTCCAGTTATGGGTTAAATAACAGGACAGACTGGGTTTTGTAGCCTTGGTCGGCAACCAGTCTACCGCAGAACGCAATGGCAACCTCCTCGGGATAATCTTCTGCCCAGTCAGTCATGTCTCTTTCGAGACATGATCGCCCAAGCGTGTATCACGTATGGCACTTAACTGACTTTTCGTAGCTTAATAGTAAATCAAGCCTGACCTGAATGTGGATTCTCGGATTAAAAAGGGACAGGTGAAATTCCTACTGAGACGCCGTTCTTTTTTACTTCCGATCTCTAGATCTGTTTACATTAATTTCACTGTTTGAAAAAATAAAATAAAATAAAGACGGGTTGCTGACTTTAAACACTAAATATAACGTTTATAGCAGTGTTCTTATCAATTGGTATTCCGCAAAAGGTCGTTGGATGTTTCTGCAAGAAACAGTGATAAATAAACAGGCTTACGTATTTTTGAGTAATTTTGTTTAATTTTATCTAAACTTATTTATAAATGGAAATTTGTGTGTGTGTGTCTGTGTATGTGTGTGTGTGTGTGTGTGTGTGTGTGTGTGTGTGTGTGTGTGTCCGTTACCTATAAACTCCGAAACGGTTGAACCGATTTTCTTGAACGGCTTGAACACAGTTGTACTATAAGCGTCTGCGAGTGTTCTTAGCTAGGTTTTGTGTCGAGGTACCCCCGATAAATATCGAAAATCAATAATCGAAAAAATTGAGTTATAGAAGGAGTGGTCCGATTTTAATCAAATTAGATACACTCATAGACAAAGACATAAAAAACGATATTCAGAAGTTTCAAGGTTGCAGTTCTTACAATAGTGCAGAAAATTTGATATCGATACCGGGAAATCAAAATTTAATTTACATCCATTCATTTTTCTTTCAGTCTACGGTTTCGCTTTAACTAGAAACATCTAATGCTAAAAAGCCAACGTCCAAAGAGTCTGAGCTCCAGGACCATGAATTAGTTTTAAAACTTTCATTACACCACGAGCAACACCGGGCTATACTGCTAGTTATTGTATGAATCGAACAACGAGGTTTTGAGAAAAAGTGGAACAAAAAGAAAACTTATACTTAACACCAGGAATAGATAGTTGAAATTTCTGAGGCACATAATGAGGAAGGAGGGCTTGGAAAACCTGTAACTCACAGAACGGCAAGAGGTACAGATGAAAACAACGCATCAGATATTTGATGAGCTTCCGAAAATCGATGCCGGAACAAGGTTTAGAAATAACGAAAAGAGAATTTATTTAGTTCTGTAAGGAACAGGAAACTGTGGAGAGCCATGACTGACTATATCCTGAGGGGACACAGCGCATAAAGAGAGATAATGTTACTATAGACGTCCGGCATATTCTTGGAAAACCATTGGTTATTATAATAAAGGCTTTTGTGCGTTGTAATGCAGTGGATATCGGCTCGGAACGAGAACTCTGAAAGCCGAGTTCGAATTCCAGTTGAATTGGTTGCATTCACTTACGGGCAAATATCCTTGGGAAAGGTATTAATCCGTGTCTTCCCTCCAGTTATGAGTTAAATAACAGGACAGATCGGGTTCTATAGCCTTGGCTGGAAACCAGTCTACCGCAGAAAGTAATGGCAACCTGCCCAGTCAGTCATGTCTCTTTCGAGACATGATCGCCCAAGCGTGTATCACGTATGGCACTTGACTGACTCTCTTATATAAGTTAAAATTATACAATAATTTTTATGCGGGGTTTGAGAAACGCTACTGTAGAGACTTTCAGTGTTATTACACAAACCTAAACTCATCTTTGTACGCAATTTGTTCAGAATAAAGCAATAAAACCCTTTGTATAATATATATGTACACACCATTTTTGTTTAGGGAAGTTTTTTTTGTTTTTTGTTTTTTGTTTTTACAATGATGTTCACTCTGACGAAGACCCTAAAATAGGGTTACAAAGTTTTGTAGATAAGTGTTTCTCGAACGGTGTTCTCCGAAGTCTAGATTCTCAGTAATTTTTGTTGAAATTTATATTTATTATGTACGATATATTGTTGGAAAATCCTTGGTTATTTTCATAAAATAATAAAATATAGGAGACATTAATAATGGAATACAATAATTTTTATGCAGAGGTACCCTGAGACATAAAAATTATTTCAAGGGTTTTACAGGGGTAAAAAGCTTAAGGAACACTGAATTATAGTAATAAGAAATAAGATCTGATTAAAAAAAATTGTTTATATTTTCCTTTGCATACATTTCAAGTACAACCGCATATGGATGAATTTGTGATTACATGTGTGTGTCTGAATATGTGAAGTTGTTAGTGAGTGTCTAGCTATGTGAGTGTTTGTGTGTGCTTGCTTGTCTGTGTAAATGCGTGTGTGTGCACACGTTCGTTTTATTCATTCAGTTATGTTTTTATTATGGGCTTACTTTCGCGCTTTTCCTCGGCAAACACGTCTACGCATGCGCCACGGTGCGTGTGTGTTCGCGGCTTTGTGTCTATCTGCGACTATTTGGTTTGACGCTTTGTTGTTTACAGAGGATTTACTAGAGTTTAGATGTTGAAAGATTTGGCACAGGAATCAAACAAACCCGGGATTAGGCATTGTCAAACGAGAAAAAAAAAAAGAAAAAAAGAGAAACTTATAGACAAGCAATCGTAATAGTTTGCAGGCCTTCTATGAAAGGACGTTTTTTAATTAATATATTTTATGCATTAATTCGTTTATCAAAGTTATTACCATTCGTTTCATGCATGTTCCATTCAGTGAAGGAAGCGCAAAGAGGTTTAGATATTTGCTAGACAAGGCTGCGTTTGACCGAAAAGACCACCTACTGTGAATAAAAAGCAGCGTTGGTGGTTTATGAGAACATCGTACTAACGATTTCTCTAAGACGCCTCAGTCCATGACCACTTATTTATTTATTTTGACTCATACCAAATTGAAAACATTTATGTATATGGACAAATGTAACAATCTTAGTCTTATGAGGCACAAGTTTGCACACACACACACACACATTCACGCGCGCACGCACGTACGCACGCACGCACGCACGTACGCACGGACGAACATATGTGTGTGTGTGTGTGTGTGTGTGTGTGTGTGTGTGTGTGTGTGTGTGTGTGTGTGTGACTTTAAAATGACGGACCGCATTCTTTTAAAGGGGCTTCGTTGTCCAACACTTTTTCAGAAAGTTTCGTTGGAACAACAATAATCAAAACGGCGAAACGAAAAGAAGTAAACGTTGGGTGTGGTGGGGTGGTGATGGGGGGTGTTATGGGGTTAGGTGGGGGTGTAAATAAAGACCCACAACTAAAATAAACAAACAAATCGATGCAAACAAGCTCCTAATGAGCATAGAAACAATTACTTATTTTCTTCTAATGAAATACACAGAACGAACAAAGTTCTCTTTCCGCATGCACAAAGTCTACCAATAAAGCCTGATGTAAACAGCTTCTAAAAACCTAGCTTTGACAGTTGCTGCGACAGCGGTAGCTGGTTTAATATTTGAACTTAGAACCGAGCGTCCGAATTCGTGTTCCCCACTTTAAAAACTAACCTTGTGTCACAACTCACTTTTGTGGGAGAGTGGGTAAACATTCCTATCTCTGTGCAGCACCCTAAACACTCCGTGAACATACTCGGAAGCGCAACCCGGGTTGTTAAACAAATGACGTCCAATCGCTGACTCGGCTGAAAAAATAGACACAACCGATCCCACGTATACTGGGACTGGGGAAATTTTGGCCGAGTTTACGCGTTCGAAAAGCCCACTAAAAGTTGACCTTGTGTCGCATCACGCCTCAGTGGGTGGAGTTGGGTAAATACCCAGAGTTCCAAGACAGCTTGCAATTGTCAAACTTTCATTCTTCGGGCAGAGTACGACTCAATGGTGACTCTGTCTACAGACGGAGACTCTACTGAGAAAAATAAACTATGCAATGTGCCCAAACACGTGGTTGTAATGTCTGGGTAAATTTTAACACTTCGCCCGAATGTAAGCACTCATGTTCCCCACGTTAAACCCGACCTTTTGTCACATCCCGTCTCAGTGGGGAGACTTTAGGTAAATATCCAATATTCCGAGAGAGTTGGAATGCCGTTGGGGTCAGTCCAGATTTTGTTAAAGCTTACTCAGACCGGTTCTAGTCTCACCACGCGCACGACATGTTTTTGTCGGCTACCCATTGTAACTCATATTTTGTGTTGGAAGACCTGTTATATTTTATGTTAATTTTATCGCTTATTTTTTAATGATTTTTTTTCTGTGAACTCTTTTTTTTAATTTTCTTTTTCATACTTAGCTTTTTTTAAAAAATATTTTTGTTTCTAGTGTAACATCTAATTTTACCAGTCTGTTGATTTAATTTTTGTGTATATTCTATTATAATTTTTAGTTTCTTTTACTTCTGATCCCCACCCCTCCGTTAAAACTTAATTTTTGTTTTATTTTTTTCGCATATCTTCTCTTTTTGATCAATCCTTTTGGTTTTCATGTTTTACGTGTTATTTCTTTTTTGTGCCCTAAAGTTAATTTAACTCGTATCCATCCAGCCGCAAGCCTAGTTTAATTTTAGTGTAACTTTTTCTTTACAATTAATTTTTGTTTAATCTGTTGATTTTTTTTCGTGTTACATCGGCCATTTTGTTTGATTAGTAAAATTTGAATTTTTCTTATTTGTCGCTTTTGTTATAATTTTTGTTTTGCGGTATTTATTTCATAATTTGTTCATTTTGCTGGTTTAAATTAAAAAAAGAAACATTTTCAGTTAATTGTGTTTTTTCAGTAAATTTATTCTTTTTATTTTTCACGTTAAACGTTTTCTTTCTTCGCCTATCTTTTTGTTCTCGTTCCATCTTTTCGAGAACGACTTTATTTTAACTTGTGTAGCCTTTACGTCAAAAAATCCTTTTTTTAAACAAGCTTTGGCTGGACTATTTGTTTCATTGTATTCGAAAATGTAAAATTGTATTCGAAAATAATCTCATTGTTCTGTATCTGTTTAAGATTTTCTGTTTATTTATTGATCTCATTTTTTTCAAAAAAAGGTTTTAAAAAAAGAGAAAAATTATTAAAGTAAGCAAAATGGTCGATAAACGTGGGTCAATTAAAAAAAAAAATGTTTGAGTAAAAAAAGAAAGACCCTCGCGATAAAAACAATCTATCAAGAACGTAGTCATTAACGACCAAATAAATTAAAGGAAAAATATTGAGGCCGAGAATAGCTAAAATCAAGAAAAGGCATTGCCAACCAATAACAACAGTATCACCAAAAGCAAAGATGAAAATGTAGTGGCCAGGGACTTGCACGAAGGGCATAATCAACATGACTGAGTTCCTGGAGAGAACCAAGAGTTACGCACATCTTTCTATGATGGGCTTTTGGCAGACTTTCAGTAATGACAGAAGGTTAAAAAAAAATTGTGTTGTTATTTGTCGTCGACAAGCGTTCGCACAAAATTTGTTGCTTCACAAAAGACGCAGTCATCATCTAAGGAGTCATAATAGGCAGAGATATTTCACGTAGGACGTGCTTTTATCCATACCTGCCGACTTTGAGCACGCATCTAGTAGGGACCTGATCGTAAAAGACATTATCATATGAGCTGAATATCAGGGCAGGCAGAGGACCAAGTATCAGTATATGAAGTCCTTCCTCTATGTCTTAGGAAAGCACTTAGGAAAGCACTTAGGAAAGCACTTAGGATCAATTTTTTTCAGATACTCAGTGCTTCCTCCGACGACCTGAACAGGGAGGGTGGAATTTCGAAATTATTATTGTTCGTAAAGCCTTCACCTCCATCCCCAAATGTCTGAATATAGAGAACCAGAAAATGTCGTTCATTGTAACTGGCCGTAAACTAACTTGATGAAAGTGTGGAGATAATGGTTATATCTCCTATTAATGCCTAGACAAGACAGCCTCTGAAGTTCTGTCTTTCACCGACCAAAATCCCCTTTTGGACAAGTTTGTTATTTGCATCTTGCCTGTAATGGACATGCCAGCAACCAGTACCGGTGGAGTAAAACTTGCAGTTGGTTCTATTTTACAGTCCCCATTCTTTGTAAAGCTTTTGCCCGCCGCTCGTGAGGTTGAAGAGAAAGAAAGTGTGGAATGGAAGATCGTCGGTAAGACCAAGGTTAAGCTCTTGACGGTGGGACCTCTGTCCCCAGAAACCACCACGGCAAAAGGTACACACAACCTCTACCAGCTCCAAGGGCGATGCTCCGTCTGCATATACGGAAAAATCCGACAATGGAAATTCCAGTACGAGCCCAGCTTCGAGAACTTTAAAAGATTGGAGCAACTAAATGTATCAATGAGAGCTAAAAGAGCACCAGAAACTTCTGTAAAAACTTGGCACTTCTTCTTCGGCACCGTCCTCTCCATCACTAAAAAAGCAAATCATGTCTCCACCACCCCATGACCAATTATTAACTCTGACTCCAACTAAAATGACCACTCTAAAAATGTATTTAACATCGTCCAAAGCCGAAAGTTTTCGTTTTGTTGTTGTTGTTGTTGTTTTTGCGTAGTAACCTGATCAAACACCTGGTGAAGCGTTGTGATATAGACTTTTGCTGTTTCCAATAGTTGCAAATCAGTGTCAGCAGAGGAACAAGAACGGGCGTCTGTCTCACGTACAGTTCGTAAGAAAGACAATTTAATCCCGGGATTTTCAGCGTTTTTCATATCTCAGACTCTGTAACTGAACCCTCGCACCCAGCCACTTTGATGCGGAGAAATTCGGCTAAATAGCCACCGAACTGAGCAGGGCTCTCTGGTAAACAGATTCTGAAATTAGTCACGAAAAGCCTCGCATATGTTCGTGCTTGTAGTGACGGTCCGCTTATCCGGCAATGTGACGCACATGACATGTCTATTGGATGCATTTCTAACTTCCTCTGCACGCATTTCAGCGGCTATATTTGTTGATCAGTATAACTTAGCCCTAACTATAAGAACTTGATCCTTCTTGATAAACAAGGAGGCCAGCACCGCCTTATGTAATGCTACTTCCCCGCTATTACGGTATTTAATCGCCCGATCAACGTTTGCTTCGGATGCATAACCAAATTAGACTGAGTCTACGACTATAAACAGTAGTAAACAACCTAACTTTAGATTTCAATAAATCCTACCACTTAGTCTCAACCATAGACCCTGTCAACTCCCGCTGTAGCATGAGTAGCAGTTGGAAATCTCGCACACCAAATAACGATGCGCTCAATTTCCAGTAGACAGCCATCTTAGTTTAGGCTTATCTAAGATTACCCGAATCTGGACGAGCTTATGATCCGTTGTAGTGCTGTGGATATCGAATCAGAACAAGAAATCGGAGAGCCGAGTTCGAATGCCAGTTAAATTCGTTGCATTCACTTACGCACAAATACCCTTAGAAAAAGTATTAATGATTCTCTTCTCTATCCAGATATGGGTTAAATAGCAGGAAAAATTGCTTTCTGTAGCCTTGGTTGGCAACCAGTTTACCACAAAAAGTAATGGCAACCTACTGCAAGAAAATCTTCTGCCCCGTCAGTCCTGACTCGGAAAAGATATGATCGCCCAAGAGGGTACTTAATTGACTGAAACTAGTATGAAAACTCGGGCAACCTAAGAACTATACATTGACTCTCTTAACTAAAACTCGGTCAAGGTAGCTGGAATGCACCACCGAAGCCGAACTGCCCCTATTATTGCAAGTCTACACTAACACCCGTCGGTGCTCATTTTGACACTTATAGACAAGATCGAATTTGTTGATAAAGTCCCTATATGGATTCACAAGGATGGTATTTCAATCGCTCGCTAAAACTACACGACGAAACATAGTCAAAAATGACTCGATTCGCTGAAACAAATCAGCCCGCTTCGCATGGTCGTTGGGTGCATAAATTCCAGTAAAACGAAGCGACTTGTTCTTTGTGGTAGCATCCAACATGCAATGACTTCCCGCCGGATTTGTGAAGACAAAAACACATGCCGCATTCAGCAACTTACTAGCCAGCAAACACCTCTCGAGAGTCCATCAAAATATGCTGAATAGAGGACAACCTCTTAGAATGTATTCACGGTTGCGAGTTGAAAACTGGTTCTCCTGTACACAACATACACCCACCTCGAGACGCTGAAGATCGCAAATGAGCTTCGCCCTACGAGACTCTGACTTCAGTCCCACCCCCGGTATTCAAACTAACTAGAGTGCCATTATCAATCCGATTAGGATTGGGTCTCTGCATTTAACATGGCCGGGGTGAGGACACCGATGTCCTGTTCTATTGATCCATGGCCCATCTCACTCTTGATGGTGCATCAATGCCCCAGGGAAAATATTAACTTTAGGGCTCTATAAAAGGAAGGGTGAATAAAAGGTGGGATTCTCCTTGAACAAAACTGGTTTAACTTTTTGACACTCTCGTTACCACACTTTTTAAAAACTTTTTGACACTCTCGCTTACCACATTACAGCCTATGGCTGTAATGTGGTAAATGCATCGTTTGTATCTTTTAACTTCATACAAATCTTTTGGGGTCACTGTTACGACCTTATTACGGTCAAAACCCTTTGTGCTTTCGGGAAAGTTTGAGGGTCTTCAACTTATTTTTTTTCGATGATTTCTGTCAAGTTTAGCAAAATCTTTGAAGCTTTAATTTTCCTTGACTGTATAAATGTTTTATTTACCTGCTCAGGTGTCACTCGGTACACGTCCTCTGGTATTGTAACAGGGTTTGGATTTTTTTCTGTTTTGGCGATTGAGTTTCTCAACCGATTACTGCGTTGTCTTTTCTGTGTTTTTTTTTTTGTCTTTTTTTTGTAGATTTAATAGTAGGAACCATTTTTAGGGTGGTCATTTTGGTTGGAGTCAGAGTTAATAATTGGTCATGGGGTGGTGGAGACATGATTTGCTTTTTTAGTGATGGAGAGGACGGTGCCGAAGAAGAAGTGCCAAGTTTTTACAGAAGTTTCTGGTGCTCTTTTAGCTCTCATTGATACATTTAGTTGCTCCAATCTTTTAAAGTTCTCGAAGCTGGGCTCGTACTGGAATTTCCATTGTCGGATTTTTCCGTATATGCAGACGGAGCATCGCCCTTGGAGCTGGTAGAGGAAGTGCGGTTGTGTGTACCTTTTGCCGTGGTGGTTTCTGGGGACAGAGGTCCCGCCGTCAAGAGCTTAACCTTGGTCTTACCGACGATCTTCCATTCCACATTTTCTTTCTCTTCAACCTCACGAGCGGCGGGCAAAAGCTTTACAAAGAATGGGGACTGTAAAATAGAACCAACTGCAAGTTTTACCCCACCGGTACTGGTTGCTGGCATGTCCATTACAGGCAAGATGCAAATAACAAACTTGTCCAAAAGAGGATTTTGGTCGGCGAAAGACAGAACTCCAGAGGCTGTCTTGTCTAGGCATTAATAGGAGAGATAACCATTATCTCCACTCTTTCATCAAGTTAGTTTACGGCCAGTTACAATGAACGACATTTTCTGGTTCTCTATATTCAGACATTTTGGGATGGAGGTGAAGGCTTTACGAACAATAATAATTTCGAAATTCCACCCTCCCTGTTCAGGTCGTCGGAGGAAGCACTGAGTATCTGAAAAAAATTGATCCTAAGTGCTTTCCTAAGTGCTTTCCTAAGACATAGAGGAAGGACTTCATATACTGATACTTGGTCCTCTGCCTGCCCTGATATTCAGTTCATATGATAATGAGATTTGAAGATTCTAACCAAGATCTTAACCAGCCGTTTGCAAACTGCCCTGTCTAGTTTGATTGGCTCTGAGCAGACTCTGAGCAGACTTGTGCTGTGAAGGGTAAAACTATTCAGAACAACCTATATTTAGTACGCTTGATCATCGAGCAAGTCGACAATGAAACCGCGATGATCAATTTTGATAATTTATCCAAAGATAATCCGATCACTCGTTATATGAACAAAAATCTAATCGAAGCCTAAAATGAGTATTAAAAAAAACACTTCCATTTAAAACTTACATTTTAGGGAAAACTTCCATTTAAATCTAAAAGAAAAATGTAGCTGAAAATGATGCATAATATGGTTTAACCAACTTTATAATAAACATCTGTAAACAAATATAAGTAAGATCTTATTCAAAATTATCGACAAATACTTCATAAAATCAATTAAGTTTCACAAAATATTCAATAGAAATAAGCTTACAGCTTAATTATTGCTGCATCGAAAACAAGTTTTAAATCATTAAAAAAACATAACAGAAAATCACCAGTACGACACAAGCCCTAACAAAATCATAATTACATACAAATTAATCTTATATACCAAACTATACTACGATCTAAAGGAAATTCAGCAAAATTTACACGAATAACGTAACATTTGAAAACTGAAGACCATACAAAATCACATCAAATATAATACAAAAACAGTACCAGCTTATAACAACATCTCACACTGATTTAACCGTGGCCAAGAGGAGGAAATAGCAATAATTACTTTTACAGAATAAGATAATTTTTTAAAGAAAAGATCGGAGCTTATTTTCAATTGTAGTCATTAAGAATAGTTCTTACTCTGCTACGCACAACTACATCATGACACAAAAGACTGAGAAAAAATTAACTTAAATCTAATAAACTTTATTTCAAATAAGAAAGAAAAAAATAAACCAAAGGAAAATACGAAATAAATAAATGAAATATATAAATAAATAAAATCAGAAAATAAAACATGATAAATAAATAAATAATTAGATAAATAAAATAAGCAAACTAAAAGTAGGACAATAAATTACGTAATGCATTACGAAACGAAAAACGCTAAACGAAAAGAACTGAGCAGAGCCGGTTTCCTTATTTCCCAACTTCTTTTAAACACATCATGGCCTTTATATAGAGTCTGCGAACGGGACAGTAACAGTCAGTTAAGTGCCATACGTGAAACACGCTTGGGCGATCATGTCTCGAAAGAGACATGACTGACTGGGCAGAAGATTATCCCGCAGTAGTTTGCCATTGCTTTCTGCGGTAGACTGGTTGCCAACCAAGGCTATAGAAGCCAATCTGTCCTGTTATTTAACCCATAACTGGAAGGAAGAGACGGATTAATACCTTTCCCAAGGGTATTTGCGCGTAAGTGAATGCGATGAATTCAACTGGAATTCGAATTCGGCTCCTCCGATTTCTCGTTCCGAGCCGATATCCACTGGACCACAACGCACATCACATGGTTTAAAAATTGCTTGAAACACGAAACAGTCACTGTATTGATTCCTCTGTCTAAACTGTCTATATCTGGTGTCACCGACATACTGGAACATTTTCACATGTTTTTCTATTTCAGTTTTAATTCCTTGGTTGTATTTATAGTCTGCTGGGTAAGCCATATCAATTAGTAGGCAAGTGCATGCCTGGGGGGTCGACATGGGATCAAGTACTCTGTGAAGAGGTCGATGGTTTAAAAGTTTGGCACCCTTGGTGTATATCTACAAAAGATGTACCTCAGCCTTCTTTCCTTATAAATATAGCAAATTTTCATATATATATATTGAGCACTCTAGAAGAATGGTAGACTTTGAAAAACAGTAGCTACTCTGGCATGTACGCATCGCTCATTCCGTAACTCTCAGCTATTGGGCGGGTATAATGATAATATACACGCTAAAAAGTCTGCCTTCTTCTACCGAATGCCCATAGCCCAGAGGTAGAATCGCCGACTGACGCCATTTCGGTCGGGTTTCAATCCTGAGTTAAAAGCAATCGGCGTCTAACCGTACTGATGAGCTATGATACAGCGAAACAGATCTGTCTGCGGATGACTATATATATATATATATATATATATCGGCGTGAGAAATAGCATTGAAACCAAATAATGTGGGTGTAGATAGAAATGGGATATATTAAAAAGAGGAAGACGATGTCGCTGTTGAGGAACGTAATTACCAGTTAGAAAGAGGGTCGGTACTGGCAATGTTGTTAATTGCTACCGTTGTGTGAAGATAAACACTGGCGGTAAACACTTTCTTATTTGAACGCTAGACAGCCACCTGCAGCATGGGTCAGGGCTAAGTAGTTGCTTATTTCATCTCCCAACCTCCCTCCCACCATATTCTCTACTCCAGCATTTTCTTCATCTTTGTCTTCTTTGCCAATTTTTTCTCAACTCTCTGCATGCCGTCATTTACTTCTTCCTCTCTCTCTCTCTCTTTCTTTTCTTTTTCTTCTTCTATCTCAAAATTTTACCTATCTATTATGATGTGGTGCCGTGTCAATTCTTAGACTTTTCATCTTTCTCTTTTAGAACTCTCCCCTTACGATAATCTTTGTAATATCCTTTCCTTTACATTTTTTTATATTACCGCCTTCACGCCACCGCCATTTTTCTTTCTCTTCTCTTTTCGATCCAAATGTTTCCTCCTTTTCGTAATTGCAATGCTTAGTAAAGAAGACAATAAAACAATTTATTATCCACTTAAACCCTTCATTTTTTTTTTCTAATGGATCTGTGCAAGACCCTCAACAGCGCAAACAGCGCTGGAACACACAGTTTAGGTGACACCCTCTACACACGCACTTCAATTTATTTACTAAACTTACTTACATCTGACCGCAGAAAGCAATGGCAACCTACTGCGAGATAATCTTCTACCCAGTCAGTCATGTCTCCTACGAGACATGATCGCCCAAGCGTGTATCACGTATGGCACTTAACTGACTGACTTACATCTTACAATTTTGGAGCACTTTGTTAAACAGGTAAGGTCAAACTTTTTCGACTCGTCGATCACATGCGACATAGCTCATCAAAAATCAGGTCACACTATGTTTTTTTACAGTAATGTTCATCCAGTACAAGGCTTAAGAGCCACTCGCGGTAGAGAGTTACAGAGTAAGAGGTAAGGGTAAGAATCTATGTAGTTAATGTAATATGGACAGATTAAGATTGTAGTCATCGGTTCCACAAAGTATTCAAGGTGATTTTTCGTTTTGCATACCTCAGCTATTTTCACTATAAAAGAACATACGCGGCAGGGTTAGGACAAGAAATGAAGAAAAGTTGACTTTTTCTGTGGAGAAACGTTTTTTTTATAATTAAAAACTTGAAGTCTTAGTATAGTGTTATGACTGATGCCATTATAATTAATATGGTCAGTAATTATTTATTTATTGTGCTCACTTAAACATCATGGCAATGAGAACCCTGACAACAAAGGTAACCACAAGCTAATAACAGTAAAAAAGACATTTTTCAATTCGAATTTTATTATGCCCCTTTTCTTTTTATTATATAAAAACCAACTCAATTTACTTTTAAATTTATCTGAATTCAGTGTCTTTAAGCTTACAAGTCGAATTAATACAAAGATATTTTCTGTCTTACATACAGAAGGAGAGAATAAGGGCAAAAAGACTTAAATACATTTCTCTTTATTCTAAGTGTTTAAAAATCTAAAGAGTGTATTATATGCAGATAAATAATTTTGTTATATTAGATGTATCGATGGAACAATTTTTCTATTTTTTTTTTTCTGTCTAACTATAAAGATATGCAAGTCTCGGATTAAAAAAGCCTATTCTAAAACTTAACGGATATACGACAATAAAGCAAAAATTCTGTTAAAGTATAGTAACAGTTCCGCTAGATTTGAAAAAAAAGGAAAAAAACCTAAGTCCAGGCAAAAAAAATACAAAAAAAAACAAAAACAAAAAAACAAAAACAAAAAAAACGAAGGCTTAAAAAGAAACAAAATAAAAAAAAAAGATGATTAAAAAAACACATAAAGTCAAGCAAGGTATGGAGGGATGGAGGGAACAACAAAGTTTAATCCCTCAAAAATTAAAATAACAAAAGTAATTATTTTAAAATACTCAAGAGCGAAAAGAATTAATTCTTGTAAGAAGGCTTCCATCTTATTTACGCATTGAGTTTTAACGTAAACATTTCGTTTTCTACGCTCAAGAACAATGAAAGCGAATGTTTTTTTTTAATATATCGAATTTTTGTGACGTCTAACGAAACGAAAGACAAACTTTTAACACCCTACGCCCCATGCGATTAACCTGTTGGCATATTTGTTCAATAGTAGCTTGTAAGAGCCACGAGTGACCCTCCACCAACTTGTTGACGCGATCTTGAAAATGTCAACGTTATGGATTATTAAGTTCATCGTGAGAGCATCTCTCTATCTTTCTCTCTTTCTCTTTCTCTCTCTCTTTATCTCTTTCTCTATCTCTCTCTCTCTCTCTCTTTCTCTCTCTGTGTTTAAAGATAGATTTTTTCTTTATTAATGTTTACTGCATAAACCAACAGTTTTTAGATGCGGTGGTTTCCGTTAACATCTCCTTCCACTCCCACTTCATCCAAAAACCTCAGACTAGCAGAATATCTTACAACCAAAGAGCCAACTCGATTCCGCGATTTTCTGTGTGACCTCCCTTGGAACAAAGTCTTTAGTCTTCCCGTTGAAGACTGTGCGGCTGAGGTCTCTTCTTGGGTTAAGGCTGGCATCGAAGCTTTCATCCCAGCCAGGAAGTTGAGACTTAAATCCCACTCGTCCCCTTAGTTCTCCCCCGCTTGCTCGGCCGCCATCGCCCATCGAAATCACTTCTTCCGGCTTTATCGGAGTCACGCGTCGGACCATAACAGGCGCCTCTTTGCCTCTGCTCGCAATGAGTGCAAGAAGATACTTCAAGAAGCCAAGCTGTTGTTTGCAGCCAGAATGAAGCAGCGCATAGCATCCCGTAAGTTCGGTTCCAAAGAGTACTGGAGGATCTGTAAAAGTGTACTAAATAATGTCAAACCATCAATACCCCCCTCTAATCAACGAATATGAGGTTCTTACCTCTACAACAGACAAGGCTGAGTGCTTCGCTCGCAGATTCTCCACCAAATCGACACTGGACTCTTCTGGAGTATCTGTATCCAACTTCCCACCCCGAACTGATGCCCAACTGAATGACATCCACATTACCCCCTCGGTGGTCTCTAACATAATTTCAAAGCCTGACCACCATAAAGAGAGCGGCAGCGACGGAATCTCAATCATTGTCCTAAAAAATGTTTCCCTGAACTCTCCTCTGTTCTCTCCAAACTCTATAACTACTGCTTCTCTGCTTCTTGCTTTCCTGCCTGCTGGAAGTCCTCCTCCGTGGTTGCAATAAATAAAAACACAGGTGTACCCTCTGATCCCTCTAATCTTACAGCCCACAGACTATTCTCTGACAAACAATATGGTTTCCGCTTCACCATGTCTACTGCTGATATACTCACGACCATCACTGAGTATATACACCAGGTTCTCGACAAGAAAGGCGAAACCCGAACTGTTGCCCTAGATATCACCAAAGCGTTTGACAGAGTCTGGCATGCTGGCCTTCTATGCAAGCTGCGAGGTTATGGTACAAACTGGACAATTATTTGACCTTATCCAGTCATTCCTTTCAAATCGCACAATGAAGGTAGTATTGAACGGACATGCCTCCCAATACTATCATACGAACGCGAGTGTCCCTCAAGGCTCTATTCTAGGTCCTGTGCTTTTCCTTATCCACATTAACGATCTCCCAGATGTAATAAGATCCCAAGTTGGCATATACGCTGACGACACTACAGTTTACTCTCGCATCGATTAAAGATCTGCTTTTTTCCTCCTGAAACAATCCTGCACATATATAAATCTACCCGTGCATTGAATACTGCTACCATATCTGGTCGGGTGCTCCTGCTATCCACCTAGGTGTCCTTGACAAAATCCAACGGAGAATCTGTAATGTAATAGATACCGACTTGGCAGCTCAGATACAGTCATTTTCTCACCGGCGCAATGTAGCTTCCTTGTGTCTCTTCTACAAATACTTTCACGACTTCTGCTCCGATGAACTTAGCTCACTGGTGCCTCCTATATATAAATGTACTCGAGCAACAAGATTAGCAACTAGGTCCTACCATTTTACCGTGAGACCAACAAATTGTAAACGCAAATTCTACTCCATCAGCTTCTTTTCTCGCACTTCCTGTTTGTTGAATTCCCTTCCATTTACTTGCTTTCCGACAGCTATAATCACCAATAATTTAAATGTAAAGTCAATAGTCATCTCCTATCTCACTAACCTGCATCCTGCATCCTCTCTCTCATGCTCCCTTCTTCGTCCACTCCACTTTCATCAGTATCCTTCTCTTACCCACTTCCTGACATCCCCTATAACCTGTCACTCTTTCTAATAATTTTCCTCCCATGTAACCCCCTGCAAAACAGTGGCAGTAAAAATGCCTTGTTTGGGGCGATATAATTATAAAAAAATAAAAATAATAATCCAAAGATTTTAGGTCGGGTGAACGTGCAGGCCATGTAAGCGGTTCTTCCTTACCTATCCATTTTTTATGGTAGATGTCAGCCAGTAGCAGGTGCACGTCCTCTAGCAGGTCTCGAAATTTGTTCGAAATAAAGTCCCTATAGACAGCTCCTGTAAAACGTACAGGCAGAACATATGGATCTACCAGACAATCACGCACAATTCCAGCCCACAAATTAATCGTAAACTAATGCTGATGTCTAGCCTATATTGTACCATGGGGATTCGGATTCGCCCACAAATGTTAGTTGCGTAAATTAGCTTTCACATCTCTTCCAAATTTTGCCACATCCATAAACAAGACTGAAGAGATTAACAACAGATTGGCCGTTTGTGCAATAAGCCACTGGTAAAAGTCATCCCATGGTAACTGATCACAGAACGAAAGAGCCCGCAAACCGATACAGGAGCTGCTCTTGAAGTACCCTCCATGACATACTATGAGATTTACGGCATGCTAAGGCTAGGATCGCCTCCAAAAGCCTGCAGAATGTCTTTTTCGTGGTCAGGTGTACGAGCGGATCTTGGTCTTCTTCGATCATTAGTTTGAGGTGCACGGATCCAGTGTCAGCAACGAGACGATGAGCAGCAGTAAAGGTTGGATAACTCGGCTGCTTTCGGTCTGGAAACGCAATGTGATGCAGCCACGTAGCCTCGCGGCCATTATCATTCGCACAGCTGTATGTAAAAATCATATCTGCCTGCTAACGATATGTCTTGCCTGCCATTGTTAATCAAAACGCTTCTCAGTTAACTCACTACAACACGTGCTAAACGTTGAAAACAGACTAACCACAAATGAATGACAAATGTAACATAATTCTTATATATATATATATATATATATATATATATATATATATATATATATATATATATATAATGATCTGTGATACAGCAAAACAGATCTGTCTGCGGATGACTATTTCCGCTCTCACACCCTGATTGAGCACTCTGGAAGAATGGGAGACTTTGAAAAACAGTAGCTACTCTGGCATTTACGCATCGTTCATTCAGCAATGAATTAGAACACTATCAGCTATTGGGCGGATATAATGATAATATACACGCTAAAAAGTTTGCCTCCTTCTACCGAGAGCCCGTAGCTCAGAGATAGAATCACCGACTGACGCCAATTCGGTCGGGTTTCAATCTTGAGTAAAAAGCAATCGGCTGTCTAACCATACTGATGAACTGTGCTACAGCGAAACAGATCAGTCTGTGGATGACTATATATATATATATATATATATATATATATATATATATGTGTGTGTGTGTGTGTGTGTGTGTGTGTGTGTGTGTGTGTGTGTGTGATACAACTGTGAAAATTACGATCATTTTACGTATTTTTCTGAGTTAACAGAACTGCTAAAAAGCGCTCTGTATATAAGCAAAGCTATAATATTCAATAAATTAAGAAACGTTCAATTGAAATTTCTGGTTAACAGACAAAAGAGTTTCTCATGGAAATGCTCACCAGGGACTGATATTTCATAAATCTTAAGATTTAAATACATTTATCTATTATTATTATTATTATTATTATTATTATTATTATGTAATTTTTCATTATAATTCGGTTTCTGCTATGGCCGCACTACCTACCAAGTCTACAGGAAGACCTAAGGCAGGTCGTGGTGTACTGTTATGGCTCCATTTCATGTTTTTTCATATCTCCCTAACATCCCTAGCGTTGCGTAGGCAAAGTTCTCCTTAGTGTGTGGGTTGTACTTAAAACATTTTTTTGCATATCTCTTAAGCTGGGGTTTCCAGGGATTCTTTCAATGTGTTTTTTGGTCCATTTTTATCATTCCAAGTGCACCCACTATCACTGGTACGATACTTGTTTTCAATTTCCACAATTTTTCTGTTTCAATTTCCAGGTCTTTATATTTTGACAGTTTTTCGAATTCCTTGGTTGCTATGTTACAATCCGCTGGACAAGCCATATCAATTAATAAGCAAGTTTTTTTCCTTTTGGTTTTTAACAATAACGTCCGGCCTATTTGCTTCAATTTTTCTGTCTGTATAGATGGTGTAATCCCATAGAATTGTCCAGTGTAAATATTGTCCTACTCTATCGTGACGATTTTTATATTAATTTGGAGCAAGTACAGAACATCTATTGTCTATTGTCTATTGTCTCCTGGTATTTATCACAGAACCTTCATTTTGGATCCACATTAGTATGTATAATATTTGCCTGAAAGATCCTAGTGAAAAGACTTTGGTCTTGCGCAGCAAGAATAAAGCCTTTAGTTTCAGACTTTAATCCAGATGCACGTAACCAGCGATGAGTATTAACTTTATCAACATTGGATTTATTAGCACGTTTTGGATATTGGCCATGCAGAGGTTTTTCTTGCCAGCGTTGTTTCATCTGTCAAGAGCTTTATCCTTGGCTTTCTTTTTCATATTTTTTACCGCAATATTTGGTTCTTAGCTTCTGTTTTGCTTTTCTACAGAATCTACTAAATGTAAATCTTGTTTGTATTTTCTGCCTTCTTTCATTATTGAATATTTTTCTTTCTGTTTTCATGTTGTTTAACTAAGAACTGGATGTATCATCCAGTTCTTTGTTATTTCTATATATGTTAGTAAGCCAATAGTTGTTGTCTTGTAGGACAATTCTAGCTGAATAAGACCTCTTCCTCCTTCTTTATGGGGTATGTATAGGCGGTCTACATCAGCCTTTGGATGATGCATCTTATGTTTAGAAAGGAGCTTTTTTGTCTTAGAATCCATTCGTTTGATGTTGGACGCAGCAATTGTCTGACAGCCATGACTAAGTTCTTCTGCTTGTGTAGCATGTTGCAGAATTCGGTTGCCAGACATAGAATCTTCCAGAGGCCACCCTATAGACTCAGAGCAGCTCTACGTCCTCAAGGCACTTGATGGATGACTCTGTGTTGAGTTTGAGGCACTGATAGAAGTTGAATGGAGGCATAACGTCACCACCACTAATAATCACTCCAAACAACGATCAGACTGCGTTTTCCGAGCTGCTCTACCTTCGGAATCACCATTAAACACATCCAACTCTTTCTTAACCATCTGCACTCTCCTCAGATTGACACCCAAGCATTCTGAAATGTTCGAATTGCAGCTTCTGGCGCGAATACCCAGCATTATAAGATGACATTTCTAAATTTCTGGCATAGTGAATTGGGTCTTGACGCTGTTTTTCTCACATACTGAGCTCAAGTGACCTTACTATACTATGCAGTCGACAAAATCAAAATCAAGCAACGAACATGCGTGAAAATAAAAATACGAAATGGCGATAGTTTACCACCTGCAACCTATATATATATATATATGCATGCACACATACACATTCGCACACACATTCATACACACACACATATATGTGTGTGTGGGAGAGAGAGAGAGAGAGAGAGAGAGAGAGAGAATCGTCACCTTTTCATTTCAGTAGATACTCAATCGCTGTAGGTGGTTCGTGCACGCAGGTAAGATAATGTTTTTCTCATTTTAAAAGCTCATTACCATATTACTATGCGCGAGAAGAGTAGGAGTTTTCTAAAACGAATAAAGTGTTGCATGTATTGGTACAAAACATCTTAAATCTAACAAGTGTGTATTACAGTTTGATCCCTGTCAAGGGTTGCTATGGAAGTAACAGTCTGCCTTTTCTGTTATCTTGTAAGATGTCTCGCTGAAGTATTTACTATGGCTTAAATGTTTGCTTACATTCTTTTCCTGTCAATTCTAGCAGCGTGCCAGTGACAAGACTGTGTTCAGATATTTACTAGGGAGCGCATGGTAATGTGGATTCATGCATTTTCAAGCGTATTATTATAGATAAATAAAATGGACTGAGGTCAATATTAGGCGGCGTCAGTTTATTTCAGGCTTTAACGCAATCTTCCGGATATATATATATATATATATATATATATATATATATATATATATATATATAACGTTGAGATAAACTTCATAAAATGTATGACTAATTGAGTTTTTGGCATATTTATTCATTTATATATATATATATATATATATATATATCAGTGACTGTTTGTTTCATGCTAGAACGCAATTTTCAAGAGATCTGACTTTACATACAGTTATTCCTGATGTGTAGCAGTTTTGCCTACAAATATAGCATTTTAAAAATTAATTTTATAGTATATCAAATTTAATTAAAAAATATCAACTGAGTTCAGATTTGAACTCAATTCATCGATTTTGACCCGATAGCCGTTTTTCCACCCTGCAATTTCAAGATGTTAATTATTAGGATCTTGAATAAATTCTTCCTTGTTTTCCAACAAATGGCGTTCCCAGAATTGTGTGCGTCTAGTTTCAGATGATAAGGCATCTATAAGGAAGCACCATAAGCTTGAAATTCACTGTATATTATTTCGCAGAATTTGATTTTCATGGCGTTAAACATGTCAGATTTCGTGCCAAAGAAAGTGCATTTATTGGGAACGAGCAGTATAGCCCGGCGTTGCTCGGGTGTAATGAAAGCTTTAAAACTAATCCATGGTCCTGGAATTCAGACTCTTTGTGCGTTGGCACTAAAGACTAAAAAGCAATAGTTGTTTCCAGTTAAAGAAAAACCGTAGACTGAATTAAAAAAATGAATGGATGTAATTCAAATTTTGATTTCCTGGTAACGATATCAAACAAGTTTTTTTCGTCGTAAACTGAATTTTGAAGGCTAAATAAGTCCTCTGAGTAAATGGTATCATCGCTTAGACTAAGAACTACAATTATACCTACTTAGAGCCAAACTTGAAGCAAAAACTAAAATAAAAAGGCTGAAAAAAATACAGATATATAGGCAAATAAACAGACACACACACAAACATCTTGCCTTATATATATATATATATTATCGATTTTCTGCACTATTGTAAGAAGTGTAACCTTGAAGCTTCTGAATATCGTTTCTTATGTCTTTGTCTATGAGTGCATCAAATTTGATTAAAACCGGACCACTCCTTCTATAACCCGATTTTTTCGATTATCGATTTTCGATATTTATCGGGAGTACCTCAACACAAAACCTAGCTAAGAACACTCGCAGACGCTTATAGTACAACTGTGTAAATTTTCAAGAAAATCGGTTCAGCTGTTTCGGAGTCTATAGGTAACGGACACACACATACAGACACACACACATACAGAGACAATGTTCCATTTATAAATAAGTTTAGATTTTACTTCACTACTTTATTGAAAAGCAATCTGCAGCTGAAGCACACAGAATTCTTGTTGAGACTTACGGTGACCATGTTCTGTTGGAAACAACATGCAGAGATTGGTTTAGACGCTTCAAAAATAATGATTTTGATGTTGAAGATAAAGAACGCTTTGGCGCACCAGAACTTTGAAGACGAAGGATTGGATGCATTACTTCATGAATACTCATGTCACGCTCAAGCTGAACATGCATAATCATCAGATGATCACACAACAGTTTAGAAACGTTTGAAAGTATCAAATATGATTCAAAAGAAGAACAATGGGTGCCGTACGAGATGAAGCCGAGAGACGTCGAACGACGTCATGTCACGTGTGATAGCTGCTTCAACGGCAGAAAAGAAAAGTTTTTTATATCGTATCGTGACCGGCGATGAAAAGTGGATACACTAAGATAGCCCTAAATGTAGAAGATCGTGAGGTAAGCCCGGCCATTCCTTAACATAGGCGGCAAAGCTGATTATCCGTGCTTCGAAACTTCTCTGCATCTGGTGAGATCAGCTGGGTGTAGTTTATTATAAGCTGCTCAAACCGACCGAAACCAACACGGAAGATCGCTATCGACTACGATTAATGCGTTTGAGCAGAACATTGAAGGAAAAACGGTCGCTATACGAGCAGAGACGCACAATGGCATTTTGCAACATGACGATTCTAGGCCACATGTTGCGAAACGGATGAAAACATACTTGGAAACGCTTAAATGGGAAGTGCTTCCACACCAGCCGTACCCACCAGATATTGTCCCATCCGATTATCACTTGGTCCGATCAAACATGGCCTGGCTGAGCAGCACTTTCATTCTTATGAAGATGCCAAAAAATTAGTTACCTCGTGGTTAGCCTCAAAAAAACGTGTCGTTTTTCCAACATAGAATTCAAATGCTGCCAGAAAGCTTTAGAAAAAGTAGTGGCTAGTGATATGTTCAGTGACATGTTTCTTACTAATTTTTATGAATAAAACTTTATTTTTCGTGAAAAATTAGCGAGAACTCAAGGTCTTAAAAAAAGGTGTTTATTAAACCACCTTCTACGTGATTAGTGAATTTAAGCAGTGTCAAGCATTAGATAAGAGACTATTTAGAAGCATCAGGTCCTGTAAGCACTTGGCAGACTGATGTCACACTCTGCGAAGCTTAGTAGTTATAATTTGCCAAAGACGCATCATTGAACCACGACAAAGGGAGTAGGAACACGAGAAGAGAGAAACTTAACTCAAGACATGTACGTTGTCTTAAAGCAAGTCTTATTAGGAACAAACAGTCTAGTCGACCCGATTAAGGACCATGGCGGCCCTCAGGAGATCAATAGGATACTTATCGGAAGAAAAACACAGAACTAACAATAAGCAGAAAACACAAAAGACAATTCACTCAATAACGAATGTAATATGAGCAGCAGACATACAACCAGTGATCATTATCACCCGACCGGAAGTCACTGCCGGTTACACAAACGTCTAAAAGCGTCACCACGGAAAACAGAGTGACACCATTAATTTCCGGTGACTCGACGTTTCCATAAGTCAAAACATAAAAAAAAACATGACCTGAAACTAATCTATATACACATGGGGTTCAAATGAAATCCATGTGTACATTCAAAAGTGGAAGGTAAATTTTAATCAACAACCAAAAGATATTATTAACTGGGAGACGTTGCTGACCGCGGCTGAGAAAAACACGCCAAGCACTCGGGCCCCCGGCCTTTCAGCTGGGGACCGAAATTACCAAAAAAAGACCAGTTATGACCAGTTTAGACCGGTTATGAACCTATCCACTGCGGTGGATAGGTAATATTTGACCAATACCTGGGTGTACGCGCTCAGATTCCCCACATTAAAAAAGACCTTGTGTTACATCTCTCTCAAGTGGGGGAGAAGAGTAAATACCCTCGGACCCCGGCCGTCAGGCTGGGGTCCGAAATGACCAAATTAAGACCAGTTTAGACCGGTTTTGAACCTATCCACCGCTGTGGATAGGTAATGTTTTGACCAGTACCTGGGCGTACGCGCTTATGTTCCGTCCACATTAAAAAAACAAACCTTATGTCACATCTCTTTCAAGTGGGAGCGAAGTGTAAATATCCCTCGGCTCCGGCCTTCCGGCTGGTGTCCAAAATGACCACTTTTGAAAGCCATCGCACTTGTGTGTGAAATAAAAGAGCAGTGTGATTCGCATCCATGTCCCAACAGCGTTCGCAAAAGGGGCGAGTGCTCAAGGCTGATCCTTTCACGTAGTTAACAATGTTTATGATGACAGTCAAAGCCTCATGAAGGTTCTTTGGAAATGTCTTTGAGGCGATAACTTCTCTATGGATCATGCAGTGTGTTCCTTTTTAATCAGACTGCTTCTGCTTCACAAGAGTAATGAATCCTGATCGTAAACCAAGCATATTAGGGCCACCATCCGTGAAAAACCCTTCCAGTTTGTTCCAATTCAATCCCGACTCTTCAAAGAAATTTGCAACTACTGTCATTGCATCAACTGCCTTTGTTGTCATCACTAATGACCGGGAAAAAAAGTAACTCTTCCTCGATTCCTTTGTCGTATGTTATGTAGCGGTAAAAAGCAAGCAGTTGTGCAATGTTGGTGACATCTGTAGACTCATCAATTTGAATGGAAAAAAGGGGCGATGACATTACCTTTGACAACACATTTTTCTTAATGTCTTCAGGCATTTCTGCAATTCTGTTCTTAATGGCGTTGTTGGACAAGGAGATCTGTTTCATCTTCTGTGATGACTGCTCTCCTAATACAAGTTTCACACTGTTAACGATACATGGTTTCAAAAGTTTTTCACCAATCGTGTGGGATTTCATTGCTTTGTCCACCTGAAAGGAAATCACATATAAAGCCTTCATTATGCTGATGTTGGTTTACTGATTCGTCCCAGAGGCATCCATTTGCTTTCCCTTCAAGCTGGATAACTTCACCTAAAAAAGCTACGATTCTTATCTTTCAACTGTAGATGAGCATTTGCCAGATGCTGCTTCAGTTGGAAAGGTTTCATGATGCTATTAGAGAAGGTTTTTTAAACACACAACACACTGAGGGATGTGAGCACCGTCTTTGGCAAGATATGTGAACCCGTAGTCCAAGTAACTATCTTGATACCATCTTCGTTTCTGTGACATCTGAAATGATGCATAAGACAAGGCCTATTAATTTGGAAGAAGAAACAAAAGTCATAGGCACATCGGAATTCTGTATAGAAATAATAAAGATTTTCCATTCCTCCCCCTCCCAAATATAAAATAAATAAATAAATAAACTTTTCATAAACATACAAACGTTTGAGGAATAGTACTTTAATAAGACATCTCTTGAGTATTAACAACCGCAGCCAAAGCATAAAAATAGATCCATGAATTTTGATATCATATTATCCAGTTAACAAACCGATTATTAAAAATTATATTATTTGCATACCTTGTACCCAGAAAACCAGCATGAAGCACTGGATCAATATAGGCCGGGATTGTGTGTAAGATGCTCCCAGGCTAACTGACTACTCATAACGCACTGTGAGCCTGTGAGACTGTGAGTGTACTCCCGTACCACCCCCCGCCCTCCCTTCAGAGCTCATGTTCGAACGTAAACCGACTGATAGGTACGGCGCCGCCCATCGACAATCTCTCTCTCTCTCTCTCTCTCTCTCTCTGACATGAGAAAATCCATCTGAGATTTTTTTTATGTAGTGTAATTATTTCACCCCTGGTAGCTTTAAATTCCACCCAGGGAAGAATTCCCCCACTCCCCCGTTTGGGAATCGCTGATTGCACATTTCTATAAATTTTGTAAGATTGATTTTATGCATGTTTCTAAGTTTTATTTACGCCCGTGTGTGTGTGTGTGTGTGTGTGTGTGTGTGTGTGTGTGTGTGTGTGTGTGTGTTTAGTCACATTCCAACTTTAGTTTCTCGCACGTACAGGTGTACTAAAGCTGAGAACAAAAATATTCAGATTATTTTTAATTCTTTCGCTGTTACGACATCAGGTCTCCGCTAAATTCCTTGTTATTCCTGCAGTAATTTGTTTTTTCTACATGACAAAAATATAAACAAAGTTGAATTCTTAACTACTGTGAAATTTTTTTCAATGTAAATGTATCTACAGTTTTAAGAAAATCTGCAGATTTATAAAAAGCAAGCTCAACAGTCAGTAAAATAAACAAAATGTACAATGAACATTTATATTTAAGTATCTTGCATTTCCACTCTTCTAAAACATAAATTTAACCAACCTCTACGTAGACATGTGATTTATTTACCATTATTTGCAGTGAGGTTTTGCTATTTGTCAGGCGGCTTTTCGATATCTTTTGAATAAAATTCCATAGGTTTTGATGCGAAACTTTTCGAACTACTAAATCTAGTTTTTAGCGGAGAAAGTTTACCCTCATCAAAGTCATTTGAAACGATGCAAACCGGTAAAAAACGGTTGTTGTTTTTTCTTTTTTTGTTAATCATTTCACCCCAAGCACTGCCACTATTGCACAGGGGTTACATAGGGAAAAGTGATGAGAAAGAGTGGTTAGTTATAGAAAGTGTCGAAAGGAGGGTGGTGAGCGGATAAGGATACCGAGGATGGGGGTTGGGTAGATGGGAAGAGTGTTTGAGAGAATAGATGCAAGTTAGTGTGGTAGATGTCTACTGACCTTAAATTTAAATTCCTGGAGATTGTAGCTGTCAGGGAAGCAAGTATATGGAAGGGAATTCCACAGGTGGGAAGTACGAGAAAAGAAGCTGTTAGAGTAGAAATTGTGGTTACATTTTATCTGTTTCACTGTAAAAGTGTGGGACCTAGTTGCTAACCTAGTATCTTTTGCAAATTCATACCTAGGGGGCACCAGTGAACTAAGTTCATCGGAGCAGAAGCCGTGAAAGTATTTACAGAAGAGGCACAGGGAAGCCACGTCACGCCTGTGAGAGAGTGACTGCAGGCGGTCTGCCAAGTCGGTATCGATCACATTACAGATTCCCCGTTGTATTTTGTCAAGAACCCGAGGAGAATAGCAGGGGCACCCAACCAGATGTGGCAGTAGTATTCAATACACGTGCGGATGGTAGATTTATAAATGTGCAGGATAGACTCAGGCGGGAAAAACTTCCAGGCCCTGCACAGAGAACCGACTTTCATAGCAGCGGATTTAGCAATGGATTCGATATAGTCATTCCATTTGAGGTCCGCTGAGAGTGTGAGGCCAAGGAGGCGTAGTGTTTTACTCTCAGAGAGGCAGGCCTGTTCCACGCTAACGGAAGGTAGGAGCGATTTTCTATGATGGTTAATTGGTAGCAGCTTCGTTTTGGAAGCATTAAAATTTACGATCCATTTTTTACCTCAGTCCACCACGGATTGGAGGTCCTTCTCAAGCTCGGCAACGATGTTCGCTTTATCGCCCACACCGGATTTTTGATCGAGGCGAGAGTAAACTGTGGTGTCATAAGCGTACATGCCTACTTGGGATCTTATAGCATCGGAGAGATCGTTAATGTAGATCAGAAAGAGCGTAGAACCTAGGAGAGTGAAGAAGTATGCGAACTTATAGGTAGATATATAGTTTATGAATAATTTATCAAATATCATTAATAAAAAGGATATAGGTTTGTATAGATATGACGGTCTAATAATTGTGAGAATTCGTAACTGTAGAAAAGTAGAAAATATAAGAAAACAAATAATATAAATAAATAACAAATATGGATTTAAAATAGACATGAAATCATTGAAATCTAACCTATAAATATTCTAGACATAATATATTAATAAATATTCTAGACATAATATATTAATAAATATTCTAGACATAATATATTAATAAATACACCCGTGAAGAGGGAATGTTACCACGAAATTTCGAATTCGGGGAAAAGGATTGTTATGAAGGAGTGTTGATAATTGTATGTTTTTGTTTTTTGTTAAATAAGAATACATACAAACCATATAGAAAAGCAAATAATAATTGTATACATAAACAAAAATTAAAATAACCCAATTAATGTATTTAAACATACACCAATATCTATTAATAAAAGAATTTCAATTAATTCTAATAATATAACAATATTTAATGAAAATAAAAAAATATAAATTGGCATTAAAGAAAGTGGCTATTCGAATAAATTAGAATCAATCAGTTAAGTGCCATACGTGATACACGCTTGGGCGATCATATCTCGAAAGAGACATGACTGACCGGGCAGAAGATTATCCCGCAGTAGGTTGCCATTGCTTTCTGCGGTAGTCTGGTTGCCCACCAAGGCTATAGAACCCAATCTGTTCTATTATTTAACCCATAACTGGAGGGAAGAGGTGGATTAATACCTTTCCCAAGGGTATTTGCGCGTAAGTGAATGCAAGGAATACGACTGAAATTCGAACTCGGCTTCCCGAGTTCAAATTAGAATACATAAGTAAAAAATAACAGACAAAAAACAAAAGAAAAAGATATATAATTCGTTTTAATCCACCCCATAATGATATAATAAACTAAAAGTTGGAAAAATATTTTTTAAATTAATTAAAAGTACTTCCCTAAAAGCAGTAAACTGCAAAAAAATATTAACAAAAATACAATCAAAGTCAGTTATAGTTGTATAAATAATATGAAGAAAAACATAAATAAAGATAATAAAAAATAAACAAAAATAATAATAACTATAATAACACAAGTCCACAAAAGATCAACAATATTCATAATTGTCGAAACAAAAACAACTGTTCACTTAATAATAAATGTTTAATTAATAATATGATATCTAAAGCAACCGTATAAATAATATTAACACAAGAAATATATGGATAGGAGTGACTGAAACAACTTTTAAAGAACGATTTAATATTCATAAAATGTCATCTAAAACAGTGAGCTACACAATAACACTTTATCAAAATATATATGGAATCAAAAAGAAAATAATATACTTACTAAAATTAAATGGGAAATTAATAAAAAAAATGCCTCCATATAACATTAATAATAGGTTTTGTAAACTGTCTTTACAAGATAAATTATGAATAATAACTTTTAATTTTTCAATGTAAATTATTAAATAAGAAAATCAGATTATGGATCGATACAGACATTTTAACAAATATTTACTTTCTTGCATAAATACTAATGCAACATAAAACAATAAAAATAAATTGGAAGAAATTTTATAATTGGAAAATAATTTTTTATGATTGAAAAAAAAAACATTAAGTTCATGAACGAACACGTATGCATATGGAAAAATCATGAATATGGGCGTGCCCATAATGGAATAAAAAAATAAAAATGGAAAATAAAATAAAAATAAACGAGGAATGCATAAATTAAAAAAATCGGAAATATATTAAGAAATACACCCGTGAAGAGTGGATGTTTCCACGAAACTTCGAATGAGTGAAAAAGGATTGTTATGAAGGAGTGTTATTACTTATAATAATTATATGCTTTTGTTTCTAAAATGATAATAAGAGTAATAATCTCTCTCTCTCTCTCTCTCTCTCTCTCTCTCTCTCTCTCTCTGGATAATAATAGTCATAATCTCTCACTCTCTCTCTCTCTAGATAATAATAGTAATAATCTCTCTCTCTCTCTCTCTCTAGATAATAGTAATAATCTCTCTCTCTCTCTAGATAATAGTAATAATCTCTCTCTCTCTCTCTCTCAGATAATAGTAATAATCTCTCTCTCTAGATTATTACTATTATTATTATTTTAGAGAGAAAGAGAGAGAGAGAGAGAGAGAGATCTTCAGATCCGGTTAGCTGAAACCTTGGTACGTTTGTTGGCTCTTTAGGTTATTTACTTTTTGTTAGTGACGTTATGTTCGTTGTAGTGCAGTGGATATCGGCTCGGAAAGAGCTCGGTGAGCCGAGTTCGAATTCCAGTTGAATACCCTGCATTCACTTAAGCACTGGTACCCTTGGGAGAGATATTAACGATCAAATACCCTTGGGAAAGGTACTAATCCGTCTCTTCCCTCCAGTTATGGGTTAAATAATAGAACAGATTGGGTTCTATAGCCTTGGCTGGCAACCAGTCTACCGCAGAAAGCAATGGCAACCTACTGCGGGATAATCTTCTGCCCAGTCAGTCATGTCTCGAAACTTAACTGACTTTTTTTTGCTCTGCTTACGTATTGAGCGCTTTTTTGTTATGGATTACTCGTCTCGGGTTTTTTTGGGTTTTTTTTTTGGGGGGGGGGTGCTACGTACTTTGACTGATGTTCACGTGCTTAGCTCTTTCTTTTTTTACAAGCATTTTTTCTTTCCGCGTATTTACTCGGAGGGTTTTTCGAAACGAGTATAGTGATAAGTTTACAATTAGATAGATAGATAGATAGATAGATAGATAGATAGATAGATAGATAGATAGATAGATAGATATAATACACTTTAGAAAAGGGATAATATTTTATTAATAAAACGGGCTACAAAAATTATCACAACGTTTAAAATTGAAGGCGCTTTTCGACAGACACTTCTTCAGAAAAAAATCGTCGGTAATTTAAGACTACGCAGCTAATAAGAATATTTTTAGCTACTGAAGTTAAAATGAAAATTAATTAAGGGATAAGGAAATTAAAAAAATAGATAATAGCTTCTCCGAATAGGGCCGATTTGTGTTTTAATTCTCGCTGCATGCGCAGGGCTGGTCATTGCATTTTAATAATAACAGGCTCCAATATATACAAAGAAGACGTTCCACTTAGACCCATTTTGTCTATGCTGGGTCCAGCCTGGTTAAGTGGCTGGTTGAAGTTCTTGATCGGGAGTTCTATTCGGAGCATTGGGTGCCTGACTCGTTTCCGTACGCTGAGTATATGTGTAAATTGAAACTTTATTCCGACACTGAGTATTTTGTATCGTTTGATATATCAAGTCTGTTCACAAATATCCCAGTTGATGAAACAATTGATTTTTGTGTTGACTTTTTGTATTGGGCCCCACAAAGTCTTCATCTTTTCCTGAGAATGCCTTTGTCGAGTTGATGGAGATTGTGGTTAAGTCTGTCTCTTTCAGCTTCAATAATAGCATATACCAAAAAATTAATGAAGTAGCTATGGGTAGTCCATTGGCTCCTTTGATGACTAACATTTTTGTTGGCTTTCATGAGAAACAGCTTTTTGATAAAATTAATAAGCCTTATTGTTACTTCCGCTATTTTGATGACATGTTTACATCATTTCCTAATAGTAGGAAGGCGGAAGAGTTCTTTTCATATTTGAATAATCTATATCCTGCGTTAAAATATATTATGGTGGTAGAAGAGAACAATCGATTACCTTTCAGGGATGTGTTAGTAGAAAGAACAGTTTCGTGCTTTCTTACTAGTATTTATCGAAAACTCACTTTCTCTGGGTTTTTCAGGTGTCGATGCAGATAATCTTCAGGCTGAACGTAAATAAATGTTATAGTGGAACATCCTGCGATCCCCGAGAATGGAATGCTCTAGATTATAAAGGCCGGTGACAAGCGGTACGAGAAGGAGTCAAACGTCTTAGGCGAAGGCATTCTCTATTTGATAGTTTCTTCCACTCCTACTCGTTGATTGCTTATCTGTATCTTATTGTTAATTGTACAGTAGTACAATAAATCCGTTATATCGTATTCCTGTGTCGAGTACCATTCTTCCACTAATCTTTACACTGATATTCCTTTCCGAGATATATCTGTGGTGATACCGACAGAGCAAAAGCGAGAAACCGGATGTTGGCTCTCTCACAACAAAAAGGAAAATGAACAAAACTCGTCGTGCGCATCCGAGTTCGTGCAGATGTTCCGGTTGAAAGATAAAAATTAATCAAATATCAAATTTCCATTTCGCGAGCCTACGCGAATTTTATTTACCAGCCAATGGGAAGCCCGAAATCAAATACAAGCGTGAAATTCAAAACGAGCTTTTGATCCAAAAAGTGGATATAAAAAGCGGAGACAAAAAGCACCATCAGACAGAAGGACCGATAGGATAGAGTTATCAGTGCCTCCCCTTGACTTAAGCGGCTACTATGCTGACCTCTTACTTTCTCCTTGTCTCAAAAGTACTTACTGACCTCAGGAGTGACCTCTTCAAAGACATTCCTCACAAACCAACTTACTGACTTACTGACCTTGGAAGTGGCAACTTCAAAATGAACATTCTTCACATTCCTTAGCCTTTTATTTCTTTCAGCTCATTACTATTTGTCATGAACACTTTAACCTCCGTTGGACTTATATTTAAGTATTATTTTAATTGTAAAAACATTAATTGACATGTGTATATATATAAATGTTATTTTATACTCAAATTGCCTTTCTTGATTTTATAATCAATTTTTGAATTATAGTGGGTTATCTTCCCACAAGGCCAAATTCCGTTAACCTGTAACGGCATACAATTACCCTTCAGTAGAACGGAATCCTACTACAAATAGAAAAAGAATAAATAAGATACCCGCTATATATCAATAAGGATAACTCCGCGTCCCAAAAGTTCAATCAGTAATTCTCTACATTTAATTTAGTTTCTCTCAAAGTTATATATAGAGAGAAGACTTGACGATTGCGTTGAAGCATAAAACAGACTGTCGCCGCTTGATTTGACATCGTCTACATTTTTATTCATATACGCTCTATCACTGATATTGATCACTCTTACCAATAAATATAGCAAAGCTTAAAACTATATTTTCCAAAACAAAGCTGCTTTCTGTTAATCGTCTGACAGACCCCTTTCTGCCTTCCATTAGCATGGCTGATGCTAACCTCCAGGTAATTTACTTGTTGGGCCTTCTCGGTCTAACATTCTTTGCTGACATGGAGTGGAAAGATTATTTTCGATCATTTGTTAGGTCTGCCGCAAAGAAAATCGCTTCACTGCGTCGTGCTAGACAATTTTTCTCTCCAGAATCTATCTTGCATATTTATACGTCTACTATTCGTCCATACTTCGAATATTTCTGCCATATATGGTCTGGTACTCCTACTATATATTTAGAAATTCTTGATAAAATCTAAATAAGAATCTGCAATGTTATTAGTTCTGACTTGACACCCGGATTCAGTCACTTTTCAAGCACCGTAATATAAGCTTTTCTATGTCTTTTCTATAAATACTTTCATCCTAATTGTTCGGATAAGCTTTGCTCTATGATACTTACACTTTATAAGTTTAAGTGTGAAACTGGTTTTGGAAAAATGTCTTATCATTTTACAATTGGATTGGCTACTTCTAAGCGTAAGTTCTTTGCTAAAAGTTTTTACAATTGAATTGACTACTTCTAAACGTAAGTTCTTTGCTAAAAGTTTTTACAATTGAATTGACTACTTCTAAGCGTAAGTTCTTTGCTAAAAGTTTTTACAATTGAATTGACTACTTCTAAGCGTAAGTTCTTTGCTAAAAGTTTTTACAATTGAATTGACTACTTCTAAGCGTAAGTTCTTTGTTAACAGTTTTTACAATTGAATTGACTACTTCTAAGCGTAAGTTCTTTGTTAACAGTTTTTACAATTGAAATGACTACTTCTAAACGTAAGTTCTTTGTTAACAGTTTTTACAATTGAATTGACTACTTCTAAGCGTAAGTTCTTTGCTAAAAGTTTTTACAATTGAATTGACTACTTCTAAGCGTAAGTTCTTTGCTAAAAGTTTTTACAATTGAATTGACTACTTCTAAGCGTAAGTTCTTTGCTAAAAGTTTTTACAATTGAATTGACTACTTCTAAGCGTAAGTTCTTTGCTGAAAGTTTTTACAATTAAATTGGCTACTTCTAAGCATAAGTTCTTTGTTAACAGTTTTTACAATTAAATTGGCTACTTCTAGGCGTAAGTTCTTTGCTAAATTTAAATGCAATGTCAATCGTTATCTAATGTCTTCTCATTTCCTGTTCTTTTATTGTTCTTACCACTTAATATTTTCTTATTCTTTCATACTCAGTAATCCATTGTGTCTTAGTGGGTAGCTTGGGGTGAAACAATTCAAAATTATAGGTATATAGGGGTGTGTGTGTGTGTGTGTGTGTGTGTGTGTGTGTGTGTGTGTGTGTGTGTGAAAAAATACTCAGTTATAATCTAAGGAAAGGAACAGTAGGGTTAAAATAAAGACGAGAAAACTATATTTTTTCTCCTATGTCTTTCGTCTACTGACGGACTTTATCAAGGCAAAAAGATGAAATTAAATTTATTTAAAGTAAAGTGTTTATAAACAAAAGGTTGCTAATTACTGAAAAAGAAAAAACACCCATAAAATATTCATAAGATCAACTGAAATTATTAAACATTTAAAAAACGTCATATTTTTTTTATTCAAAGAGATTTTTTCATGTGCAGTATATTGTTTAAGAAATGAAATGATGGCTATTAACTGTTTTCTGTTGTTAGTTTTTTTCTATATGTTTGTTGTAAATGTTGGGCTGGGAAAGAATTGGTTCTATTAAGAAAAGGAGAAACTGGGAAAAACCAGGGCACGGATTAATGTTTTGATGATATTTGATGGCGGTACTCTCGAGTTTTTCCTACAGAATAAATTATTTTCTCTTTTGATGAGTATGGCATTTTTAGATCAAAATTGTGGCCGTATTTATTTTGTTTGTGACGAGTTTGTTAGGTTGAATATATATCCACTATTTCGCTGAAAAAAGAGCATATTATGAAGAAAATAAGGTCCCAAACGTAATAAAAGCAAAGTTTTTCCGTCAAAATGTTTGTTATTATTAAGAAAAATCAAGTATTTTTTATTAAATTAAAAAAAAAAATTATCCTTTCTAACATGTTCGAAATTTTGGCAAAATATCCTTTTCTGTTTTTTCTTTTTTCGTCAACGCTTGACTAAATTTTTATCAGTGTGGATAATGTAATATTACGAAAGTCAGTTTTTTTTTTCGGTGAAAAATACATTAATTTGGAAATTTATGGAAAAGTCAAATAATTTTCAAATTTTGATGAAACTTGAAGACTTATTCACAAATGAATTAAATTATCTTTGAAATTATTATTTTTAGAATATTTTGGTGAAAATATATATTTTTTACGTCTGTTATCACCACATCACGTAATTTCATGAAATTTCTAGAAATTAACTTCCGTTTGGAAAATTTGTTTTATTAGTTAAACGCAGGACTCGTTGGGAATGTAAATCATCTATTTTATTTTTTCAAACAGTCAGTCAGTTAAGTGCCATACGTGATACACGCTTGGGCGATCATGTCTCGAAAGAGACATGACTGACTGGGCAGAAGATTATCCCGCAGTAGGTTGTCATTGCTTTCTGCGGTAGACTGGTTGCCGACCAAGGCTATAGAACCCAATCTGTCCTGCTATTTAACCCAACTGGAAAGAATAGACGGATTAATACCTTTCCCAAGGATATTTGCGCGTAAGTGAATGCAATGAATTCAGCTGGAATTCGAACTCGGCTCCCCGATTTCTCGTTCCGAGCCGATATCCAATGCACCACAACGCACATCAGTTAGTCTTTTTTCTGAAAACTGCCAAAAAGCAGTAAAATAACTATGACATTGTTTAATTAAATAAGATATTGATTGCTTTTAATATATATATTAAGGACATTACAGTCAGAAGAAAATATGTTTTCGATGAATAATGAATTTTTTACAAGAATTTTTTCCACTTTTTCTCTTTTACAGTTATAATAATTTATAAAGTTTCAAAAATAATTTTCAAATTCTTCAAAGCCTTGTGGCGATTAGCTTAAGTTATTGAGTGAAGACTATATTTAATAATCGAAAATTGAAAAGCTTTATACAAATCTTCGAGCCAAAAGATTTTTAAAATAATTTTATTTTTCTTGTGTAGGAATGTTTTTTCATTTGTGACGTTAAAAGTTCACGTGTTTCACGTTTTTTTTCAATACGGGAAAAAAATTGGACAATTATCTCAATTCTGGTCAACCTGGCTGTCATCACTCACTTCGCGCGTCAGAAACATATGGCCTCCGTGGTTAAGAAATACTTTAATTCCAAATTTCATGTTGTAAACAAGTAATAAGTGTTTCAAATTAGATTCATTTTAAACTTGATAATTTTCAAAAAATAACATGTCACATATGTATATTTTATTTTTGCATGGTTTTTAGAACAAGAATCAACTTTTGTTTATAAACGTGTCAAAATGGACAAAAATATAAAAAAAAGATAACTTTTGAAAATTGAAAAAAGTTTAGCTTCCAATCAATATAATTTCTATTTGAAATACACCAAGGTATTTTGCTTACTGGAAATAGTAAATGGAGCTTTCAATTCAAGCCAAAATGAAAGCTTCAAGAAAACTTTTTTATTTTCTAAAATTTACTTTAAAACTTAAGTATGGAAAATGAGTGGGGGTATATATATTAGTCATCCACATACAAGCCCGTTTCGCTGTATCACAGCTCATCAGTGTGACTGATATATATATTTTTTAAATCCAAAAGGGTGATCAGATAGATAAATTCCAAAAACCCGATTCTATTAATATTAATTTCATTAATATTAAAATTGATCAAGGTGGAGGGCTCGATGCAAATATTACATTCTATTTACAGAGCCAAATATAAAAAATAAAACAAAAATTTCGAAATTTAAATCCGTTGGGTAGCCATTTCTATGAAGAAATCCTCGCTTCTTCAGCAACGGCGAAACCAAAATTTTATTTACTCAAATTCAAATGTGTTACAAGTTTTATACCGGTAGAGGTAAAAAAAAAATCATCTATACACAGGAAAATCAAATGGGGTGGAATTAACAATTTTTGAATGTAAGGAAGTAAGAAGGGGAAAGCAGACAGATACCTATGTCACATATTAAAAGACAAAACCCTCCGCGATACAAGAGTCAAACTTTGAAAGTTAAAATTTAGCCATATTCAGAGGGTTAAGAAGTGGTAGGCAGAACAGAAAGGAAAAAGGACGAAGTGGGGGTTGACTGGAAAGTAAGCTATGGAAAAAAATTTCGCTTAGAAACAAAAGAAAACTGCTGATATCAATGTTGAAAAAAAAAAAAAACGATTTAGAAATTTACCAAAGAGATTTTAGTTTAAAAAAAAATGACTAGGACAAATGTTATAGAAAAATTTAGACATACAAATTTCAAAACAAATCTTAAATTTAAAATTTAAAAATAAAAATATTAAATTCAAAGGTAAATTTAAAACAGAATCCATTTTTATTAATAAAAGCACACACACACACACACACACACACACACACACACACACACACACACACACACACACACACATGTCCATAATTTACTTAAAGGATATTCGAAATTTACGAATAAAATTTAATTTTAATTATTTTTAAAATTTATAGTGGCTTAGTTTGAAAGAAACCGATTAATTATATATATTCTATAAGTCTCTGCTAAAAAATTAACCAAAATATATATATATATATATGTGTGTGTGTGTGTGTGTGTGTGTGTGTGTGTGTGTGTTATTACATGACCACTACTACTGGAGAAAACTTTCCGCTTCCTTCCTTGACAACCACGGCAATGCAGACTCTTTTATCTCATTTTCTTATTCTTTGTGTGGCCTTTGCTACTGCATTTGCTATGTCTTTGACACAATTCGACCAACCTTTTGCTCCATCTTTTTCAAAAGCTAAAACAGAGTACCGAGGGACAGGAAGATTTCGTTAAAAACAAAGAAAAAAGTACTGATTTTCTAGGTGATATCTGTGTTTCTATATGGCAGCGAATGCTGGACAATCTCCTCAAAGATGAAGAAGTATCGAAACAACGGAAAAGTAATTCTACAGAAGGATGCTGAAGATAACATTAACCGATCATGTCAGCAACGACGAGGTTTTGGAGAGGATGCAAACTAATTGAAAACTTATAGTTAACATCAAGAAGAGACAGAAGTAATGAGGAAGAAGGGCTTGGAGAATGTAATACTTACAGGACGGATAGAAAGAAAGAGAGATGGGGGAAGCAATGCGAAACATACTTGATGGCTTTGAACAAGTGGGTAGCAGATCAGGGTTTGGGAGAGATAACACGAGAAAAAGTGTTAAGAGGAACAAGGGATAAGTAAAGTAGAGGTCCATGATGGCCTACACCCTGAAAGGACACGGCACATGAAGAAGAAGAAGAAGAAGAAGAAGAAGAAGAGGTTACGTACACTTCTTACCTCCATTTTTTTACGCTTAATATCCTTTACATCATCTATTGTTTGTTTTGTTTTTTGATCTTTGTTCGCCTCTGTATTGCTCCTACTGTTCATCTTTTTGTTTCCGTTTGAAAACACACTCGTAAATAGACACCCTTGTGCGAATTAATTGAAACAACTGCTTTAGTTTCCTTTCTTTCACCACATAGTCAGTTTTAAGTCAACTGGAGTAACAGGGTCTAATCGATTTTTATTTTTTCCTCAGATTAGATCATTTGCAGTGGTGTGCAGTAATATGAATCTATGTTTAGAGTGTATGATGAAATTTGTTTGACCTTGAAAAATATTGCATCAGATTTTTCTCACGCCCAGACGTTATTGTCTTGACTGTCGACTAGTTGTTCTACGGCCACTGGCAGCGATGGATGCTACTCTAAGAAAGTGTACAAAAATTGTAACGCTGCACGAACACACTGGTAAGCCTTACAGAGAGATTGCGGATATTGTTGATGTCAATCTTTCAAATATTAGTTGTGTCATCAAGGCGAAGAAACAAATTGGATCCATCAGTCCAAAAAGTAAATGAAAATGCGGTCGGAAGAGAAAAACAACGCCAAGAGACGACGTATACGGGATTAAGGAAAGTGTAAAAGATCATAGGAAGACATTCTTTGTTTTGTTTCAATTAATTTGCTCAAAGGTGTATGTATATGAATAGAAACGAATTAAGAAGAAAAACAAACTCTACTTCCAATTTATCACTCATGTGGTAAGCTGGCAGTTTCGCTTACTTCTTAATTCGTTTCAACTAATACAAACAAAACATTAAGAAACAGGAAAATCTGATTAGAAACAAGGAAAAGAGCGCTGAACAGCTATTTAATATGAATCCTCATATATGGTAGTCAGTGCTGGATTCTCTCCTTATAGATGAAGATTATGTTAGTTGGTTAGACTTGTTTACCTCTAAATCAATCTCTATCGGTTTTTTAATGCCGAAATCTAAATATAAAAATTCAAATCTTATAATTAATTTGAAAGAATTACATTATTTCATCATTTAATTATAATTATTTAGTGTTTCGGGTGTAATGAAAGCTTTAAAACTAATCCATGGTCCTGGAGCTCAGACTCTTTGGACGTTGGCACGAAAGACTAAAAAGCGATATTTGTTTCCAGTTAAAGCGAAACCGTAGATTGAAAGAAAAATGGATGTAAGTCAAATTTTGATTTCCTGGTATCGATATCAAATAAGTTTTTTTCGTCGTAAACTGAATTTTGAAGGCTAAATAAGTCCTCTTAGTAAATGGTGTCTTGGCTGAGACTAAGAACTACAATTATACCTACTTAGAGCCAAACCCGAAGTAAAAACTAAAATAAAAGGGCTGAAAAAAATACAAACATACAGGCAGATAAACAGACACTCACAGAAACATCTTGCCTTTTATATATATATATATATATATATATATATATATATATAAAATATGTTTATATATATATATATATATATATATATATATATATATATATATAAGGCAAGATGTTTCTGTGCGTGTCTGTATATATATATATATATATAAACATCTTTTATATATATATATATATATATATATATATATATATATATATATATAGAAACATCTTGCCTTTTATATATATATATATATATATATATATATATATAATCGATTTTCTGCACTATTTTAAGCACTGCAATCTTGGAACTTCTGAATATCGTTTTTTATGTCATTGTCTATGAGTGTATCAAATTTGATTAAAATCGGACCACTCCTTGTATAAACCGATTTTTTCGATTATCGATTTTCGATATTTATCGAGGGTACCTCGACACAAAACCTAGCTAAGAACACTCGCAGACTTTTATAGTACAACTGTGTAAATTTTCAAGAAAATAGGTTCAGCCGTTTCGGAGTCTATAGGTAACGGACACACACACACAGACACACACACACAGATACAAAGTTCCATAAATATATATATATATAGGTTTTACAACCATGGATGAAAACGATACAATTTCTTATAATTTTAAAAACTGCGCGTTCAAAAATTCCCCGTTAAAAAAAAAATGAAAAAAAAAAAACCCCACAAACACAGGTCAAATCAGTCATTGCAAATCGCCTGAAGACACTACAGGGTTTCATCATTGTGGCTAGATATATCCACTTGCATCTAGCCGAGATCGAAACTCGACCGATATGGTGTCAGTCGGAGGCGCTACTCCCTAAGCCATAGGCGCATGGGATCTGAAAAGGAAATTGTAATATCTGCGTGTGTGGTGGGGTGACGGGTGAAATAGTTCTGTTTATCCAGTACTGCCAATTGTCAGCATTTCGAATCCAGATACAAGCAATGATTATGATTGGTCATTTGCAAACAGGCAAACGCAATACTCTCTATTTATTCAACATTTAATCCCTGTCTAGCCTATTGCTCGACTAAGCTTGATCATAGAAAGTATATGCAATTTGTAAAGTTATATATATATATATATATATATATATATATATATATATATATATATATATTTGAGCTTTTACTATGTGGTTTAAACAAGTTTCTCATTAAGGTCTAAACACGTTGCTAACATCTCTGGCAAAAGTGCTAACTGTATTTACCGTAAGAACTAAACCACGCCCACACAACCAAACGACACTAGCAAAAGAAGAGACAACATGCTGGACGAAAATGAGGCTAGCACGGGTTGGGGATGGCGTTGAAACTCATCTTCATGTTTGAGTCGGTGGGGACATTGGTGTTGATGTTTGATAGCGCTTATATTTGTGATAGCTGTAGTGCTAGGAGGGAGAGGACCTTAGGAACTGTGCTGTCTCGTTGCCCGTCAACCTGCAAAACAATGAAAGACAGGGGCATCTGACTTACTGTGTAAATTTACTTTACAGGTGTATCAGACAAGCTTCACTATCTGTCCTCGGTTGGCGGTGTGAAAAGTGCCAGAACACCTGTGATTATTAAGAGAAGGCTACGGCGAATCGTCCCGTTCCCAGGGAGACAATCCCTTCCCCACTTTGTGCGAATGAACAGACTGACTTAGAGATAGATATGTACAGACATCAGATATATAGATATACCATGTAGATTTTGAAGATTTTACAAGTACGTGGATGTACTGGTTGCTGTGGAGTACGATATTTGTGTTGTGTCAAGGTTCCGAACTGGAGAAACTACGTATCTTTAGAAAGTTATATTTATTTTGTAAAGATACAAAAATGTGGCATAAGTTTAAAAGAGAAGGCTGGTCTTCTTCGGTCTTATAATTGAACTTAGATTGCCATAATTGCCGACCCAAACATCACAATATTTCTTACACCAAAACAACTTACCATTCTTACCGCATTCATCATCATACCTCGTGTCTCTATGAACTCCTAACTAGTCGCATACTCTTCCTCTCATTTTATATAATTATGAAAGCCAACGTCCACGTCAAAACATGTGAGAACCACATATTCGAGGGCAGACTTTCAAAACAATCGCACACATATTCGAGGGCAAACTTTCAACTGACCACATCAACCGTCCAATGGTCAGAGGAAGAAGGGAGCATGTAGAGTAGAAATGGAAAGTCTCATTAGATAATGGGGTATTTCCGCATACACTTACCTTGTTTAGTTTATATAAACAACTGAGTGGCCAGGGGCCAAGTATATTTTTGTATTGTATATTTTTGTATTTAAGAATTGCCATTGTCTATCATTACTATTACCATTGTCGCTGTGGTTATTTTGCAAACTGTGGGCTTCATGAAACATGTGGCGCGCGCGAGCACACACACACACACACACAAACACACACACACACAATATGAATACAGCGCAACCGGTATTTGCAAGCAATCCTTTAGCGGGCCATAAATTAAAGATGGTATGAGATAATGTTATTCGGCCCGCGCCAAATTTTAATATTCTCACCCCTCTTTCAGCAAACATACCGAGAGCATTAACATAGAGGCTTCTAATCAGAAAGCAAATGTGAAAATGTACACTGTGTTCAAGGGCACTAGCCGCCATCCATAGCGATTCAAACACCGTTTGTTTCTTGAAAGCAATTTTGTTCACCAGAAATGAGTTGGAGGCCGCTAGCGAAGAAACATCACCTGAGATTAAGAAAAAGGAACATTTCTAAATGGGCAGAAGTCGTAAGGATAGCTGAGTTCATCTATAAGATTTAAGGCATCACCAGCTACGATTACAGGAAGTCGATTAATATAATCGCCAATCAGTACAAGGTCGGATAATCCATTATTAAATATGTGATGCACGAAGATATCAGATAAAAGTCGTGATAAGGAGAGGTCAGTTCATGTCCGAACAGGAAAAGGTCGTATGATCTAATCAAGACCGTATCAAGATCCGATCGAAATGCTTGCTGAACAAGCTCCAGGAGCCGTAGAATTCCAGTATACTCTAATTTTTCTTTTTAGTTGAAAGCCCATATCGGCTCAGTTGTATCCAAAATGCTAACAAAGCAATTTCTAAAGAATTAATGGATTTATTTTTAATTCGACATTTTTTATTACATCAGGTATGGGCTTTCAATAAAAATTTGAACGAGTTTATTTCAAACACGGGTATCCACTACACATAACGTTCGATACACACACACACACACACACACACACACACACACACACACACACACACATATATATATATATATATATATATATATATATATATATATATATATATATAGTTACAAATATCACTTTAATAGAGCAAGTTCATACCGACTTCGAAGTTTCGTGATGCTTTTACACGTCAGGACTGTTTGTCGTTAAGTAACAGTTTTTTCTTGTTTATATAGAGTCTGGTGTGATATTGTACGTGTAGTCTTGTGATTGGATAGTTATTCTTTTTCTTCTTATTTATGATTGGTTGATTTTCTTTATTTTTATTTTTATTTATCATTGTGTAGTTGTTTGAATTATTTTTATTTTTAGTGTATACGTGAATGTTTTTTTTTTATTAATGTTGTGTTTTTGTATTTTTCTGTTTTGAATGATGTTTTGTGATTATTACATCTTTCTTTAAACGATGTTTCTGTTGCTCTTATGTAAATCTTTTCGTTTGTATTGGTGTTATTTGTTACGGTTGCTTTGTATATTATCTAAGATATTTATTATTAAGTAGACAGTTTCCCTCCTTCGGCAGTTTCATCTGTTCGTATTGTCTTGTTGGTTTGTGTTAGTATTATTAGTTTTATTAAATATTTTCTTGTTGTGTTTGATTATTATCTTTTCCATATTTTCCACGCAGCTGTAGCTGATTTTGACTGTATTTTTGTTAATAATTTTTGGTAGTTTGTTATGTTTCGGAAAGTGCTTTTCTATTATGTTGAAAAATATTTGACCTGTTTTTGTTTTTATATTGTTGTTGTAGGGTGTGTTAAATCAGATTATGTTTCGTTTTCTATTCTTTTCGTTTGGTGACAGAGTGAGTCGCTAACCCTTCTTAAGCCATATTTGTTTGGTTTTTCTTCGTTTGTATACTTAAGTTTCTTTGAGTATCCGCTATTTTTGCGTACTGATTCATATGTTTCTTTGTTTTCATTGAATATCTTTATGTTACTAGAGTTCGTACAGAGTCTTTTGTTTATAGATATGGGTATGTGCCTGAATATGTTTGGAGGGTGATTTGAATTTTTGGTGATATATATGGGTTTGTTGTTTTTTTTTCTGTATAGTTTATATGTGCTGTTGTTTAAGTTGAGGGCTATATCGAAGAAATCTACAATTTTTAAATTTGTTTTTATGTTTATTGCAAATCCTAGAGTGTTGAAGATTTTCATAATTCGTTTTCTTATGTTTTCTGTAGGTTTACCGTTAGTTTCTTAGAATTATGAATCTGTTGTCTCTGTATAAACCTATATCCTTTGCGTTGATCATTTTTGTTAGTTTGTAGATTATGTAAATGCCTATAATTTCTCATACTTCTGCGCCCTCGTAGCTTCCCATTGTTTCGTCAAAGTTGTAGTCATTATTAATATTTTTGTTAGTGGTGTTGCGTTTCTTGCCATGTTTTGTTATTGTGGTAGAGAATGAATTTTCTGCAATATTTGATAATGTTTATGTCTTGTTCTGATAAGTCTATATATTGTTTTGCTAAGTTTAGTGCATTATTTAATATTTGTTTGTTGATTAACGGATAGAAATCTTTATGTCTAACTGTACAAATGAGCATTCCTTTTTATTATTAATATTATTGAACCAACTATTTGTTTCTTTTGTATTTTCCATTGGTTTATTTCTAGTTTACGCCTTGTTCTTAAGCATATTTATTCTACTATTTGTTTACTTATTTTTCGAATGTTGGATTTTTGTGGGGTTTATTTAGGAAGTTATGATTATCGTTATGGTCTTTTAGTTTAATAAATGGTTAAGAGTGATGCTTAATTTAAACTACTTTATATGATATGCTTCGACTGTCTTTAAACGTCTTTTATAATTAGATTAGTTTTTAGAATGACAGTGTTATCTACAAGGCTATTTTTTGAGAGCAGTGTATCATAAATAAAAAAAGTGATCTAAGAGAAAGATTTTATAAATTTAAAATCAAAACAGTACTGGTTGCTCGATCAGTGGATGCCAAATGTTTCCTTTTAAGGAAACGCCTAATATTACAATAACCATTATGATATAAACTAATATTTGATTAATTCTTCATTTTGTTCACCAGGAGTATATCAGCAGACAATCGTCTTCTTCATGAAATTTCTTTTTAAAATAATCTCCGGATATTTTCTCTTGAATTGGATTTTTCCTTATTTTTCTGTATTGGGATAGCAATGAAAGTATTTCTCGGCGAGAAATGTGATTGACATGGTCACATAAATAAAGACTTTAGAACTCTTCGTTTTGTTTATTAGCCACCCCAGAAGTCAACCTCTTGGTAGCCACTTAACAAGCAGACCGAGGGATGAGAGGGCAAACTGCTTGATTATCCAGAACCTTTTAGGTGAAATTCATTGTGAAGATATCAAAAAGTGCTCGTCCTCTCTCTCGATATGACATTGAGTGTGCTCTCGAAAACTTGACCGGTTTCTTTTTTTTGTCACCGGATCGTTGTCATTATTCGATTACACCAACTTAGTATTTCTACCATTTGGCTTAACTTAATCGAATGGGGGAGTTACCTTAGTGCACAATTTGATAATCTTATTTTCGGGGACAGAAATCGTGCTGCATTGAAGCAACTAAATTTTCTATTTTCTGTTTCTTTATTTCGATTTTATTTCTTTCTTCATTAGTTCTGTCTATCTATCTATCTATCTATCTATCTATCTATCTATCTATCTATCTATCTATCTATCTATCTATGTTAGTCAGATATCGTATTCTGTGTATGTATGTATCTTAGATTATATTCTCTCTCTCTCTCTCTCTCTCTCTATATATATATATATATATATATATATATATATATATAGCTAGCTATCTAGATAGATAGATACATAGATAGCTAACTAGTTAGCTCCTTTGATTAATAAAATATTGTTTATTTCATTCTTGCATTTTTTTTTCAGTCTTCATTCTTTTGTATCTTATTTTTCCCTTCGTAATGTGCTATGTGGCGCAGTGGATATCAGCTCAGAACGAGAAATCAGGGAACCGAGTTCGAATTCCAGTTGAATTCCTTGCATTCACTTGCGCGCAAATACTCTTGGGAAAGGTATTAATCCGTCTCTTCCATCCAGTTATGGGTTAAATAACAGGGCAGATTGGCTGGCAACCAATTTACCGCAAAAAGTAATGGCAACCTACTGTGGGATAATCTTCTGTCTAGTCAGTCATATCTCTTTCGATACATGATCGTCCAAGCCTGTATCACGTATGGCACTTAACTGACTGACTGACATACTAATTAGTTTTCTTTTAAAATATAATTTTCTTTATTTCTTTTGTCTTGACTTTTTGTCCATGACTTTGATTATTGGTTTAAAACCCACCTTTTTGCCGATTCAAACTTGTCCTATTCCTCCGCTCCCAACACACGTTTGAATTTTTTAAAGTAATTTTTTAACTTCTCGAATTTCTCTTTGCTGTTATTGGAGGGATCATGCAGTTCTTTTTCTTTATCTTAAATATTCCCTGATATGAAACTTCTCTCTTCACAACTCTTTCGATTTTTCTCCATTTTTGTTTTTTGCCTTCTTTCTTTCTCCTTCTCTTTCTTGCTCTCTTAAAAAAAATATTTACCTAACATTTTTCTTTTTCATATTATTCTTTATTCTGTCGATCTTTCTTTCTTTCTTTCTTTCTTTCTTTCTTTCTTTCTTTTCCATGTATTTTTATTTATATTTCCTGATGTTTCTTTATTCTTTTATTTCGTTCTTTTTTTTTTTCTTTTATTTTCCATTTTGTAGTTTTACTTCTTTTTTTTTCATACTTCCTTCTTTCATACATTATTTTTCTTTTTCTCATAATATTGTTTTAACTACTTTGTTTTTTTTTTATAATTTCTTTTTCTTTCTTTGCTTCTTTTAATTTTTTTCTTCTTTCATTCTTTCTGTGTCGTCACATCAACGGTTTAAAAATAAATCTAAAAATATCTCTTTTTTAATGATTTACGATTTTCCTATCTTCTTTTTTATTCCAAATTGTCGTTCTTTCCTTACATCCCATAATATTTTATTTCATTTTTTCGTAATTCCCACTACTACTACTACTACTACTACTACTTTTTCTTTTTTTCTTCAATAATTATGTTTTTATTCATCCGTTTCATCCTTAATTTTTTCCTCTTTTTAAGTCTTTCTTTCTAACATGTATTATTTTATTAGTTTTTGTTTGTCTGATTCTTTGATTACATTCATTCAATCCCCGCTTTATGTGTATATTTATTTTTCCTTCATTTCTTCATTCTTTTCTTTCATCTTATCTCACTTCGTTAATTTCTTCTAATATTTTTCTTCTTAATTCCATGGCATTTTTCTCTTCATTTTATTCTTTTTTTCTGATTTTCTTTCTCTTTCTAATTTTAATACTCGTTTCCTTCTTTTCTTTCCTTAGTATCTTCCAAAATTTCATTCTTAGTGCCTTTAACTTTTCCTACTTTTCTATTGTTATTCATGTTTGTTTTTTCTTTTTCAATCCTTCCTTCCTTCCTTCCTTCCTTCCTTCCTTCCTTCCTTTATTCATTCATTCATTTTCCTTTTTTGTATTTATTCTTTTTTTCAATCTTCCTTCCTTCCTTCCTTCCTTCCTTCCTTCCTTCTCTTTTATTTGCATTTGTTCTCTTTTTCAATCATCCTTCCTTCCTTCATTCATTCATTCAGTCAGTCACACATTTTCTTTTATTTGCATTTATTCTCTTTTTCAATCCTCCTTCCATCCATCCTTCCTTCCTTCCTTCCTTTTTTCATTCATTCATTTTCCTTTATTTTAATTTATTCTCTTTTCAGTCTTCCTTCTTTTCTTCCTTCGTTCTTTCTTTCTTTCCTTCTCCTTTATTTTCATCTATTTTTTCTATCCCCCTTCCTTCCTTCATTCATTTTCCTTTATTTGCATTTATTCTCTTTTCCTTCCTTCCTTCCTTCCTTCCTTCCTTCCTTCCTTCCTTCCTTCCTTCTCTTTTATTTGCATTTATTCTTTTTTCGATCCTCCTTCTTTCCTTTCTTTCTTTCTTTCTTTCTTCCTTCCTTCTTTTATTCATTCCTCCCTCCATTCTTTCCTTCCCTCCCTCGCTTCCTTCCTTCCTTCCTTCCTTCCTTCCTTCCTTCCTTCCTTCCATTTTCTTCTTTTTCATATTTCTAATTAATTTTTTTTAAATAGAATAGAATAGAATAGAATAATTAAAAACATTGAAATAAAAAATTAAGAAAGACAGCAAAAATAGAATAAGTAAAGGTTGTTACAAAGAAAAAGGAAGGAAGGAAGGAAGGAAGGAAGGAAGGAAGGAAGGAAGGAAGGAAGGAAAGAAAAAGAAAAAGAGAAAATAAATGGAATCCTTCTTTCTTTGTTCTTTTCTCCAACTTTTTTAAATTTTCCAATTTTGCTTATTCCCTCATTTTCTTTTTTTATATTTCTTTCTTTCTGGGATCTTTTTTTTTTCTTTTGTACCATTTTACTTTCCCCCACCAATATCATATTTTTATTATTTCGCTCTTTTTTGCATATTCTTTAATTTATTAATATCTTCTATCATTTTTATTTCATTCGTAACTAATATTTTTTCTCCTTTCACTTTTTTTTCTCTAAAATTCTCTTTCCAGTTTTCCAACCCATTCAAAATGGCGGTGAATGGCGAATGTGCTCGATCCTAATATTTGGATTCTAATTCCACCACCAATCTTCAGCCAGACGATCAAGGTTTATTGATATATTAACAAAGATGGCGCTATTCCATCCTCAACCGGACCTCATCTCTAGCCAACGTTTATCATTAAACGCCACCAGTACTCATTGCTTAATTTCATTTGCTCAACGCACCGAGAGGGACTTCCATTGTGAACCTTTGCTGGTTGAACCGCAGTTACATATATAATCGCATAAAAAGAATGAAAAATGGAAGTGAAAGAGACGGGAAGGAATAAAATATTCAGTTTCTTTAGAAATGAGTCTAAGAATGGATAACTTAATTTGATACAGATAATGTAAACTAGTTGTTCGTGACTATCTTTAATGGCGTTTTAACAGTTCGACAACCTCTTTTTAGGCGGCAGTTGCTTCTCTATTTTTTGCAGGGGTAAACGATCATTAGGTTTTCTCATTACCATTTGAGGCCTGACTGATCTTTCTTTCTCGATAGAATATTTATTTTTTCTCTTTTAGTTTGTCGAGTTGAACGCTTTAGTGTTTGTCTGTCTCTCGAGCAGTCGTTCTCAATGATGCAACTGACATTTCATTGATGCTTCTCTCTTTCTCATTTATCATGCTTTGGTTATGAATATCTATCTATCTACCTATCTATCTATCTATCTATCTATCTATCTATCTATCTATCAATGGGCGTGTATCAATAAATCAATAGCTTGATAGGTAGTTAGTTATCAGCTGAGATTTTACCAAAAAATTTTTTCGTATAATTTTCGAGCTATGTGATTAACATTTAACACAAAATTAAATATCGAAAAAAATTTTGTGAAAAATAAATTATTTTTCATTATTAGGCGGCAGACTTATTGACTTACACATATATATACGTACGTATATATATATATATATATGTAAGATTGTGTACATTATCTATCTATCTATCTATCTATCTATCTATCAGTTTGTTAATATCTATCTTATTCTGATCATATCTATCTATCTATCTATCTATCTATCTATCTATCTGTTTGTTAATATCTATCTTATTCTGATCATATCTATCTTATTCTGATCATATCTATCTATCTATCTATCTATCTATCTATCTATCTATCTATCTATCTATCTGTTTGTTAATATCTATCTTATTCTGATCATATCTATCTATCTATCTATCTATCTATCTATCTATCTATCTATCTATCTATCTATCTCTTGTTAATATCCTTACCTTATTCATACATCTATCTATCTATCTATCTATCTATCTATCTATCTATCTATCTATCTATCTATCTATCTACCTACCTACCTATCTATCTATCTATCTATCTATCTATCTATCTATCTATCTATCTGTTTGTTAATATCTATCTTATTCTGATCATATCTATCTATCTATCTATCTATCTATCTATCTATCTATCTATCTGTTAATATCTACCTTATTCTGATCTATCTATCTATCTATCTATCTATCTATCTATCTATCTATCTGTTAATATCTACCTTATTCTGATCTATCTATCTATCTATCTATCTATCTATCTATCTGTTTGTTAGTTTTTTCTTCTGATCTATCTGTATGTTAGTTTTTAGTTGCCTCATCTGTCTATTTAACTTTGTTCGTATCTATCTCAGTCCGTTCACATAATTTTATAATCTATCTGAAATCTTAATCCAATTTCACGTGTTCGCTTCTGGCACCACTCTCATTCTTCACCAATTTGTGACCTTTTTCTCCAACCTCACCAGCAAGGTTATGATGTCCAACTTGAATTCGTCCACAGAATCATGTGTAATTTCCACAGCAAACAGCAACACTCCGTGTCCCTTCCATCTCAAGACCAAACGAGTCATGGCTTAATTGTCCCCGACATTATCTCGACTATCAAATCTGCATTAAACAGCGCCAATAAATTCTGCCAACGTTCCAAACTTTATTTGGTGAGCAATCGTTCTTTTTGGTTGTTATGGATGGCGCTTGATACAGCATTAGAAGGTAGTGGGTAGCCATTTGGATATGAGCGTCCAAGTTTTTCTATTTGTCCATTTTATGAGAACGGCAAACATAATTATATACCACTGATTTTTTACACACGTTCTTGTTTTCGCACTTCTTGCTCAGTGATTTGATCATAGTACCAGTGACCACAAGTTTAATGCTTAATAATTAATTTTAACTCAGGAAAATCGCTAATTTAGCTCGAGTAAAATCTAATAATGAAAACTAACCTAACACACTCATCACTATCTTCTACTTCTATCGTACACCCTGGAATATGAGCTCAGCTCGAAAGTGTCACCTTTTGCGTAATAGTTAACGAGCACATATCGCAGACCATTTAGTTTGTATCGTGATGTAGAGAGCCAATGAGTGCATCGCATTTGTCGTCTTGTGCCACACTATTTTTAGGCGGCACTTCGTTCTGGGGATAATGGTTTACAAGCTGATATCATAAAGTTTCGTTCACGTCTTTTCCAAGATATTGTGTTCGAAAATAACATAGCAGACTCAAAGAATTTCAAACCATGTTATGTCAAATGTGTTCGTACTTTCCCTTTGATCGGAATACAAAATATATATAATTTCAATAAGGGCTTAAATCTAAGGCCGAATTCAAGGCTTTGTTTTTGTATATAAATGCCATAAATGACCGTTCATAATTTCCATTGTTCATTTTATACATGTGGGAATTTTTAATATTATTCATGATTCAGAAAATAAATGTTTTGAATGTCGTCACAAGACCCCCCTCCCGCCGTGACGTGGCTCCCCTGTGTTTTTTTATAAATATTTTCATGGAAATGAGCTTTGTTCCCTGGTACCGCGAATGCATGAATTTAACCGTACTGGCAATAGATTTCACTGTTTTACTGTTGAAATAGCAAGAGGTAACCGTAACTTCTATTCAAATAGTTTCTTCTCTCGTATTTATTGCCTGTGGAACTCTCCAGGTTTCTTATTCCAGACATCTACGATTTTCAAAAACTTAAATACAACGTTAATCGCTATCTTCTGTTTTCTTGAACGCTGTTCTTTTGTTGTCCTTTCTCCTCGGTAACCTTTTCTTAATCTCTTTCAGTCTCAACCCCCATTTGCGTCTTAGTGGCACTATCGCCTTACTTGTGGTGAAACGATTAAAAAATCATTGTGACTGTTTTTACGTGATGTGCGGCTTCAGTGGCATCTAATAACTGAGTGGCTTATTAAATCTAACGATCGATAGGAGGTGATCATATCTATTTGAACAGCAGCGAAACCGGGGGTTAGGGATGGATATACATAGACCTATCAGTTTTTTTACACATTTGGAAGCAATAGTTTCCATACACACACACACACACACACACACACACACACACACACACACACACACACAAACAAACAAACAAATGAAAAGATTGACTATTCTCTCCCCTTAACTACGATTTGTGTTTAACAATCGGGGTTCCCAGTTGACACAGAAAATAAAAACGACAGTTACAATTTTTTTATGGTTTCGTATTTTTATTCCAGTAGGAGTAATTAAAATAAGAAAATTAATAATAATGAACTATAATAATGAATAATAATATTAATATAAATAATGGTGAATAATAATAATAATAATAATAGTAATAATGAATAGTAACAAAATGAAAATAAAACGCTACAAAAAAAGCAATGTAGAACGTTTTTTGTTAAAATAACTTTTGTATCTCTCAGAAGTTACTCACTGAATGTTTCGGCAAGTACGGTACATCTCTCGCCGAAGCTTCCGAAGTGGCTTTAGACACCTCAACAACACTCCATAAGAATCATTGCCCGAACACAATATTGTTCGATTTTGATAAAGTAAACAATGTTTTTTGGCTACGCCTTTTTCGTAAAAAAAAAAAAAAAAAAAAAATAGTCAAGAATTACGAATGGAAATAATCCATTTAAGAATGAAAAATAAAAATAAAATAAAGAATATTCCCAGCATAGCTGTCATTAAAAAAATATACCTGCCATAAGAGGCGTTCTAAGGACGCAAAAGATACAATTGTTTGTTTCTGTGTTTCCTCCATTTTGTTTTATCAGTAAATTTAACCTTCATTGAATATGTCTTGCGCTCTTCGAACTCCTCCTATGATAGTTATTCAAGGTCATGAAGTTGAAATTTTGATTTTCTCATTATTTTCCTTACCAGAACTTAAAAACATTTTTATTATTGTCTGTTAAAATATTGATGGCACTTATAACGTTTACGTGCATGTTTTGTTCTTTCAGATCATTGCATTCTACCATTTATTATAAACTGTTTCTCTAAATTGTGATATTATGTGCAGGATTTATTAAATAAATACGTCGAAATATTCAGTCACTTTAATGATTGCTAAACAAATCGTGACAGTCAGAAAAATATGGATGTATTTTGGCAACGATTGCATTTGAGTTCAGCATGAAAATGGATTCGGTTTGTTTTCTAGGTACCTCCAATAAATCGCTGAAAAAACAGCATAGTATGAAGGAAAAGGCCCTAAAATGAATAAAAACAAATTTTTATCGGCAAAATGTTTATGTTATTATTAAGAGGATAGATCAAAGTATTTTGTAATTATTTTTAAAAAAATTTTTAATTCTTTCTAACATGTTCGAAATTTTGGTAGAAAATCTTGTTTTTCTTTCATCCGTGTATGAAGTCATTTTTACAAGGGTTTATTACAGCAGACGTAATATTACGCAATTCACTTTTTTACCGGTGAAAGACACATTAATTTGGAAATTCTTGCAAAAATCAAATAATGGTCAGATTTTGATTAAAATTTCAGGACTTATTCATGATTGACTGAAATCATTTTTGAAATTGTTTTTTTAGAAAATCTTGGTAAAAATATTTTCTTTTTACATATGTTTTTCATCTATCCTCCAATTAATTTTTGGAAATGTCTAGAAATTCGCGATTATTTTCCCATAAACCTAATTAAATTCAGGAGTCATTGGAGAATGCTAATCAACGGTTTTTTTTTCTTCAAAATTAGCCCATTTTTAGAAAATTTGCTCCGAATTGCGAAAACAAAAATGCAGTAAAAGTATTTTTTTATTCAGATAAACTTTTAATTGGTTTTATAAACAATATATATTATGGATATTATAGTCTGAATTTTTTTTTCAACGAATAATGAATTTTTACAAAATTTTTTTTCATTTCTATTATTTTTTATTATAATGATTTATAAAGTTTCAAAAATCTTTTAAAATTCCCTCCTTCATCGTTAACGATGGGTTGTTAAATTAATGCGTGACGACTATATTTACAAATCGAAAGTTGAAAAGCTTAATACAAATAATTTAGCCAATGAATTTTTAAAACAATTAAAACATTTTAATTATGTACATGCTTATCATCCGTATTTTATTTGTACGGGTGACCGTACGTGATATTTATCATTAAAAGGTCACGTGATTTAAGGGTTGTCCTCCTCACAGAAAAAAATTCTCTATAATGAACATTTGTATTCAGTGTCCAATTCTTTTCATTTCCACGTGTTTCTGAATCACCCTCCAACAGGGTTCCCAAATCCCGCTTTCAAAATTTAAAGTAATTTACTTCCTAGTTTCATCATATATTTAAATTAATTGCGAATGTAAGTACCTTACAGAAATTGAAAAAGCTTTCCTTTTTCTATGTTTTTTATAATTTGTGTTTCGTCTGTTTTTGTTGTACACTTCAATAGCCTTTTTGCGAAGACATCGTGATTAAACATCTTTCTGCTGCGTCAATTAATTTTGATAACTGTCTTCTGAAGAAATATTGGCTTGAAAGGATTCCTAAAGGTTAAAAGAATAAATGCCATTTTACCTATTTCATATATCTATGAGGTAATATTGAACACGTTCTTTATGTTATCAGTATCTTTTAAAAATGTTTGAAAACCATACCACGGGTTGACCCAAGCCTTGTGAATGAAATTAGGTATAACAATCTCTTTGGGAGCCGTTGATGGAGGTGCTAGCATGAAATTACAATTAATTGTGATCGAAATTTTGAGTATGCCGAGCTTGTTCAGACTATTGATCACGCCAAATAACGCGCTCTCTCCTAGAAACTGTAATTAAGGTCTACTCAGCATAGTTCCAGAATGAACCATAGGTGGGCTCTCTAGATGCTGAACACACATAAATGTGCCTGAGTAGGCGTCTGCAACAAGGATTAGCTATCCGCTCTAGCAGAGAGCATCATCGGATACAAGTGGCCATCCATCCATGATAGATACACTTGTATGTATCAGAACAATGTTGGATAATTGAATGACAAAATGGAACAAAAATATATGTAACACGTTTCATCCTCTGAAAGGACTTCATCAAATTAAAGTAATGTTTTCATTGACGGAATTATAAAAATACAGGGATAGTTGATATCCACTTGAACGTCGGTTATAATTATGCACTGAGTGGAAATGATGAAGATTTTAAATTTTAACATTTCTGACATCCATAGTGTCCAGACGTGTATCACAATCGATCTCATTCGGTTTCCCAACGCTTTTGCTTCTGTTTTTATCATTTTTCTTTTTTTAAATATCATACACTGCGAAAAGATATTTGTTAAGAAAGATGAAATATTCCAAGAACTATTGTTATCGAAGAATAAAGCTTAAAAAGAATTAGGGTATGGCTGTTGAATTTAAGTTGGCCATCGTTTTGAACTGAATGAATGAAAGATTAATTTACAAACAAAATGTACAGAAACATTTTTTCAGAATGATTTAACCCAAGTTGATTTTTGGAAAGCTACCAAGTATTGAATTGTTTAATTCGTTCAACTCTGATTAACTATTTTTTAGTCAATTTGTTCAATGCTGATTATCTATTCTTGGTAAATTTGTTCAATGTCGATTGGCTATATTTTATCATTTTCTTAAATTCTGGTTAATAGATCAAAGCGGCATATAAATTTCTTGCTTTCTTATTTTTTGGATAAAAACACAAGGAACCTTTAGAACAGAGGTTCGATCGAGAGGGAGTCGATCCAGACGAACGCTTTGCTCGCGTTTCTAAGGTCGGTTAGCATATCAAACCCATCCCTAAAGTTAATCCAGTAATTAGTCTTCTGTGCTTTCCACCACTGACGTAGACAGACTGACTGAATAGGGATCAAACTATAAAATAAATACTTCAGTTCTTGCTAATTTTTAGACACAGTTGTGTGTTGCTACGCAGTTCGACGAACATTCTCTTTCAGGTCCTGCATATCGCAGCTGCCCAGAATTCAACGACGATTCAACCACAAAACTGAGCCTCCCACCTCTAATTTAAGTTACATCATAGGGGAGGATAAAAGAAGTCGATTTGATGACAATGAAAACTCTGGTACGTTGCAGTATATGTGGTGCCATGGTAAACCAGAATTCCCTTTTTTTACTTGTAGAAATTCCAGCGAAAAAAAAACAAAAAAACAAAAAAACAAAAACAAAGTAGAATGAACCAATACCCCAAAAATAACAAATCGTCAAGCAAGGGGGACAGATCAGCGAAATGATAGTTAAGAGACGATGCTGAGAAGGACTCTTAGTGAATTTATTAATAACTAAACATGGGCTTTAGTGAAAATGTGATAGAGGCAACGTTGATAAAGGACAAATCAGGATGGCTAGCACAAGGGTAATATGTCTGTGTATTGTTAATAACTTCGGACACTCGGAATCATTAACAAAACATCCACTTCGTGAATGTATAATATTTCTGAAGGCCAACAAAATGATTAATCCGATTTAAATTATTAATCGCGTTCACTAGAGATTTGAGACCCTACATCCAATTGCAGATGAATTGGCTGGGACCAAAACCACTATGTCTAAAATAGTTGAGAATTCTCAAGGATGGGATCAGAAGGGCTCTAGGAAGTTATTGGGTTATCTAGACGAATAATAAAAGTGATGACTGGAATAATATGTGGATTTTTCTCCAAAAAAGAATAATTATCACGAAACTCAAAAGCTATATATTCAATGACTGTTGATATTTGCTATGTTTACCTTAGTACAATATTAGGCCCCGAATGTGGCGTCCTCAAGTGAGAATCGAATTAATTACAATAATAATAACCACTAAGAATTTGTTTATCATTCAAGCACTGGATAAAAAAAAAAAAACGTTTATGGACGAGGCACACGAATTAGAAAGGAACGACTTCATAAAAATATTAGTAAATAACCCACTTTTGTTAATTTATTTTCAACTGTTTCAACTGCAAACATTCTCAACCATTTTATTACCTTTACCTATGTTCAATGCAATAAAAAGAACAGTTAAAGCCTCGTTTTGACATTTATTATGTTATCTGTAAACTTGAACGACAGTTAGCCCATGATGGAGAAAGCTATTTCGAAAAATCTTTCATTAAAAAAACATGTTCTAATAATTCAATGGAAAATTTGAACTTCTAATTCCATTCGGAGTTCAGAAAAGTTACACTAAAAAATAATGGTTAAAAAATGTTAAATTTATCTTTTTTTTACTGCTGTTATCCAGATCTAGCGTTAAAAAGTGCATGGTCAAGTTTCGAATAATTTGGGCGAACTCCAGTTTTGTGTGTACAGAATGATTCTTTTGAATGGGGCCTCATTAGGCATAAATGAAATTCGTGCAGTTGGCTTAAGGTCGGTCCTACTGCTATCATTACAGCGTGAAACTGATAGCTTAACTCATACTTTCAATATGATTAAAACAAAATGAAGTTCATAAGAGACTTCAATTATTTTCATAACTTGAATTCTGATTGGTTATTCTCAGTAAATTTGCTCAAATCTGCTTAGCTATACTTGGTCAATTTGCTCAATGTTGATTGGCTATTGCTGGCTAACTTGTTCAATGCTGATTGGATATCTTTGATTAATTTGTTCAAATGTAAATTTCTTGTTTCTCTATTTTTTAATAAAAAAGCAACAAACCTGCAAAACAGAGGTTCGATCGAGAGCGTTATATTTGATAACGTTATATTTTTATGCTTCAAATATAATGCTATTGAGAGCGATTTATTGATTTGCTGTATAGAAATACAAAAAAAAAGATGCGATTACTATTCTTTCTGTTATTGTCCCAACTTTTCGAGCATTCTACCCTTCGGCCTTCTTCAGGTCTCTAGCGTGGTCGATAAATTTCTAGCCAAATCAATTATTCGCCTATGTACGTTTCTCTTATTTCTTTATCCATGTTTGACAATATGTCATATCTACACACCCGTCCTTGTGAATCTTGTGATGTCTCTTGTCGCTTTCACTATAGCAGAGTATATGTCTTTATTTTTTCTATTTTACACTGCCAGGTCCAGGGATTGAGTTTCTCTTAACCAACACTTTTACCAACCGTAGGCGAACGAAAACTCTGGTCTGATGAAATCAGTGGATAATAATGATTTTTATCTCAAAGATACAAATAAAAAATATAATCCTCTTTTATTACATTCCTTCATTTCATGAAAACTGATGAATCTGAGAAACAATTGAAATGTAAAATTTGTTTGTTTTTTTGACTTTTACTTTACAATTAATATACAGGATAGACGAAAAAATATTTATCATAATAATATTTCAAGAACAATTATATTTCATGAAAATAAAGAAAAACAAAGGTGAAAGAAAAATACAAAGTAAAAGCTCAAATGCACTTGCAATCTTTGTTGTCATATTCACGACGTTTCGGCAGTTGTACGTTCCGGTCTTCTTTGGGTGATTGGAATTTCTAACCGGACCCTTTATTTTGTCCACCAGTGTAAATTTTTCTAGTTCCACATGCCATGACTCTTTCGGGATATCTCAGTTATTGAACTCACAATTCTTTGGGTCAAGTCATTGGATTACTTCTGTCAATGTTTTTATCCACTGGATTATGTGTCTTTGGAGTCATCAGCATATTCATTTTTGGGACATATAAACTTAATGTCTCCGTAACTAATTTTTTTTTACCAGAGCTCATATTACAATTTGTTGTTATTATTGTTTTATCTAGCACTCCTTATCATTGGTTCCCATATCGTTTAGTGTAAAGAGTTACAATACGTCAACTCTGAAATATACACAGATGCATTTGCTAGTTGAAATATATTTGTATTAATAAAATAATGTACTGTTTTTAAAAATTCGAATTTTAACTGGAGCTGCTGGTCATGCTTAGCAAATTTTCAGGTTTGATACTTATTTCAGGCTTTAAATATAACGTGTAAATTTCAGTTATTTTTATAAGTCGCGTTAAGAAAAATATCTGAACTTCTCTTCATTTTAAAAATATGCTAATGTTTTTGGACAATTTTGAGACTTTTCATTCGTAAGCACAAAAAAGCAGATCATGACGAAGTAACTTTCAGACGAAAGATTCCAAGATCAATTAAAGAACAAAATATCTTTATTTCCAATACAAAACTTTTAAAAAATATCTTAAGATTAGAAAATTAATAATAGTCTACCATTTTTTCGTTTATTTCTATTTTCTTAATGTTAACTAGTTGTTCTCGCAACTCACTGAACACTCATTTATGTTTACGTCAAAAATACGAGGAAAAGTCACAAGTTATCAGGATTTTTGTCTAAAGAGAGGTTTTATGGCGAAAGTGTGAATATTTTTTCACTTACTCTCTTACATTTAATAAATATTTAGTTCTTATTGTTTGTTTAATTAATTTTGAAATAAAAACAAAATCACGTTCAAAATATTTTAATTAGTATTGTTTCCATTGCAAAACGTCCAAATAGTCCAGTATGGCTTTTTTTTTCTTGAAGAACAAGCAAAAAGAAAAAAAACAAACTTAACTGCAGATTACTGAGTTAGATATTTATCCGCGCTAGATCGCGTCAAAGACCAAAAGAACAACAACATGATCACTCCGCCACACACCAAAGTGTATTTTTATCTTTATTACCCCTTTACTCATTTAGTAAGATTAATCCCCGACATTTAATGTAAAAAGAAAAATCTAAAAACAACAGTAAAATTTGAAATTAATGAAAACAAATAAATAAATAATAAATAGTTATGACGACAAAAACCGTTCAACCAATGCCAAGGGAGGAAAAACAACCGACGTCTTGTATTGTTTCATTTCTTTTTATAATTTCAGTTTTTAAACCATTTCTTTTTTTCCTTCATTTTCTTTCAGTGACAAAAATTAATATAGTCTTCCTGATAGTGATATTTATTTTAAATAAAAATTAAACAAAAAGGTAAAAGTAAATCGTAGCCAGAAAGAAAAATATCAGTATTCAGCTTAATTTCAGAAAAAGCGAGTCTGCAGTTACCTTTTCAAGTTTTCAATTATACGCATGCGTGGAGACGTGGACCGAATATAACAGTGTGAAGCAGATTTACAAAATAATTTGGATAAAAATGTTGCTTGTAGCAGTATCTGTCCATCCGTCTGATGCATTTCTCACAATTAAAGCCAAGAACTGAGCCCATTATATGTTACAATATTTTTCATTCTTGCACAAAATGTCAAATTGCAAGATTGACTACAAAGACATTTAATCTCAGGCGTTCTTTACTCACCAAGCTCAGATTTGAGATTTGAATGTAACTGTTAGTTTAGATCACCGATACCCACTCGATATATATATATATATATATATATATATATATATATATATATATATATATAACTAAATTTTTAAAAAGTACAATACGAGTAAAGACAAAAAGAAAAATTATAGCCGACACGTTTCGTCCTCTGATGAAGGCAAATTTTTCTTTTGCCTTTATTCATATTGCCCTTTTATAAATTTTAGTTATATCTGAAATATTATATATATATATATATATATATATATATATATATATATGCTCTCGACCAGTTTTAGGAATTGTACAAATAAAACTTCTTTAACTGAAGATTTCCAAGTCCATAATAGAGTTCTGAAAGCCTGTTATACCTTTTCTCGAATTAATGTTTTTTTTTGTTTTTTGTTTTGTTTTTTTGTTTTGTTTTTTGTTTGTTGCCTAATAACAATCTTAAGGAGCATGTTGCTTGTATTTTTTTTTAATTTTCTTTTGTCAGTAATTGCTCTTTCTCAAAAGTCATCGTTAGAATAAAAATAATAATAACAACACCCCCCTCTCTGTGTGTATGATTTCTGTCTCTCCCTCTGTTGTTCGCTAGAGCTAAACAAAGAACAGCATCCGTTGTAAAATATGACACGAAATGCAATATGGATGTGAGATTTGCTATCATTCATTTTTTAAAACTGTTTTTGTTGCTGTTGTTGCTGTTGGGATTTTGTTGCTGTTGTTGTTTTTGTTGTGATTCTTATTACTGGTGTTGTTTTCATTTTTATGGTTGTGTTTGTTTTTGTTGCGACACTTGTTGCAGCTTATGTTGTTGTTTTGTTTTTGTTGTTTTTAATGCAATTTTTGTCGCTACTATAGTTTTTGTTACGAATCTTGTTGCAGCTGCTGTTATTGGTGTTGTTGTTGTTGTTGTTGTTGTCTTTGTTTTCTTTTTGTTGCGATTCTTATTGCAGCTGTTGTTGTTTATAATGCTATAGAGTTGTTGCTGCTGCTGTTGTTGCTACGATTCTTGTTGCTGTGTTGTTAGTGATGTTGTTTTTGTTATGGTCGTTGCTGTTGCTGTTGCTGCATTCTTCTTGCACCCGTTGTTGTTGTTGTTTTTATTGTTGTTGCTTTTGTTGTGATTTTTGCTACTGTTATTGTTTTTGTTGCAGCTACGGTTGTTTGTAGTGTTTTGTGTTGCGATTTTGTTGTTGTTGCTGCTGTTGTTGTTGTTATGTTTCTTGTTGCAGCTACTGTTAGTGTTGTTGCTGTTTTTACTGAAATTCTTCTTGTAGAAGCTTTTGTTTGCATTGTTATTGTTTTTGTTAGGATTCTTGTTGTCAAGGTTGCTTTTGTTGCGATTCTTGTTTTTTTTTCTATTTATGTTGCTGGTACTATTGTTTTTATTGTTGCGATTATTGTTTTTATTATTGCGATTATTGCTTTTATTGTTGCGATTATTGTTTTTCTTGTTGCGATTATTGTTGCTGCTGCTGTTTTTGTTGCTTTTTTATTGTTGTCGTTATCGTCACGACTCTTATTTGCTGCTGCTATTGTTCTTTTTGTTGTTGTCCACTCGTGTAGTAACTGGTGACTTGCAATAGAGACGAAGTGAAGGCAAGTCTCTCCAATTATCTAACACTAGCCATACTATTCCAGCTGTTTTCAGTAGTGCTGTCATCTCGATACTTTTCTTCTTCTTCTTCTTCTTCTTCTTCTTCTTCTTCTTCTTCTTCTTCATTTTGTTATTATTATTATTTGAGTTTTTGCTTTATTTTTACTTGCTATTAGTACGTTTCTCTATTGTTAATCTTGGCTTTTAATCCTACCTTCTTTTTTACCATTCAGCTCATATTTTTTCATTTTAATCCAATACAACAAAATACCGAGTTGAGCGTTCATCCATGAACGAGAAATGTTTTTTTTCTTCTTTTTATCTTTCTGAAGAGTTACTCTTGTGTGTGGACGTTCATATGGAATTTGAGTTCATACGGCTGCGAGAAGGTCTTGCCGCACACTGTACACATACACAACTTGTCTTTGGCATGGGTTCGCCGTACATGGCTGTCGTGTGCTGCATGAGATGCAAATGCTTTCCCGCAGTGTTTGCACTGAAAAGAATAAAAAGAAACAATAAGTTAGTAAATGTTATTACAGTTTCCACCAGTCACATTTATGCCTTATTAACCGGCTGGGCACACTAAACGCGTGACCGCATTTCAAAAAAGAATTGAAGTTGAAAATAAATCTTTAAAATTAAACATATGATGTTATTTCATATTTTCATTACAGCTTCCACTCACAAATTTCAGATTCTACTTTATATAATTTTTTTGTACATCGATGAGATTTTAAAGTAGTATTTTTTTTAAAAATTGTCTATATTCTTGAAAGATACCAAAATCGCTTGAAAAAATCTCTGACTCTGTCCCCTTTTTTTCTCCCATTTTCGCTAGGTTTTACTTCCTAGTAACAGTAGAGAAATATATTTTGAACATTTAGATAGAACCTTTTCACTATTATTATCTTATTACTAGTTCTACGCTATATTGTTGCGTCTTAGTGGAGCGACTATTACAGCTGACATCCATAATTACAACGGAACCTAGTGAAGATTGAATTTAAGTGAAGTGACACGAGACTAGCCTGCTATTCAGTGCACTGAAACAAGCATCCTAAGTAGATATATAACTACAGTTACTTTTTGTATGACACAAAGACACTAAACTTAAGTATCTAGGAAGTATTGAACATACAAACAGTAACTTGCAATCACAATCTACAAGCTGCGCTCAAGAAGACAAGTTTGAGTTTGAGATTGAGTTTTGTTTAACGGCATATCAACACCTCTGTGAGTTATTTAATGCCAAAAAGGTGGGATTTTAAGTTAATTTTTAACATTCGGTTGTAGTGAAAAGGTTGATTTAGTTACATTTTGATGAAAAATTCTTTTTATTTTTTATTTTTATTTTTAGAAAACTGAAAATGTTTTCTAGTTTTGTATTCAAAAATGTAGTACTGGTAATAAATTTTCTTCTTCAAAAATGTATTTTTGGTAATATTTTCCTTCAAAACTGTATATTTTCAATAAAAATCTATTTTTATCTATATATTTCTATAAAAGTCTATTTTTATAATTTCATAGTGTTTTGACCTCAGTTTGGGGGTTAACTATTTGCCCATAGCTGGGACCCTAGCAGGTGTTACCACTCCGGGTCAGAGTGGACCTGAGAACAACAGCAATTAAGAGGTGGTTCCATGCTCCTCACAACCATCCAATCAGAGGCCTTGATGCTGGATAAAGTTTACCGTCATACCCAGGACCACAAGGTTTATAAGAATAACTAATTTTTCCAAAATGTTGCATTCTTTTATCATTTCACCCTAAGCAAGTTAATAATGCCACTAAGGGACCAGGGGTTACTGGGACTGAAAGAAATGAGCTAAAGTGCAAGCTATATACAACCACTTTCAAAGCTCAAAGGTTAAAATGAATTTGAGCGAGTGAAGACCATAATTCTTCGAACTTTGTGGATTGGCGCTACAGAATCACAAACAATGTACTGTAATAAATAACAGTAGCCACATCACCTGGGGACTTTCAATAGCAGCAACAACTAAAATGAGCCTCACATGTAACTTGAAGAGAAAATAGTGACCTAATGATGAAGTTGACGTTCTACACTACTTCAAATAAAATGTTAGGAAAGAAGCCCCCACCAACACTTAAGAATGATAGCAGCTATTGGACGTGATAAATTCATTTCCCTGAATAGATTTTATAAATTTCAATCGATAGGAGTGCTGGTCATCCTTTTTTGTAAACATTGTGGACATCACTTGAGGACTACCAACATCAACAAAAATCGCTCTTATATCCCAGTTTCTCTTATATCTGGGTCTCATATACCCGGGTTATACTGTATCAGAGGTATGGAGAAGCCAAGAATAAATCTTCTATAATACAGTGTAACCCTGATATAAGAGAGTTGTCGAAACCGGACAAAAGTGCTCTTATATCCGGATTTCTCTTATATCCGGGTTTTGTCTATTTTATATACATTACCACAGGATCTAATTTGGGACCATAGAAAATTTATCTTATACCCGGGTTTCTCTTTTATCCGGGTTTGGTGTATTTTATATACATTACCACAGTCTCTAATTTGGACCAGAGAAAATATATCTTATATCCAGGTTTCTCTTTTATCCGGGTTTGGTCTATTTTATATAGATTACCACAGGCTCTAATTTGGGTCCAGAGAAAATATATCTTATATCCGGGTTTATCTTATATCAGGCTTTGGTCTATTTTATATAGATTACCACAGGCTCTAATTTGGGTCCAGAGAAAATCTCTCTTATATCAGAGTCTCTTATATCCGGGTTATACTGTAACATTTGAAGAGAAAATGAGGGCATGAGATTTCACACTTCTTCAAATAAAGGAAGCCCCCTTCAATACTCAAAAGAATGATAACAGTAAACTCGGAAACCTATTTTCCTGAAAATAAATTTAAAGTAACAGTAGTACTGGTTGCTCAGTCAACGAATACCGGACGTTTTCTTATAAGGAAACAGCTAATATTACCATTAACATTATCATTAGTTAAGAGAAAGAACAATAAAAGAATAGGGTTTAGGGAGATAGAAGATAGCGATTGGCGTTGCAAGTCCACAGATGACCGGAAAACAAGAAACCGGAAGTCAGTTCCTCGGACGATAAGTGCAAGAAAAGAAACTATTAGAATAGACCTTATGTTTACTATTTTAACAATAGAGAGGCTCATCCCTTGTTTCCTGTTTAGGATGCGGTTTCCGGTTTTCTCTTTTCCAATCTTCTCACTTTTTTTTTTCAATTGGAGTAGATAGACTAAACTATCGCCCGGTTCACACTCCACCCACGTCTCTTGAACAGGTGAAGAGGCTCATCCCTTGTTTCCTGTTTAGGATGCGGTTTCCGATTTTCTCTTTTCCAATCTTTTCACTCCTATGTAGCCCCCTGCACATCAGTGGCGTTACCGCCTTGCTCGGGGTGATATGATTAAAAAAAAAAACTAAAATAAAAATCTATTTAAAAAATAAAACAATAAAACCTTGTCGCCAATCTAGTAGTATGCTTAAATTTATGCGGGCGATTTGTTTGTTTTATGGCATATCAACTGTTTATGGGTCATTTAATGCCGAACTTCTTTGTAAGTGTAGTTTAGATGTGGCACAAGGCCGAACGTATGGGGTCCCTAGTGGTCATCAAGCTCACTGCTCAGTCGTAATTTTTCAAGCAAGACAAGCTTGCTAACCATTACACTACATCGAGGTGCACTCATGCGGTCGAGGTACAACGAAGGAGACCTAATTAGAACAGTTGCTACGAAAATATCTATTGAAAAAATAGAAGGACGTCATGTCATGGCTGTGAGAAATTAACCGATAACATTATTAATTTGGTTATTTATTCGATTTGTATCTTAGTAACCGGACACACAAAACAGATGAGAACCACTATAAAATAATTCTTCAAACGATTTTTATAAATCGCGGTTAATTATTGTAAGGTATTTTTCTTTTCGCATTTTTACCTTGAACGGCTTCTCTCCAGAATGTTGTCGGATGTGAGTTCGTAAAATGCTTGATGCTGTAAATGCCTTGTTGCAGTAGACACATTTGTATGGACGCTCTCCACTGTGGACCTGAAACAGATACAAATGCCAGATGTCATCAAATTAAATCACATTGCGTTCAGTAAGAAAGAAACATGTATTATAAAAGAAAAGCTGATTTTCTGTCCGTCACACATTGTGTGTGACTTTGGCATTGCACGTGTATAATGTCTCTGTATATGTCTGCGTTGTGCGTGATTGAATTACAAGTGCCTGTGCCATTATATGTACACATAGGTATACGCACATACACATACAGGCAAAATTAGGCTTAGTTTGAAATAAGAATAATTAATCCTCATCACGCTCAGTCTGGACAACACTTACTCTCGGATGAGCAATAAGATCATGAAATTGTAGAAAGAAAAGTGAATTTTTATTATTATTAATAATTAATAATTCAACACCTCCCTGATTAAGGGGGGGGGTTTGGCTAGTCTTGAACTTTTTAAAACCCTCCAAATTGAAATGGAATTCATCACATGATAAGACACGGATAGTGTCGAAACAAAATGGCTTTTTTTTTGTAGCAATATTATAGCATATTTATGTCATAAATTCTAAATAAATATTATTCACTCTACTTTGTATTGAGCACTTTTTAAGAATAGTGTTTCTTTGGATACGCAATCTTATTCCATCCATACCTACCCTATACTTAATAATTATTAGGCCACCCCAGTGTTTTAAAAAAAATAGATGTATTTTATACTATTTTTTAGAATTTATTGCCAGGTGAATAATTATAAATGAAAATAGAATGGTTCTTTTGTTAATACTGTACAATAACATGTGCATCAAATTAATTTATAAATATTCAATAATTTCTTATATTGTAGTTTCATCAATGAAAGAACGAAGAAAATTTAGGGTAATTCGGACAAGTTCATCTTTGCTTCCTTGATTTATAAAATGTTGCAAAGTAATAAGAACGATAAAACCATTCTATTTTCATTTACTCACTTGGCTATAAATACTAAAAGTAGTATGAAACACATCATTTCTTTTAAAAACTGGCGTGGCCTAATAATTATGTCCGGTAGTATATATATATATATATATATATATATATATATATATATATATATATATATGCTTCGTTTTATATATGTTTATATATATTTATATATATGTATGAATATATATATATATATAACGCGTTTCGTTAACTGATACACTTTAGGACGAAACGAATTGTTTTCCTTTTGATATCACTGCTTTCCTGAAATTAAACAATTTTTCCCCCAATTTACAGTGATGTTTGTTTCATTCAATCTTATCATCTAAAAAAAATTATCCCGTGCGTCATTCGTGGGACCAATATGAGAACTAAACTTCAAACCAAAAAGTTTAGTTTATCTTTTCCAGTGGATAAATAAAGAGCCCGTCCTAACAGGAAGAAACTTACCTGAGGTCGAAAACTCTGCTATAGGAACAAACTCCTACACAAATAATTAATCTTCAGGTCACCACAACCGATATAATCCCATGATGGTCCTATAACTTCTTCGACTAGAACCACAACCATTCATTTAAAGAAAGAAAAGATAAAATGGTCTCAAGAGGAGTGAAGGAATTTACCATATATAAATGAAAGAAATATTACGAAAAGAGTACTACGGAAGGATGCGACTGATATGAAGAACTGAATTGAAGTCTCAGAACAGAATTATGGCCATTAATAGCTTTGCCATCCCAGTGGTTCAATATAGTTTCAAAATCTTGAACTAGACTCTAAATGACATAAGACGAATAGATTTTAAGACAAGATAGCTTTTTTCTAAGCATAACATGCATCATTCAAAGGCTGATTCAGACTGTTTATACATACCCCGTAAAGAAAATAGAAGTGGTGTTATTCAGCTAGAATTGTCATACAATAGTTACAACAACTATTGGTTTACTAACAAACATCTAAACAACAAAGGACTGGATGACACAGTTAGTCAAACAACACAAAAACAGAAAAAATATTCAATCATGAATGAAGGTTGTAAATAGAAATGAGATTTGCATTTAATAGATTCTGTAGTAAACCAAAACTTAACCCAAGAAGCAAATGTTGCAGCAAAAAATATGAAAAAGAAAGCCAAGGATAAAACTCTTGAACAGATGAAACAACGCTAGCAAGACAAACATGGCAAATATCTAGATCGTGGTAATAAAGCTAATGTTGAAAATGTAGTAAATACTGATGTGAACGAGCAACTGGATTAAAGGCTGAAACTGAAGGCTTTATTCTCTGTCGAAATAGAAAATAATGTGGGAATCGAAAACAAGAATGGTACAAGTCATAGTCGGTGCACTTGAAATAATAAAAAAGGAACACACTGAAAAAATCCCTGGGAATCCCGGTTTAAAAGAACTACAAATATTTTTCTTGATAACTACAGCCCACATAATGTGCAACGCTAGTGATGCTATGGGAGCTTTTAAAAAATCATTAAATGTAACCATAACAACACACCACTACCTGCCTTAGGTTTTCCCGCAGACTTGGTACGTAGTGTGACCATAGCAGAAATCGAAATGTAATAATAATAATAATAATAATTCAGATGTTCACGTACTAACCCTCCACAAAAAAACCCCGAAAATTTAAAAGATAAAGAAAATTTTAAGGGTCACGTTTCCATTATAGGTTAACCCGTATATTACTCGCGTTTACTATTTGCATATTGGGTGTGCAGATGGTGTAATTGTTAGCGGCTTGAAATAAGAAATCGCATTCCTGCCAAAACTCGTAACAGTAACTTTCGGGTAAATACCCTGGGGAATGTGCGTTGTGGTGCAGTGGATATCGGCTCGGAACGACAAATCGGGAAGCCGAGTTCGAATTCCACTTGAATTCATTGCATTCACTTACACACAAATACCCTTGGGAAAGGTATTAATCCGTTTCTCCCCTCCAATTATGGGTTAAATAATAGAACAGATTGGATTATATCACCTTGGCTGGCAACCAGTCTATCGCAGAAAGCAATGGCAACCTACTGCGGGATAATCTTCTGCCCAGGCAGTCATGTCTCTTTCGAGACATGATCGCCCAAGGCGTGTATCACGTATGGAACTTAATTGACTGACCCTAGGGAAAGCATGAATTAATCTCTTCTTCGTCCATCTATGGGTAAACTGACGCTCTAGATGTGGTTGGAAATCCAGTCCAGGAGAAAGACAATTCAAAACTATGTAACTCTGGCGTTGCAAATACTCTACAGCCATTGACAAGATCATAAGGTGCATAATAACTACCTGCATTCGATGTATTATTATGAGTAGTGGTAGTATTTTTTTTAATCATATCACCCCAAGCAAGGCGGAACGCCACTAATGCGCAGGGGGCTACGTAAGAGTAAAAAGATTGGAAAAGAGAAAACCGGAAACCACATCCTAAACAGGGAACAAGGGATGGGCCGCTTCACCTGTTCAATAAACGTGGGCGGAATGTGAACCGGGTGATAGTTTAGTCTATCTACTCCAATTGGTCTATCTACTCCAATTAAATTGGTATGACAAATCGCTAGAAAGTAGAAAGATTGGTTGAATATTTACAACTATTAGCTCAATAAGCTAAAATATCTTTCTCAGTGACGACCACCAACTCCTTCTCTTCATCTTCCTTCCCCTCTTCATCTTCTTCTTGAGAAAGGGCTTTAGTAGCCATATAGTCAAAGATATTTTCTAATTTCCCTGCCAAGCCATACCTGAAACGTTTTAAAGAGACCCTTAACAATGTCACGGCATGTTCGTCTCATCTAGCTCTCTTTATTACTCGGGGCCGCTCGCCCTTGTCCCCAGGATTTACTACCAACACAACAATCTGTTCCTGATTGCCAACATGTCACTCAAATGGAAACTCACTCCGCCAATCAAACGTGTTATTTTATTACGACACTTGATTGTTTAATTCTTGCATGTTTGTGCGCGTCTGCATGCACGTGGTTCTTCGCGCAAGTATATGCGATTAGACGCGTGTGTATGGATATATAGTTAAATATATAAATCCACCGAGACACAGAATATAAAAAAGACATAAAATCGTATTTGAATAAGAATCCAACGAAAACGCATGTGTTCTAACATGTATACACACACACACACACACACACACACACACACACACATATATATATAAGTGAAGACTGAGGTTAACATCAAGTGGTGACAAGTTATACTTAAGAACATGTACAAACTACAAGCTACTACAAAATAGTACATTTTGTTTCAACAATGTCTTATCAGGTACTTAATAACGTTTATTATCATCATTATTAACTACCTGATGACACACTGTTCTTTCAATGTCAATGTACAATTTTGTAGTAGCTTGTACATGTCCTAAAGTATAATTTTTAATAAATATTCATTGTTCTATTTTTATATTGAGAACTTTTTTGAATTAATGTTTTGAACGTTGCAATTATATTCTTTGTTCCTTATTCACACACACATATATATATATATATATATATATATATATAAAGTAAGTCAAAAAATTCCGAAATTTAATTTCGTTGAATGGCCAGTTCAGTGAGAAAATTCTCGCTTCATCAGCCACAATCGAAAACAAAAATAACATAGTTGAATTAATAATTGTTTGTTTTCGATTGTTGCTGATGAAGCGAGAATTTTCTCGCTGAAATGGCCATTCAACGAAATTAAATATCGGAATTTTTTTTACTTACTTTATATATTTGGCTCTGTAAATAGATAATACTATTTACATCGAGCCCTTCACGTTGATCAATTTTAATATTAATAAAATTATTATAATTTGGATCGGGTTTGGGGATTTTACCTATTTGCGCATTCTTTTTGGATTTTATATATATATATATATATATATTACAGTAAGGTGGCTTGGAGGCACTAAAGGTAGAGGTCTACATTGAGAGGTAATTTGCATATCTATCTATCCATCTATATATCGATCTATATATATATATATATATATATATATATATATATATATATATGTTCACCTGGAGAATTTATATATATATATATATATATATATATAATAAATTATACTTTAGAGCATGTACATAATTTCTCTATATATAATCGCGACGAAGGCACGAAAGAAACGTGCCTTCGTCGCGATTATATATAGAGAAATTATGTACATGCTCTAAAGTATAATTTATAATAAATATTCACCGCTCTATATAGTATATTATATATCGAGCACTGTTTTAAATTAATGTTTTGGACGTTGAAAGAATTCTTCGTTCTGTAATCACTCGGATATATATATATATATGTGTGTGTGTGTGTGTGTGTGTGTGTGTGTGTGCGTGTGTGTATTCACATGGAGAAAGGCGGAGCGTAGAACAGTCGAAACTTTGTAAATATGCAATAAAGATAAGAAAAACAGTTCAAATCCTGTAAATAGTACAAATAGTTAAAACATTCCATCTCAGAAATATAGAGAGTCGATGGTTTAAGTTTACCAATGTCTCGTTATTTTCCGTGCCACGATGGTTAGCGTAGAAAAGTATATGAGTGAGCACCTGGGAAAGCTACTCTCCTCTGACTAATTTACCTGCCCAGGTAGTCGTAGCAAAAATAAAAAACAAAAAAATTAGCAAATGAACTTTTACTTCAATCGTCAACCTTGACAGGGGTCTAATTATACGATATGCGAATGATTGTTGGTGGACGAGTGTTTGCGCGTAACGATTTTCAAACGTCACGTCGCTCAATGCAATTCCTGCTTTCCATCTATCTTCCTCCTCAGCACTTACCCGACAGTTACCCTTATACCCAACCCCCGCATTACCCAAGTCCTCAAAGACGTCAATGTCTTCCAGATCAGATGCTCAGTCTCAGTGAAGGGCGCGTTCTGTCAGAACAAACCAAATCTCAAGAGTCATTTTAAATGCCAATAGTGAACTGGATTTCTTTTAGGATAAAAAGAAACAACAAAAAAAACATAGTGTAAAAAAAGAAGATAAAAACGAAATAAATAAACGTAAAAAGGAAAAGAAACAATCCAAAAGGAAGGTAATTCGAAGTGAAAAAATAATTGTATTTTTTTAGTTTTGTTTACATAAGTGATATTTAATGAAAATTTTAAGTAATTTTGGCGTCTCAAAAATGCAATTTTCTGAATGTAACGCTAAAAAAAAAAAATGACTTCATCGGCAAAATGTTTTCTAAAGGGTGGATGCAAATATGCCGGCCAGTGTTAGGGAGAAGAAAGAGAAAACTAAAGGCGATTCAAAAACAGAAAGGTTGCAGCATCGAAATTCTAAAATGTCATGCGTAGGTCAAGTAAAGATCGGTTATTTCGAGTGTACTTGGATCTAATAACAAATATGAACAATTGAGATACATAGAAAAACAGCTTTACACACACACCTCCCACTCTCTTTCTTTCTCTCTCTCTCTCTCTCTCTCTCTCTCTCTATATATATATATATATATATATATATATATATATATGCTCTAGCTATTGGGCGTGTATAATGATATACGGGCGAAAAAGTTTGCCTTCTTCTACCGGACGCTCGTGGCCCAGAGGTAAAATCGCCGACTGACGCTAATTCGGTCGGGTTTCAATCCTGCGTGAGGAAGCGATCGGAGTCTAACCGTACTGATGAGCTGTGAAACTGATCTGTCTGCGGAGGATGACTATATATATACAGAAAATCTAAGCAAGACCCAACAACCGACCACGGTTTCGCCTAAAGGCTCGTCAGAGAAATTGGCTCTTTCCCAATTTCTCTGACAAGCCGTTAGGCAAAAACTTGGTCGGTTGTTGGCTCTTGCTTAGATTTTCTGTCTTTGTTTGCTCTACTTTGGTATTGAGCGCTTTAGTGTTAGGGGTTTTTTTTCTTTCTTACGAGTGCTTGACTTTTCGTTCATGTACTTCGTTTGTTTCTTTTTTTGCTTCCCCTTATTTTCCCTCCGAGTTTGTTCTCAGTGGGTTATACAAAACGATTTAAATTATAGCTTAATTAATACTAGTTTTACTATTGGTATTGTTGTTACTATAGTTAATATATATATATATATATACGTCTGATTAAATAAATTACAAACATTATGTCTGCTTATTTTTAATAAAATCTGTTCATACTCACGAATAATCTCGATAAAGTAATGTATAGTAATATATAGCAACACAAATGCATTACAGAGATTATGTCTGCTATTGTTAATAAAATTTGTTCATAATCACGAATAATCTCTATATAGTAATATATAGTAATATGTAGCAACACAAATATTTTGTTACTACTGTTTGCATGCCTGAAGATGATCTCGGACGAAGATTGAAAGTACTTGGGAATTTTGGAAATGGAAAATAAAAACAATTTAAAAAGTTACAGCGCATTACTCAAATCATTTAATTATAATACACGAAAGATTATATGTGGGTATGAACAGATTTTATCAAAATAAACAGACTTAATGTTTGTAATTTATTTAATCAGACATGCCTAAATTAAAATCTGCTACCTAAATATACAAATTATATATATATATATATATATATATATATATATATTATTATTATTATTATTATTATTATTATTAATTTATTACCTTAGAGCATGGGAAAATTACAAAGTACTACAAAACTGTACATTGTTTTTCGACATTGAAACAATAATGTCTCATCAGGTAGTTCACAATTGATAACTACCTGGTAAGACATTGTTCTTTCAATGTCGAAACAAAATGTACAATTTTGTAGTAGTTTGTAATTTACACATGCTCTAATGTAATAATTATATATATATAGTCATCCACAGACAGATCTGTTTCGCTGTATCACAGCTCATCAGTATGGTTAGACTCCGTTTGCTTTTAACCCAGGATGGAATCCCGACCGAATTGGCGTTAGTCGGCGGTTCTACCTCTGGGCTATTGGCGCTAGGTGGAAGAAGGCATACTTTTTAGCATGTATATTATCATTATACACGCCCAATAGCCAGAGTGCTCTAATTCATTGCTGAATGAACGATGCGTATATGCCAGAGTGGCTACTGTTTCTCAAAGTCTACCATTCTTCCAGAGTGCTCAATCAGGGTGTGAGAGCGTAAATATATATATATTGGATTGAGAGTTATAATTTTTTCTGTTAGAAAATATAATGAGGATAGAATACAAAAAAGAAAACAACCGGTTTCGTTTCCGCTTATCAAAGTTTTTTATTGGGAGAACTTAACGTAAAATGTAAGAATTGTAAAAAATGAAATGGACCATGATGGGAAGGGGGAATGAATTGCTAAAGACTGATCACAGCAAGACCCAGCGAACACTCTCGTTGCTTACACAATGATGGTCTGCAAGACCTGATGTAAACAGACTCTAGCACCTTCAGATGAAAAAGTGAATGTGAATTCGAGAACACGGAAAACCAATTCACCTCAAACTCCATGGCACACCTTGTATTCGTTAAAAGGTGTTCACAAATTGAAGAACAGGACATATTATGGACAAGTTCATTTTGTTGCCAGGTAAGTTGCCTGATTTTTAGTGGAAGGTGCTGTTTAATTCTACTGTCAAGTCCTTGAGTGGTTCTGCCTATGTAACTGGCACCGCAGCCACAATTATATTCGTAAAATACAGAATTTATTTGATGAGGGGGCAAAACGTCCTTACGATTTGAGGCTAAAATAGTTTTAGTATTAAGCACAAAACGCATTTCAGCAGAAAAATAACATTTCCGCACGTCAGAAGAAATTTGCCTAGTTAGGTTTCCACCATTCTCTTCAATACAGGGAAGTTTTAAATACACCGGACATTTAGAAACAACTACTGGCTTGATCTTTCTGAAAACAGCGATCTTGTTGCAAATCACGAAACTAACAACAGTAGGTGGATACCCACGATCGCACAAAGTTCTCTTTATAAAATTAATTTCACTTTCACATTTTTTTTTTTAATCATATCACCCCAAGCAAGGCGAAAACGCCACTGATGCGCAGGGGGCTACGTAAGAGTGAAAAGATTGGAAAAGAGAAAAACTGGAAACCACACCCTAAACAGGAAACAAGGGATGAGCCTCTTCACCTGTTCAATAGACGTGGGTGGAGTGTGAACCGGGCGATAGTTTAGACTATCTACTCCAATTGCATCATGGCCCATTTCATTTTTGACAACTCTTATATTTTACGTTAAGTTCTCCTAATAACAACTTTGATAAGCGGGAGCGAAACCGGTTGTTTTGTTTTCTTTTTTTATATACTATTTCATCCTCATTATGTCATCTAGCATAAAAGTTATAACTCTTAATGCAATATATATATATGTATGTATGTATGTATGTATGTATGTATGTATGTATGTATGTGGCTTAAAATATTCTCAGTATTAATTTAATTTTTAATTTTCCTTTTATGTTTAAGTTTTAATCCTAATTAAATTATACAGTTAAAAAATACCATCCCAGCATTATAATATATAACTTCTATGAACAAGGCTAAAATCAAAACATCAAATTCCGGAACGGAATTTTTCTAAAAATACTTTTTCTATAATTTTTCTATAGAATTTTTCTATAAATACTTTCACGGCTTCTACTCCAATGAACTTAGATCACTGGTGCCCCCTAAATACGAATTTGAACGAGATACTAGATTAGCAACTAGATCCCACCCTTTTACAGTGAAACCGATAAAATGCAGCCGTAACTTCTACTCCAACAGTTTCTTTTCTCGCACTTCCCGACTGTGAAATTCTCTTCCACACGATTGCTTCCCCGACGGCTACAATCTCCAGGAATTTAAATGTAAGGTCAATAGACACCTCCTAACACATTAACCTGCTCCCATTCTATCAAACACTCTTGCCATCTGCCCAAACCTCAACCTCGGTATCCTTACTCATCTGTCACCTTCCTCCTGACATTCCCTATGTCTAACCACTCCTTCTCTATACCTTCCCCTATGTAGCCCCATGCACAATAGTGGCAGTGGAATGCCTTGCTTGGGGTGAGATGATTAAAAAAAAAAGAAAAAAAGGTTACTTCATCATAAGAATCTGTTGATTTCATAATGCATGAAACTCCTCGTTTTATAGACGTAGGATAATATATATATATATATATATATATATATATATATATATATATATATATATATATATATATATATATTAATAAATACACAGAATCCGATAAGGTGATAAAATGAAGAACAAATAGGAAATGTAAATCAATCTAACATGTTTCACTTTTATTAATGATTCGTCAGAGATTGAAAAAAAAGTCCCAAAGCGACAAGGGCTCTGGTACTTTTCGGTTTTGTTTAATCATTTTTCATTAGTCAAACCCATGTAACGCTCATTAAAACCGTAGATAATTCTATACGTCTGTAAGTTTGTGATGATTATTTTGATTCCAAGTGGGCATCCTCTACCCGTTTAAAAAATTATAAAAATATACAACTTAATTCCTAACCACTGATTCTTTTCTTTCAACAATATTTTCTAAAAGCAAAAATTCGGCTTACCTATAGGGTCACCTATCAATGGTGCTCTCGCTTGCCTTTTTCTAGAATTAGAATCCAGTCCATTTGAAAAAACTCATACCAAACAGCTCTACTTACCTAAGATATATAGATGATGTCCTCTTATTATCTCCCCAAGATACAAATCTATCATACATAATGAAGCTCAATAAGGTCGAAATCACTACTGTATTCACACACGAATTCGAAATAAACAATTCTCTACTTTTCCTCAATATTTTATTAATAAGTAATAATGACAAGGATCTCGGAACGAGAAATCGGGGAGCCGAGTTCGAATTCCAGCTGAATTCATTGCATTTACTTACGTGCAAATACCCTTGGGAAAGGTATTAATCCGTCTCTTCCTTCCAGTTATGGGTTAAATAACAGGACAGATTGGTTTCTATAGCCTTGGTCGGCAACCAGTCTACCTCAGAAAGCAATGGCAACCTACTGTGGGATAATATTTTGCCCAGTCAGTCATGTCTCTTTCGAGACATGATCGCCCAAGCGTGTATCACGTATGGCACTTAACTGACTGAATAATGACAAATTAGATTTTAGAGTTTACCGAAAATCCACAAACAAAAACGATCTAATCAACTTCCCACCACAACCAAAGAATAAATTCTGGATTAACAATCGGATTTATCTCAGAGCCCTTAGGATATGTAACTCGGAATACCTAAATGAAGAAGAGAAATATATTGAAAAAACTTTCAAACTTCTCCACTAACCACATCATTTTATCTTCAACGCTAAAAACAAAATCCACAAAGCCAAAAAAAAAATAAATAAATAAACACTCCCAATAACACTTCTAACAAAAATTACACAAAATTCATAATCCTCCCCTCAGACACTCTTTCAACTAAATTCCCAAACAAATTAATCATCCGTAATACTAGGATCGTTACCAACACCTCCAAGACCATCAGAGATATAATTAGAAAGAAAACAAACTCAACACCAATTCAAATGCCGGGATTTATCAAATAAATTGTTTACAATGCAAAAATGTTTATGTCGGGGAGACATCACATGACTTAAAAGCCCGTATCTACAAAAACAAAAGAGTTGTGTCTGGAGAGACGATCTAACTCTCTCGTTTTGCTTCGAGATGTTGCTGGACATAGCAATACCACCCAAATTTACAAAACAAAAAAAAATAAAAAATAATTCTTTAAGAAGAAAATACATGGAAAACTTAATAATAACATTACTAACAACTATAAACACAAACCTAAAACATTACATTATATCGCCATCTTTCTATGAATCCATTCTTAAAGAATCTAACTTATATCTATCTAATGCAATGATTATATGCTTAAAAAGTCAGTCAGTCGGTCAGTTAAGTGATATACGTTATACACAAAGAGACATAACTGACTGGACAAAAAATTATCTCGCAGTAGGTTGCCATTATTTTCTGCAGTAGATTTGTTGCCAACGGAGCCTATAGAACCTAATCTATCCTGTTATCTAACCCATAACTGGAGGGAAGAGGCGGATTAATACCTTTGCCAAGGGTATTTGCGCGTAAGTGAATGCAAGGAATTCTTAAAAAGATTCAACCAAAAGTAGGTTGTGACACCCCATTGCGCTGACCGAATGACATAAAAGTGAAGACATGCGATCTCCCACTAGATGTTGATACATATACATTAGGAACACAAATTACCATCCGATGTCTACTTAAACATACAAGAATCCTCACAAACTTACATACATATAGAATTATCTACGGTTTTAATGCACGTGACACGCGTCTGACCAATGAGAACTGACCCAAACAAAATAAAAAATAACAGAGTTTCTGTCTCTTTCTTCCGTTTTTTCTCAGTTTCTGACGAAGCTTTAATAAATGCGGAACATGTTAGATTGATATACGTTTCCTATTTGATCTTTATTTTATCACACACACACACACACACATATATATATATATATATATATATATATATATATATATATATATATATATATACGGAATTTTATGAATTGTTTTTTTAATCATATCGCCCCAAGCAAGGCGATAACGCCACTCCGTTGCGAAATAGATTAAATCCGATATATCTTTAATTTATTTAAATAAGTACTGTTTAAACAAAACTATATATATACTTCTGCCATTCACCCACACTAAAAAAAATCTTCAACATAAACAATGTCAAACCAGATATAGTTACGTTAAAAACGTAGATAAATATATTTTACAACATAATGCTATGATATCAAATAAATATTTGGCCCACATAAACAACATTCGTCATCCAACTAATAGCAAAAATGATTCTTTTAAAAATAATTGCAACTGCTGAAAAAATAAAACCTGCCCATTGAATGGCTAATGTATGTCCGAAAGGATTGTTTATAGAGATCGAATGCATTCCGATGATAATGATGTTAAATTTTACTTTGGAATAACTTCTAACAGTTGGAAGATAAGATTTGACAACCGCATGTTGTCTTTAAACAACAGTTAATACAGCAAAAGTATTGCTTTATCCATACATTACTGGAAATTAAAAACAAGAACCCAATTATTACCTGGAATATCGTAGCTAAATCCAAACATTACAATGGAAATAGAGATAAATGTAATCAATGCCTTTTAGAAAAACTTGTCATCTTAAGCCATATAAGTAATCCTAATTTGCTAAATAAAAAAAGTGATTTAATAACCACATGCTATCATAGAAAAAATACTTACTTAAATTCTTAGACCCAAATTGATATAGATTCCTCTACACGTTTACCTATTTTTTTCTTTCTCTCCCCTCCTCTCTCTCTCTTTCTCTCTTCCCTCCTCTCTCTCTTTCTCTTCCCTATTCTCTTTCTTTCTCTTCCCTGCAATATTACTTTTAACAATTATGAATTTATAATGTTATTGAAAGGAATTATTGTGAACATTGATTATTACGAAGCGTTTCGCACGCACGCACGGCCACGTAAATACTTACTGTGTAACATGCATGTTACACAGAAGCAGAGCACAATGGTTGTTTATGTTCTTCACTTTTTGTCCAAAATTCCAAGGCGCCTTGTCGCTTCTTGCAATGGAAATGCCATTTTAAGTACTTCACGGGCAAGCGCGCTCGTGCCGAGCTGAATGGAAGGCACGAGGCGCGAAAAAATAACTTTCTATTCGGTTCAAAAAATTGTCAAAGGAAATAATAATAATAATAATAATAATTATTATTATTATTATTATTATTATTATTATTCAATTCAAAAATTCAAAAAACTATCAAAATATAAAAACCCGGAAACTGAAACAGAAAAAAAAACCTGGAAATTGAAAATTGAAAGAATCCCTGGAAACCCCATCTTAAGAGATATACAAAAAATTGTCTTGTTAAGTACAGCCCACACACTAAGAAGAACTTTGTAACACTAGGAATGTTATGGAAGATAGAAAAAACATGAAATGGAGATATAATAGACGTGGGTGGAGTGTGAGCCGGTCGACTAAACTATCGCCCGGTTCACACTCCACCCACGTCTATTGAACAGGTGAAGAGGCTCATCCCTTGTTTCCTGGTTAGGATGTGGTTTCCGGCTTTCTCTTTTCCAATCTTTTTACTCTTACTTAGCCCCCTGCGCATCAGTGGCGTTATCGCCTTGCTTGGGGTGATATGATTAAAAAAAAAAATATAACAACACACCACGACTTGCCTTGGGCCTTTCTGCAGACTTGGTAGGTAGTGTTACCATAGCAGGAATCGAATTAAGACGAAAAATGACATAATAATAATAATAATAATAATAATAATAATAATAATAATAATAATAATAATAGAGTGGGCCAAAATCTGTACTTGAAAATAGTAACTTTTACGCGAAAAAACTGCAAGAAACTGAGGTAAATCTCATCCATACCCGGTTATACAGATAGAACCTGTAACGATTTTATTGGACTTTACAATACACACAGCAAGAACAATCTAAACGCTCAGACATCGTGACCAAAGTTCACAAAAAAAGAATGTACCTCTTTTTTGACATAGCTGTTCCTGTAGATTGTAACGTATCTTTGAAGATCTTAAACAACAACAACAACAAAAACTATCAAAATACAAGGATCTTGAAATGGAAAGCTAAAAAGATGTGACACGTGAGCACATCAGTAATTCCTGTTGTATTTCGAGAACTCGAATTGATTGAAGAAATTCCGAAAGACTCATTGAAGTGATTTCTGGTCGCTCGTGCCTTAAAGGAAAACAAAATATTCTATTCTACTCACACATTACGAAGAGCTTTGTCTTTGTAAAACGTGTGCTATCAACCATAATGCCAGCAGAAACGTCTCAGTGGAAATAGAAATTCGATAAAATTATATGAAAGCAGATTTTGCTACCAAAGAGGATTTTTTTTATATCGAGGAAGTTATTTTTAAGAAAAGATGAAAATCTCTAATTAATTCTTTCTTTCTTTCTTTCTTTCTACATTAATCTAATTTAAACTTATTTATAAATGGAACTTTGTCTGTGTGTGTGTGTGTGTCTGTGTGTGTGTGTCCGTTACCTATAGACTCCGAAAGGGCTGAAACGATTTACTTGAAAATTTACACAGTTGTACTATAAGCGTCTGCGAGTATTCTTAGCTAGGTTTTGTGTTGAGGTACCCCCGATAAATATCGAAAATCGATAATCGAAAAAATCGGTTTATAGAAGGAGTGGTCCGATTTAATCAAAGTTGATACACTCATAGACAAAGAGATAAGAAACGATATTCAGAAGTTTCAAGGTTGCAGTTCTTACAATAGTGCAGAAAATCAATAATATATATATATAAAAGGCAAGATGTGTGTGTGTGTGTGTGTGTCTTCTTATCTGTCTGTATGTCTGTATTTTTTCAGCCCTTTTATTTTAGTTTTTGCTTCGGGTTTGGCTCTAAGTAGGTATAATTGTAGTTCTTAGTCTCAGCCATGATACCATTTACTCAGAGGACTTATTTAACCTTCAAAATTCAGTTTACGACGAAAAAAACTGATTTGATATCGATACCAGGAAATCAAAATTTGACTTATATCCATTCATTTTTCTTTCAGTCTACGGTTTTGCTTTAACTGGAAACAACTATTACTTTTTAGTCTTTCGTGCCAACGTCCAAAGAGTCTGAACTCCAGGACCATGGATTAGTTTTAAAGCTTTCATTACATCCGAGCAACGCCGAGCTATACTGCTAGTATATATATATATATATATATATATATATATATATATATTCATGTACATCTCAGTCACTGTCTCTATCACTCTGTATGTATACATATATGTGTCTGTGTCTGTGTATGTATATGTGTTTATTATCTGATGGTCTTCCGCCCTTTCCACTTTTCTCGACATCTTTCTGACTCTCTAATTTCGGTACGGTGGAAGTTAGACAGAAAAATGACGAGAAAAGTGGAAAGGGCAAAAGACTATCAGATAATAACACACACACACACACACACACACACACACACACACACACACACACACATATATATATATATATATATATATATATATATATATATATCCTCCCTTTGAGGAGCCATCAATCGTTGTGCCAGCTCGAAGTCACAAGTCATTCTGACCGAGGATTTGACTGTTCAGGCTTGTTCGGAATGTTACTCAAGCCGGATAACGCGCTCTCATCCAGAAACTGTAACTAAGGTTTGCTCAGCATATTGTAGTATAAACCACATGTGGGCTTTATAGGTGTTGAACAAACACAAGTGTGCCTGAGCAAACATCTCCGATGGGGATTAGCTAGTCACCCTTGTAGACAAGCATCCCAGAATACGAGTGGCCAGCCATACTAAATATCGAAATATTGATTTTGGAAATGGCTTGGGCTGATAACTTTTCAGCTCTCTCTCTCTCTCTCTCTCTATATATATATATATATATCTATGTATCTATCTATCTATCTATATATATATATATATATATATAATTCTTTCTGTCTCTGTCTATCTATCTCATTCGGTCTCTTTAAAAAAAACAATGATTGATGTTGATGCGTGACAAAAGTTTAGTAATGGAAATACCGGTGTGATGATCCCATAAAATGTAGAGAAAATGGTAAGTACCATATCCATTGTTAAAAGAGATATTTTGGTAGTGGTTGTTCGTGGAAGCAATGGTAGGGGCTGTAATTGTTGGCATGATGTTGTTGTTGTTGATAGTGGTGGTGGTGATGTATAATAGTCCGGGCTGAGAGGTGAAAGAATTATGGAAATCCATTAAAAAAAATCCCGCCTGGGTAGTGAAAACAACACAAACACGAAGCTGCATTAGCTTACGTTCGAGGATTGAAAGTTCGATAACCAATCACTTCTTGCATTAATGTTAAATCAAACAGAACTTCGACATTGTCACTTCATCTCCAAATCTCCCATCTTTCTCAATTTTTCCCTTCTCCATTTTTCTGGCTTTTATCATCTCCATTCTACTATTTTTTTATTTTCTCCTCATTTGTCCCGTTTTTCTCTCTCCCGACACTCCTCTTTCTTCTGCTTTTCTTTGCTCTCCTCGTCTCTGGTGATCCCCTCTCTCTATCTAAATTTTGTTAGTTTCCTTTACTTTACTCTTCTTTTTTTTCTCTCTTTTTCACTTTATTTCTTTGTATCTCTTTTTTTTTTCTTTTTCTTCTATTCGTTTTTATTATTATCTCTCACATGAAACATTTTCTCTCTCTCTTTCTCTCACCCTTTTTTTACTCTGCCCTTTTCTCCTTTCATCTGACAATCTTTCTTTCTTTTTCACTATATTTCCCCGTCAGTTTTCTCGCTTTTATTTTCGTCTTCTTTCCTCCCACTATTTTTCTCTCTCTCTCTCTCTCTCTCTCTCTCTCTCTCTCTCTCTCTCTCTCTCTTTCATCCTCACTATTCACGCTTTTCTTTTTCTAAGACGGGGCGTCTTTCTTTCTTTTTTCTTTCTCTTTTTTTTTCTTTCTTTCTTTCTTTCTTTCTTTCTACTTTACTCTCATTTTTTCATGTTTTATTCTCTCCTTCCTCTCACTCTTCTTTCTTGCTTCTTTCTTTTTATTTCTTTTTTATTTTCTTCTCACGCCTTTGTTTTCTCTTAGTTTCTTGCTTCATTTTCCTTTACTTCTCCATCTGTATGAATTCTTTCTCCTCCTCCCCCTCCACCTCCTCCACCTCCTCCTCCTCCTTTTATTCATTCCCTTCTAATCCATTTCTTTGAAAGATCAATTTCTTGTACATACAGCGAAGAATGGCGTTTTATACCTTACGCAAACATTAACCGATTTTCCTTTTGTCTATTTCTATGTTAGCCAGTTTTCTACATTATTTTGTCCTTCATGTTCTCTCTCTTCCCTCCTCTCTCTCTTCCCTCCTCTATCTCTCTTTCTCATCCCTCCTCTCTCTTTCTCTTTTTCTCTTCCCTCCTCTCTCTCTCTTCCCTCCTCTCTCTTTCTCCTTCCTTCTCTCTCTTCCCTCCTCTCCTCTTCCCTCCTCTCTCTTCCTTCTCTCTCTTCCCTTCTATCTCTCTCTTTCTATTCCCTCCTTTCTCTTTCTTCTCTCTCTCTTCTCTCCTCTCTCTTACTTCTTTCTCTCTCTTCCCTCCTCTCTCTTTCTCTTCCCTCCTCTCTCTTCTTCTTTCTCTCTCTTCTCCTCTCTCTCTCTCTCTCTCCCCTCTCTCTCTTTCTCTTCCCTCTTCTCTCTTCCTTCTCCCTCTCTTCCCTCCTCTCTCTTTCTCTCTCGAGTTCAAAATCACCCCGCACTCTTTCTCTACTTTTCATCTCCACTCTGCCTCAAATTACCAGGGCAATGCTAAACTTTTTTCTGTTTATTTCTAATTAAAGTTCTTACATCGTTCTTTTATTTCCCATATATTTCGCGACTGACTCTAAACCTGCTTTCTTTCTTTCTTTCTTTCTTTTTTTTAATTTATTTCTTTCTCCATATTTCCCTTTTTTATCACCCAATTTCGCTATTGCTTCTTTTACTTCATTTTTTCTTTATCTAGCTCCTCTTCTCGCTTTTTCTATTTTTTCTCTTTTATCCTCTGTCTTACTTTCTTCCTCTCACTCTCTGTTTTTATCTCGCTCTCTCTTTCCCCCGTTTTTCTTTATTTTCATCGATAGTGAAGAAGGCGCGAACGAGGTAGAAACACGGAAAAAGAAATCAACAAAAACAAAAGAAAAAAAAAACAAAAAAACAAGTACGAAGTGGGAGATTGCTTGCATTAACTTAACCCTAATGCAACTAGATAAATAAATGAACCGGTCAATTTACAGGTTGGTAATGGTTAATGGCTTGGAATGAAAAAACCGCGAACTGAGTTCGAATTCTTATTACATTCCCTTTCTGACAACTAGCTTTGCGAAAGGTACGAATCCATCTCTTCTCGCCCCACAAATGTGGGTTAAATAGCAGCGTACACTCGGATAGTTAGCCATGGATGACAACCAGTCTAAGAGTCAAGACGACTCTGTATGAGATGGTACCTTTGGAAAAATAAAACGCTCCGTCACTTGAAGCGGTACAAAAATAGAGAGCAGATACGAAGTCTCTAAAACAAAACATGACAGATTTCAAAAGCTATAGAAAACCCTGCTAACACTAACGGAAGGAATAATTCGTTTTTTATTGTTTATCAACACTTTGCAGATTATTTAAATCCAGGAAATATTTTTATACTGTAAGAATTTGCGGGTGGAATATAATAATGGTTTAGTAATACAAGTTTTACTAATTAACCTATACATAATAAAAACAAGATGGATCCATATCTTTTCCAAGGGTATTTGCGTGTAAGGAAACATAACGAACCCAACGGGAATTAGAACTCAGCTCTTTGATTAACAATTCCGAGCCATTATCCCATAGGCTACCCGCGCACCGTAGGTTACAGTACCTGGCATTTCTAAGCGGTCACCCATTTCCATACTGACCAAAATTGCTTAACTTCAGTAATCGTACGGGACCCGGTGTTTCAATCTGATGTGGCCATAAACCTTCTTCTTTTGAATTACAACCTATAAACTCAATGTTCTTTTTAGTATACATTCTCATTCTTCCAATGGACCCAACGAAACAGAGGTTGCGTCACGTCTACCAAGTCACGTGGCGTGTCCACTACGACTGAAAAGTATTGCACAAGTTCTCACTTTTTAAGACTTGCTTTGGTTACAGTTTAAGCACATCATCTAATTAACTCATTGTGGCTTTCTGGATAAAACTAGTGGAGTTGCCAACCATATCTTAGTGTTCTGCGAAACTTTCACTTCGTGTAAATGTTCTTTCAAGAATTAAATCGTAATGTCTAATCAACCCAAGGGAGTTTTAATTTTCATTATTGTAGTTACCAATCAGATGACTTGTTTTTTGAAAGCTGAAACTCTCTCACCTAGTAACAATATAATATGAACAATTCTCTGAAGAATATTTTCTTTATTACTGTCGTACTTTTGATATTCTGAAACAGTATATAACCGACTGTGATCCTTATATTCTTTACTAAGATTTACCATTCCATGTAACATTTTGTGACTAACATTGTACTTATCGAATTATGTAATTCTTCCATTATTTTGTATCAGTCTAATAGGTTTAATATGGTCAATGAAGAGAAGTCAAAAGAGTAGTTTACTAAATAACTAACATTGAAAACGAAACATAGACTACCTATATTTGCTTTGTTTATGACGGTAATCAATAATTTTATCACCTCATTCTAATTAAAGGACTCAGAGCATTCCCTGATGTCTGTAATTAATACCAAGAGGCCACAGAATTTTTGTATAGTACGCAGTAAATAACAGACCACGTGTGGAATTTCGCAGCATGTGAAATGCAAATAGATAAAGAGTTATGTATGTGTGTATACATGTGTGAGAGAAAGAGAGAGAGAGAGAGAGAGAGAGAGAGAGAGTGTGTGTGTGTGTGTGTGTGTGTGTGTGTTTGTATGAGTACGTTTGTATGTATGCGTATGTGTGCATCTATCATGCTATCTACTTGCATCAATATTTTCTAGTGTACATATTTCTATATGTGTGTGCGACAATCTTTGCCTTTCAGTGTGTTAGTTCGCGCCTACCCTGGGAAAGATCAATATGGCGCACAAAGCTCTGAAATATGACATGGCGTCCCGACTATCTTTTGCAGTTCAGCGTCGCTGTCATAAAGATGGCGAACGATAATCGATGAAAGGGCAAAGGATGAGCTGGAAGAAGTGATGGGCGGGTACAGGCACATTCATGAACGGAGAAGTTGTCTGAGTGCTTCATTAATAATTGAGAATTGACCGCGAATAGTGTTAGTCCTGCATAAACAGGGGCGAGTAGAGACTGGATGAGATCATATCCAGCCATTTTCATGCTTTTCAACATGTCGCCGTGGTTCGTCGCTTGGCACATCTTTGTTCGGAATCGGCGGTTTCTTTTACTTGTATTTAATGGCTGAAAAGAAAATGGATGTGGTTTGGGGGAAGGGAACAGTGTTTGGTGTGTTAGGAAAATAATTGAAGCGAGTAAAAAGTGTGAGGAGGGGAGAGGACGGTGTGAAAAAAAGAAAGTTTCAAGAAAAGAAATAAAGAATAAAGTTTTTAAAAAATTACAGAAAGACAGAAACGAAAGGAAACGAAGAAAAGAAAAGAAAGTTAAATGTATGAATGAATGAATGAATGAATGAATGAATGACACATAAGAAAAGTATAGTAAAAAAAAAGAATAAAATTACATGGAAAAAAGAAAATAAAAGAATAAAGAAAGAAGAAAATAAATAATAAGAGAAAGAGAAATGATGAAGAAAAAGGAAACATGAATGATACGAATGAATAAATGACAACGAAGAAAAGTATTGCAAAACTACAGATAAAATCAAGAGGAAAGAAAAACGAACGAATGAAGAGAAAAAAGAAAGGTATGGAAAAGTACAACAGAAGAAAGAAAATGAATGAATAAATGTTAACACAAACGTTAAAATACAATGAATAAAATCACAAGAAGGACAAAGACTAGAATAAACGAACGCAGAAAGAAAGAAGAAACAAAAATACTAAGAAAGAAAGAAGAATGAAGAAAAAATCAAGAAAAATAGAAACGAACAATTCAGAAAAAAGAAAGAACAGTTGAGCAAAAAGAAGAATGGAAATAACGTTGCAAAGAAAGAAAGAAAGAAAGACAATAAATGGAAACGCGTTGTGGAAACTGAAGTGAATTTGAGTAGACGGAACTATTTGTGAGTCGTCGATGGTTGTGCGAGCACGAAGTCACAAGTCATTATATATATATATATATATATATATATATATATATATATATATACTGGTTTATACCATCGTTTTCGAAGTATGAGCTTCAAGCAGCTAAGGAATCGTTTGGAAAATAATAATCTTAAACAAACAAAAATTCAAATATGCCCGCTAATGCCAGTTTCGTAAATTTTCGTATAATTCCGTAATGTTGCCTTCGGTTGAGTTCGTTTACATTCGATACAATCTTAGCAGATATTAATCGTTGGATAATAGGATTCAGGAGAATAACTATATAAAGGTTAAACTGAATTTTGTCTACCATGAAATCTTTCGTGGGTTAATAGGTAAAACACGTCTAATCTGAAAACGGCATCTCCCCGGTTTTAAGAGTATGCAGGTTCGATTCCTGCCGAAAAATAAGTATTTTCCAAAAGATTTCTCAAACGATTAAGGCTACTCAGATATGAGTATCCATTAAAAAGTAATAATGTTAAACAAATAAAAATTCCAATATGTCGGCTAATGCCAGTTTCACATAATTCCGTAATATATATTTAGACAAGCTGTTATTTTGTCATAAATTGCTCAAGATAAGAATAGAACGTTAAACCCTGAAGAGTGAAAACATAACAATAAAGCCTTGACAAATATCATGAAGTCAGCATGATTGAAAAAATACTGTTCAGGTAAGTGACAAACTTCTTCACATTATCTATCTATCTATCTATCTATCTATCTATCTCTCTTTCTCAACTTATTAAGAGACTATCCATAACTTGAGGCGTGAGCTCATCTTCTGAGGAATGTCTCCCACTTGGATAAATATATGGTCTTTGTGATTTCAAGCTTTTCTTCAGACAAATATTTGTTGATAGAACCTTAAAAGGATCCTGTTTTAAAATTTCCCATGTTTTATAAGCTCTAATAGTTGCTGCTACATTCACATGCATGAGAGTGCAGCAGTAACTATGAGAGATCATAAAACTTACTTTCATTCATTTTCATGCTGCATATTCGCTTACTTAAATATGTGAATGTGTGTGATTGTTTTTCTTCCAGGAAGCGTCTTTTTAAAGTGTTTCAGTTTTAATACACAGTTAATTGCCCTCTACTCGACCTTCTCAAAACCTTTACTTTATGTTGTGGGTTTTTGGCGCCAATGCAGATTTGAACTATTACAGGCAATTTTTATTCTTTTTATTTTCATCTTCTGTGCCATTCTTCCTCTCAAATTCCTTAGCTGCAAGCCACGTCGATTAAACCCGGCAAAACGTGATCCTTTCCAAGACAAGTCACACGTTCGCAGACGATCGACTATTTCAAATAACGAAACTATTGATAGATTCTACGCTTTTGCCTCTCACCATTCTTCATTCTTCTCAGCCCTCAATCGATTTCTGGTTAGTTTGTTTTTAGCACTAGAATTTTTTAGCAACACGTTAACGCATGTTGAAATCCTCATGGTATTTAGTATTGTTGAAATTATTGCTAAGATTTTTGTCCAGATTCACAAACTCTACGTTTCGTTAAATTTTGCAAACTAATCGATGAAATTTGAACAAGCTGATTTATTTGGAAAATAATTTTGACAAAACCCCCTACTTCACAGTTTAATAATTTCTTTAATTCAATTTAATTTTATAGAACGTCATGGTAAATAATATTTTTTAAGAAAAACATTTTTCCTGTCTCCTTTTTAACAGCAAAAAATAAATTCTTAGAATTGCTTACTCATTCAACATACAATTGGCCACGCGTAAATATTTATTTCTGGGGGCCAAATTTAAACTTTTTGAAGCGTTTTGCCCTGTGATTTGTTTATAGTTATCTCAAACTCTGTTGCTCTTGATATCTTGAAAGCATCTGATAGGGTTTGGTATGCTGGCCTTCTGTGCAAGGTCCAGAGCGATGGTATTTCTGAACGATTGTTTGATTTAATCCAATCGTTCCTATCAAATCGTGAAATGAAGGTTGTTTTGAATGGGCAAGTTTCCAGATTCTTGCATATAAACGCGGGAGTCCCTCAAGGTTAAATCCTAGGTCCTAATCAGTTCCCAAGTAGGCATCTATGCAGATGATACCACCATTTACACCCTCACTAAGAAATCTGCTAAGGCTGACGAAGTAAATCTAGCTCCTACACTAAAAAAAAAAAGATCTCCAATCTGTGATTGAATGGGATAAGAAATGGTTCGTAAATTTTAATGCTTCCAGAACGAAGCTGCTCTCTTTTAACCATCATGGAGAAACATTCCTGTCTACCATCAGAATGAATAACGTTAGCCTCCTAGAGAGCAACGTGCTTCCTTGGCCTCACCCTCTCAGATGACCTCAATTGGAATGACTACATTGAATCCATAGCTGCATCTACTGCTATAAAGGTTAGTTCACTGTTTCGAGCCAGGAAGTTTTTCTATTCAGAATTAATTTTGCACAGTTTTAAATCTACTATTCGTCTGTGCATTGCATACTGTTGCCATATCTGGTCGAGTGCTCCTGCTATTCATCTTGATGTTCCTCACTGGTGCCCCCTAGGTACGAATTTGCACGAGATACTAGATTATCAACTAGGTCCCACCTTTTTACAGTGAAACCGATAAAATGTAACCGCAGTTTCTACTACAACAGCTTCTTTTCTCGCACATCCCGCCTGTGGAATTCCCTTCCACATGATTGCTTCCCCGACAGCTACAATCTCTAGGAGTTTAAATCTAAGGTCAATAGACACCTCCTAACACACTAACTCGCATCCATTCTCTCAAACACTCTTCCCATCTGTCCAACCCCCAGCCTCGGTATCCTTACCCATCTATCACCCTCCTTCTGACATTTCCTATATCTAACCACTCTTTCTCTTCACTTTCCCCTATCTCTTTGCGCAATAGTGGCAGTGGAATGCCTTGCTTGGTGTGAAATGATTAAAAACAAAAGAAAATCCAAAGGAGGATCTTCAAAATAATTGATCCTAACTTGGCAGCCAATTCAGCCAATTTCTGATCAACGTGATGTGGCCTCCCTCTATCTTTTCTACTAGTATTTTCATGGCAACTGCTTTGACGAGCTTTTTTCCTTGGTACCCCAACCACATGTATTTACTCAGGCTACTAGATAGGCATTAAGGTCCCACTCTTTTACTGTCGAACTAGTTAAATGTAACTTTCTCTTCTACTCTAACGATTTTTCTTTATCCTCCTGTTTGTGGAACTCACTTCCATTTTCTTGCTTCCCTGATAGCTAAAATCTCCAAAAGTTTAAATGCAACGCCAGTTGCTATCTTTTCTCTACTTGATTCCTATCCATCTCTCAACTTTTCTTCAACGTCTTCCTGTACTTTTTTTTATTCTCTCACTGAAACCCCCTGCGCACCAGTGGCATTTCTGCCTTTTTGGGGGTGAAATGATTCTAAAACAAAAATGCGGGACGAACTGAAAACTTGATTGTTGTATAAAAAAAAAGACTCAAAGAAAAAATAAGGAAAATATAATATTGCATTTTTATTAAATAAGTATTTCTCATTTTCATCATTAAATTGTTTTTAAAATAGAGGGAGTATTTTGTATGTTAAATAATAAACTTTTAATTAAAAAGATTGAATGAAAATTCATTATGTAAAGTTACGTAACTTTGTAAAACCAACTGTAGTTTGTACTCCTTACCTGTTTGTACTTCTCACCAAAATTTGGTTTCAATTGGTCAATGTTTGGGATGTGCGTTATGGTACAGTGGATATCGGCTCGGAACGAGTAAGCCGAGAAGCCGAGGTTCGAATTCCAGTTGAATCCACTGTATTTACTTACGCGCAAATACCCTTGGGAAAGGTATTAATCCGTTTCTTCCTTCCAGTTATGGGTTAAATAGCAGGACAGATTGGGTTCTATAGCTTTGGTCGGCAACCAGTCTACCGCAGAAAGCAATGGCAACCTACTGCGGGATAATCTTCTGCCCAGTCAGTCATGTCTCTTTCGTGACATGATCGCCCAAGCGTGTATCACGTATGGCACTTAACTGACTGATAGGTATTTTTGAGGTTGAGATAGACGGGCGGACAAAAGGAAGTCACAGAATTTTATATATTTTTTTAATTCTTCATCTATTCGGTCAAAAAATCTAATAAAATTTTAAAATTAGACACAATGTTTGTCAGAAGTAATAAAACAAACTTTACATTTGGTCCAAATCGTCCAATATATATATATATATATATATAAATGACGCGAAAAATAAATTGTCGTCCTTTTATATTTTTAATTTCGCGCATGCGCGTTGTTTGTTTTTGATTTTGTCAACGCAGTATAGTAGGGTCAGTTGGGCACTGTCTGCAAGAAAAAGAGCACAAAGACGCAATTCATTCCGCCAGCAATTTGGAAACTGCACGCTGCACTATTTGATATTCACACAGAAAGATCCAATACGAACATTTTGGAGTGTTTGGGTGTCAATCTGAGGACAGTGCAGGGGCCTTGGAAAGAGTTAGTTGAGTTGAGTCTAATAGTGATTACGAAGGTGTTTGGAGTGATCACTCATGATTGTTATGTGATGCCTCCATTCATCTTTTTACTGGGCCTCAGACTTCACAGAGGCCTACAATTCATTGAGTAGGTAGTGCTGCTCTTGGTCAAGAGGATGGCTGCTGGAACGTTCTGTGTCTGACAATAGAACTCTGCACCAGGTGAACCCAGTCATAGCTGTCGGACAATTTCTGTGACCACTTCACCCTTTTTATCTCGCCACCTAACTTCTAAGTCTGCAACTTGATTATTATGTGTGGAGCGAAGATGTACGAGAGACCAACAAAACTATTCGTAACACCAAAGATGAACTGAAGGTAAGGAATATGGCAGCATTCACCAACTAAACAAGGAGACCTTTCAGAAGAGTTGCAGCAGATTTCAAAGCCGTCTGGAGGTCGTGGTTGAAGCTAATGGCGATTTTATTGAATAAATTCCCTCTCTAGTATTTAAAGATATTTTTGTGTAATTTTGGTAAATATCATCTATATATGTATATATATCGCATAATTCCCTTCTTAGCTTTTTTTTTCTGGAACTGATTCGCGATGCCTAACTCTTCTCTGAGTAACATGTGTCAATCTGTACCGGGTTATATGAGACTAGCAGCAAGGAGCAATCCCTGACCTGACCTATTAACAGCCTCCCAAGATAGATTCTCTGTACTACGCCAAAAAATGACAACTGTTCTGCTATTTAACCAGTCAAACGTTTAACTAACCGATTTCATTTTTAGTGTTTTTAAACGTTTACCCACTCACACCTCTATCACATGATCTCGGGAATAGAATATTCAGTAAAGAGCTAATACACGATAAACTAGAGCAGTCAAAGACCGTAAACTTCCGCCAAAGCAATACCGACATCACCTTAGCAAGAGATGATTATTAAAATGAGAACACTGCGATGGATTTGACCACTCTCTCTCTCTCTCTCTCTCTCTCTCTCTCTCTCTCTCTCTCTCCTTTTTTTTTTTTTTTGCTTTTAGATAATAAATATTGTTTATATTATAAATAATAATATTTTCGTGGAAAAATATTGCGTTCAAGAAATGTAATGACGAAAATTCAGTATTTAGCATGTGAAATACAGGAAAAATATAAGTAAAAAAAACGGAAAAAAATGACCCAGAAACTTTCTACTGTACCGGATCGAACCCAAAATTTAAGCAGTTTGTGCCAGTCATGCTGCCAACTGTAATTTTCATCGGAATTCATCCAGCGGGTCTTGAGTTATCTTGACAATGGACAGACTAACAAACAGACTGACAAACGGGACACAATACCTCCGCCTTAAGGTAGAGGTAATAAAAAGCTTTGTGAGACCAGCTTGCTAAACATTGCCTTATGGAGGGCGGGCATAATACTAATAGTGTAGATATTCGCTATACTAAATTTCATGTGGCACAATAAATGGTTATCTGTTAGGGATTGAGGTCGATAAGTGAAGGCTTTCTAGAATTTATCGTTCATGACAGAGATGAGGTCGGGTAGGGTTGGTAGAAATCCTTGTCGGGCCATTTAATATAGAATTTTTGTTTTAAACTATAATTGAATCTGCATGTAAATATTATTTATTTCTACGTTAGTTTATAGTTAATAGTATTCATTCATTCATACTTGAGGTTATAGTCAAGTATTGATACTTAATTATACTTGAGTTTGTTTCTTTTTTTTTCACGGTAAATATCGGTCATTTATTTAAGCTTGTGTTTATAGGTAAATATGGTTGTTTATTTAAGCTTGTGTTTATAGGTAAATATGGTTGTTTATTTATACATGAGCTTATAGAAAAATGTTTCTCGTTTATTTATACTTGTCTATAGGTAAATATAATCGTTTATTTGTACTTAAGTGTTGTGGACCCAAAATAGGTCCGGAAGAAAAACTCGAACTCGGGAATTAGTGAAACATATATTTAACGAAGTACAAATACAAAGAGTGTTACACGTCAGTCTGACTGCCAAGTATTAGACCGGGGTGACTGAACTCAACTCAACTCAACCCCGAGAGGCATATTCTCCCAGTATTCATAATAATGGGAAGAGTCATTATAGTCCAAAAAAGGGTAGGTCTCATAACATTAAGCCTATATGCAAATGTTCGCCCTTCATTTATACTTGAGCATATAGATTGGTAAAATATTTATACTAATGTCAATAAGTAAATATTTGCCGTTTATTCATGTTTCTGTTTATAGTAAATATAGGTCACTTATTTAATATTGAGATTTTAGGTAATTATTGTTTATTTGTTTACATTTAAGTATATGGATAAGTATTGGTCATTTATACATGTTTGAGCCTTATAGGTAAATATTAGTAATTTATTTAAACTTGAGTGTGTAGCTATATGTTGATCGTTCATGCAGACTTGACTTTATAAGTAAATATTGTTTGTTTATTAGTACATTTTTCATCGTTAAATATTATCATTTTATTGATATATGAGGCTATACGTAATTATTGGTAACTTATTTATACATGAGTCGATAGGTAAATATTGGTCGTTTATTCATACTATTGTCTATCGGTAAATATTGGTAATTTATTTATACTTTTGTCCATAGTTAAATAGTGATCGTTAATTCATACTGGAGGCTATAGAATTAGTCATTTATTTATAATTAAGTTTATAGAATAAATATTAGTTGCGTATTTGTACTTGAGTATATGAGTAGATATTGATAATATATTTATATTTTTGTCAATAGTTAAATATCGGTCGTTTATTTACATTTGAGTCTCCAAGTATATACTGGTCGTTTATTCATATGTGAATCACCATGTAAAAACTATGGGAAGTATTTCTGGGAGGCATGTGTGGGAGGTATTATTGCCGCACCCTGTAGGTTGATATTGATTGTTTATTTATACTTTATTTTATAGGTAAATATTGATTATTTATTCGTAAATACTGTTTGTTTATTCGTATTTGTGTTTAAAGATAAATATTGGTCTTTCATTTATACTTGATTCTATCGGTCGTATATTTATACTTGAGACCCTAGATCAATGTTCGTCGTTCATTTATACTTGAGTATATAGGTAAATATTGGCCGTTTATTTATACTTGAATCTATATGTAAGTACTCAAGTTCGCAAGTTATAAAACATCATCTTTGAGAGAGCAAAGCGCATTATCGTCAGTCAGTTAAGTGCCATACGTGAAACACGCTTGGGCGATCATGTCACGAAAGAGACATGACTGACTGGGTAGAAGATTATCCCGCAGTAGGTTGCCATTGCTTTCTGCGGTAGACTGGTTGCCAGCCAAGGCTATAGAACCCAATCTGTCCTGTTATTTAACCCATAACTGGAAGGAAGAGACGGATTAATACCTTTCCCAGGGGTATTTGCGCGTAAGTGAATGCAATGACTTCAACTGGAATTTGAACTCGGCTCCCGATGGATTGGTGATATAATTCATGATTACCTTTACCCGAATCATTTTTTAACCCTATCTTCAATCTCCCCCAAATCTCTTATTTATTTAGGCTCATTGTCCATCCACCGCTACCTCTACCGTTTGTCAGTGCAAACCCCGCGAACGTCTGGCCGACTATTGAGCAACATGCTACGTCTGCAGCCACAAATAATTAACTGCTATCAAACGATATATCAGCCGTGTTTTAAGATAATATTAGCTCGACTCTCCAAAGCTCACGAGCATACATCCGCAAGCCCACACTGTCGTTCGAACACAAATTGACGCTTTTCTTTCTTTTCAATGAAGCTGAATTTTAGCCTCATGCGTCTGTGTGTAAACTGCCTCTGGTGCAAACACAGCTATTTTGCTCTAATTAAGACGGGCTTGAGCGGAACTTCGAGTTGATTACGACGTGTAAACAACGGAGTGAGTATAGAAATGATAGTGATATCAGTTCCTTTTTTCGGGACAACTCTTCAGTGTTTGGATTCACCTGACCTTCGATCCAACTAAAATGTCTTTTTACGCTGTTTTTTATGCTGATTATCATTTTCTGAAGCAATTCCTTTCCATCAGGATTTAACAGACTTTCACATATCAACTCTTTTGTGGTGCGTCCATGTTTGTTGCCGTCATTTCTTTGTTTTTCTTTTGTCCCCTTTTACTTCTTTACATTTTAACTCGTTTTCGTATGTTTGCCAAACATTTTATGCATTCAAGTCTTTTTTATACGATTCTTATATTTCATCAATTTTTATCGCCTTTCTTTTCTGTCGTTTTCATTTTTCAATAGCTTCTTTCTTTCTCTATTTCTTTCTTTCTCTCTCTCTCTTTCTTTCTTTCTCTTTCTATCTCTCTTTCTTTCTCTCTTTCTTTCTCTATTTCTCTTTATTTCTCGTTCTTTCTCTTTCTCATTATTTTTCTCCGTAGTTTTCCCTCTTTCTTTCTCTCTCTATTTCTTTCTCTTTCTATCTCTTTTTCTTTCTCTCTTTCTTTTTCTATTTCTCTTTATTTCTCGTTCTTTCTCTTTGTCATTATTTATTTCTGTAGTTTTTCTCTCTTTCTTTCTCTTTCTCTCTCTCTCTATTTATTTCTCTTTCTATCTCTCTTTCTTTCTTTCTTTCTTTCTCTCTTTCTTTCTTTATCTGTCTCTCTCGCTCTCACTATTTCTTTCTTTCTCTTTCTATCTCTCTTTCTTTCTCTTTCTTTCTCTATTTCTCTTTATTTCTCGTTCTTTCTCTTTCTCATTATTTTTATCTGTAGTTTTTCTCTCTTTCTTTCTCTTTCTCTTTCTCTCTCTCTCTATTTCCTTCTCTTTCTATCTCTCTTTCTTTCTCGCTTTCTTTCTCTATTTCTCTTTATTTCTCGTTCTTTCTCTTTCTCATTATTTATCTCTGTAGTTTTTCTCTCTTTCTTTCTCCCCCCCCCTCTCTGGCCAATTGTGTTCTTTCAATTTCTATTCTTCAATTTGATCCATTCAGTCTTTATTTTGTTTTAGCTTACAATCCTTCGTGTTCTTTCAAATATTTCATATAATCTCATTTCTTTTCCGTTTTCCTTACTTTATCTCTCAATCTTATGACCACATCACGTTAAAGTTAAGCAACGTCAAACATGGTCAGTAGATAGGTGGCAGATTGGTAATACCAGATGTTGTAAGCTTCGATGTGTTGGTAATGTAATGAATAATGGCTCGGAATTGTTAATCGAAGAGCCGAGTTCCAATTCCGGTTAGGTTCGTTATATTCAGTTATGCACAAAATATCCTTAGGAAAGGTATGCCATTATAATCAACCTTGTATCTCCACAGCTATGGGTTAATTAGTAAGACTTCCTTCACTGTTATGTCAAAAAAATTCTTATAATTTAAAAATATTTTCTGGCTTTAAATAACTTACAAAGGTTTAATAAACAGTAGAAAATGAATCAATTAATCAATTCATTTCTCTCTCTCTCTCTTTACGAATTTTTGATTTTTTCAAGTTAAAACTTTTCTTCTTCTGTTTCATCTCTGTTAATATACTTTTCATGAATAGCGGATCAGATTGAGGAGTCGAAGAGCCGAGTTCGAATTTCAGTCGAGTTTATGACATTCACTTACTTGCTAATACCCTTTTGAAATGTACGAACCATTCCCTTGTCCCTATAGTTAAATAGCAAGACAGATTGGGTCCTATAGCCTTAATTGGCAATTAGTCTAGGAGAAGGAAAACTCGAAATTCAAACTATCCTAAGGATCCTTCTCCTCCAGCTATGGGTTGAGTAACAGATTGGGTCTTATAGTCTTGGTTGGCAACACACTACCGGAAAATTTTCTGCCTAGTCAGTCATGAATCGAAAGAGATTGCATAAGCGCATGATACTTGACTGAATGCACTTTTCACTCGTTTCTACATTCTTTATTTTTTCTTTTAATCTTATTTTATCTTAAATCATTTTCTCTCTTATGAGTTTTTCCTTCATTCCTTCTTTCTCTTATTCGTCTTTTTTTTATTCGTCTTTCGTTTTTATTGTTCTTCCTTTCGTTTATTTTCATTTTAATCACAATTATTTTTTCCTTTCTTTCATTTCCTTATTTCAAAATGAAAAATAGTCGCTTATTATATTTTTATTCTCGTCTGTTCACAGGCAAACATCGCTCACAATTGTGCCGCCAAAAGAAGCGAGAAATAAATTAGAAAAAATAACAAACGGGGAGGGGGGAGAAAATGGCAGCAGACAAAATGGTGACTAGAAAGAACGAATGAATAGAATATTTAAAAATGTGGTAAAGAAAGCAAAATGCAAGAAAAGGTCTATTGGTTGTGAATGAGCCATGAGGAAAATCAGATAATGAAACCGACGATTTGTGTGTGTGTGCAGACATATTTGGTGGTTGATGTATGTTTTGTGGTTACAATTAGAGCGCATGTGTATGTGACTCTGTAAGTTGGGGATGTTCTTGAATGCGAAAAGCTTATAAAGCAACATTTGTTCATGCACACACAGGGACGCATACATTAAAACACGCATTCTAACATAAAAAACAAAATCGTCGGATATTTTTAAATTCCCTCTCCCTCATTCCCCCCCCTCTCTCTCTCTCTCTCTCTCCCTATATATATATATATATATATATATATATACAGGGCAGTAGCTGATGCTAAAAACACACCGGGCACAGAGAAAATTGTCTGGATTTATTAGTTGACAATATGATGACGTCATTAGTGCCATCCGTTTCCAGAAACTATGATTTTTGCGGATTTTTACGGCCATTCCAATGGAAATTAGGCGCAGAACGTGAACGAAAGCAGGAAATCGGGTTCGGACTTTCTGAGTATAACCAGCCTTTTCTCCCAAAATTAATAAATAAACAAACAGATTTGTACTGCGTTCATTCGGATGTTTTCTTCGTTTTTCTTTCTTTCTTTCTTTCTTTCTTTCTTTCTTTCTTTCTTTCTTTCGCTCTTTTTTTCGCTCTTTCTTTTTTGACGAAGACATTTTTCTTTGCCCGGATTTTCACTATGATTGCACGGATCGGCCCGGACCCGTGCCCGGTGTGCCCGGTAGTCAGATACGCCCATATATATATATATATATATATATATATATATATATATATATATATATATAAAGGAAAACTCAACGCATCATCTAAAGTGGTTATAAAATTTATTTCGACGGGGGAATATACCCATCTATTCAGCCCATAATTACATTTGGTTTTATTTTCTCAGAACATTCAAAAGATTTTTCATAAAAAGGAAACCAAATAATATGACCCCAGAATATACAATTTATAACCACTTTAGATGATGTGTTGAATTTTCCTTTATGTATATCATACTGCTCTGGATAATATCCATTGAGCTCTCTATAAAGATCTATCTGTTAATATCGTACAGTGAATAGATTTTTTTGTTGGATTATCTTCTTCGTTTACGGACTTGGCAACATATATATATATATATATATATATATATATATTGCAAATATTGTGTCTGCTTATTTTTAATAAAATCCGTTCATACTCACGAATACTCTTTCGCGTATTATAATTGAAAGAAGCAATAAATTAGCTGTAACTGTGACATGTTTTTATTATTCATTTCCCGGATATAACCCGGATATAAGAGAAACCCTTATATCAGGGTTACACTGCATATATATATATATATATATATATATATATATATATATATATATATGCAGTGTAATCCTGATATAATATATAACCCTGATATGCAGTGTAACCCTGATATATATATATTCAAATATGTTTCATTGAATAATATACGCGTATTGTGTCTACTAATTATTATTCTGATCACTTCCGGTTTTACAAACAGTTTCTTGATAGTAAAATAAAATTCCCTAGGGAAGGCACCGTAGACTTTTTAACTCAAGTACTTTCAACCTTTCCCAAGATAATCTTCAGGGAAAATTGATCAACTGCGATAAAATCACAACAGAATGCAGATTTTACTGCAGGTGCAATAAGTTCGTCTTTGTCATTTATTCCTATAAAATGAACATAGGAAAAGTTGAAAGTACTTGGGTTAAAAATAAAGACGGCTCCTTTCTTGATGAATTTCATTTTAACACCAAGCTACTGATTAGGCAACTGAAAAGGATTAGTACTAAAATAAGTATACACAATATGTCTATATTATTGAATGAAAAATGTTTGAATGAAAACATAATGCACACACGCACGCGCGCGCACACACACACACACACACACACACACACATATATATATATATATCAGTATGCACTGTGGGTATAGAAGAATCCAAAGAGTATCCTGTACATACAGTGGTAGGATAACTCTTTAAGAGAGCTCTAAACATATATGCATATAAATACATATAGACCAAATATAAGAAAAATTAAGGCAGACACGTTATTTCATGGTGAATCGGAAGTATAGGGCCTATTTCAGGCGAATGGTTTGCCTGAAATAGGCCCTATACTTCCGCTTCACCATGAAATAACGTGTCTGCCTTATATATATATTCGATAAAATCTCCATTGGCATCAACCACACCATCCAGGCGACTTTGGAATCTCATGCAAATCTTATGGACGGTTTCTTTGTTTATGTTGGTGGATGCTGCCATAATTCTTACCTTCAGTTCATCTTTTGTGTTACAAGAATTTTTGTTGGTCTCTCGATCAACTGCGTCCCACACATAATAATCAATAGGGGATTGCAGTCTGGAGAGTTAGGTGGTCAGATGTAAGCGGCGATGTAGTCACAAAAACTATCTGGAATCTTCCAGCGGCTACCCTCTTAACCCAGGGAACACTACCCCCTCAAAGAACTTGATGTAGGCTTCCGTGTTGAGGCTGAGGCTCTCACCAACAAATTTGAGAGTTCTTTTCTTATCAGAATGATGACCAGAACTGTCGTAGGTTTGTAACCGCCATTACACTCACCCAACTCTTTCAGAATCCGCTACACCGTTCTTAGATTGACACCCAAACACTCCGAAATGTTTGTATTAGAGTTTTTGGCGCGAATGCCAAGCACTACAGCATGCCGTTTACAAATTTCTGGGCAAGCGATTTGCGTCATGGTGTTCTTTTTTATCACAGACTGTACCAAAACTGTTCGTACCTTACAGGGTAGTCGCCAAATTAAATACAAACAATGCGCATGCGCGAAATTGAAAATATAAAATGGCGACAATCTATTCATCGCACCCTATATATATGATGTGTGACAACCTAATTGCCTGATTGGCCTTATAAAAGCAAAATTTGCCTTTCTGGTAACTATTGATTACTGTTACTTTCAAAATAACACCCTTATGAATCTATGTACTTCGTAGAACGATGGTGCCATAGTGTGAAATATTATTGTAACTAATTTTCCGAAATGCATTTCTATATTGTAGCAACGTGTTGCTCGATGTCAGGAATGTCAGAAAACCTTTGTCTTTTCATATCATTTGTCAATTTTAAAAATAGCCAAAACTCTCAGGTGCCTAAATCCTGCGAATAAAATGATAAATCCATTTTTGTGATGGATTTATTAACTCGGTACTTGGGAACTCCTAATGCAACGCATCATGCACTTGATAGAGAATCAAATTCTCAGGTCAGAAATCAAGTTTTTTTTTCCCTCCATACAGATTCTAGTAGCATGCTTCCTCACTCAATTTGTTCCTTACATCCTCTCTCAGCTCTTTTAGAGCTTCGCATCTCTGTCCTCTCGGGAATTCAAATCACGTTGAATATTTATTGATATTTCGCTCTAGTCAGCCATTAAACAGGAACCTCTCATACACAAAACCACCTTCGGGCATAAGCATGCTGACTGAGATTCACTTCGAGACATTGTTCGTGACGCCCCTTGGATTGATATTCTCAACCTTTCTATTGAGAATTTTGCCAGCGAGGTTTCTTCTTGTTTCAAATTTAGTATCGATTTTTTTGTTCCCTCTCGGAAATACCAGGTAAAATCCATGGTTTACACTAGCCTGTTTAGACGCCATAGCCTACAGAAACCACTTTTTTCGGTTATACCAGTGTGACAGCTTCGGATCAAAACAGACACCTATTCGTGGCTGCACGTAATAAGTGTAATCGTTATCTCAAAGCAGCTTTGTTTTTGTTTTTTTAAAATCATGTCACCCCAAGCAAGGCATTCTACAGCCACTATAGCGCGGGGGTTACACAGGGCGATAGACGAGTTAGGATGTACATAGGGGGGGGATTTGGAGAGAATGGGAGGGTTAGTGTGTTAGGAGGTGTCTATTGACCTTACATTTAAACTCCTGGAGGTTATAGCCGTCGGGGAAGCAAGCATGCAGAAGGGAATTCCACAGGCGGGAAGTGCGAGAAAAGAAGCTGTTGGAGTAGAAATTGCGGTTACATTTCATTGGTTTCACTGTAAAAGGGTGGGACCTAGTTGCCAATCTAGTATCTCGTGCAAACTCACACCTAGGGGGCACCAGTGATTTTAAGTTCATCAGAGCAGAAACCATGAAAGTATTTATAGAAGAGGCACAGGGAAGCCACGTCACGCCGGTGGGAGAGTGACTGCAGGCGGTCAGCTAAGTCAGTATCAATCACGTTACAGATTCTTCGCTGTATTTTGTCAAGAAGCCCGAGGAGAATAGTAGGGGCACCCGACCAGATGTGTTTGCTGATAGAATGAGATACCGTATAGTCTCTAACAACTTTATCTCTCACGACTATTAGAAACTCTTTAATATTATTTTAAAGGGATTAATTCTTCTGTTGTTCCTCTATTAACTAAATTTGAGGTATTAACATCTGTTGCTGATGAACAGATTATTTTGCCTGTATGTTCTCTGCAAAGTCTACTCTGGACTCATCTGTGGCATTACAGCCTAACTTTTCACTTAGAACTAAGTATCTGTTGAGTAATATGCATATAACTAATCTATCATCTCACAAAAGCATATTGACATTTCTTTTTTAATCGTTTCACCCCGAGCAAGGCATTCCACTGCCACTGTAGCGCAGGGGGTTACATAGAGTCGGGGGAGTGATGGGAAAGGTTGGTTAGATATAGAAAATGTTAGAAGGAGGGTGATAGACGGGTAAGGATACCGAGAATGAGGGTTGGTTAGATGGTGAGAGTGTTTGAGAGAATAGATGCAAGTTAGCGTGTTAGGAGGTGTCTATTGACCTTACACTTAAACTCCTGGAGATTGTAGCCGTCGGGGAAGCAGGCATGTGGAAGGGAATTCCACAGGCGGGAAGTGCGAGGAAAGAAGTTGTTGGAGTAGAACTTGCGGTTACATTTTATCGGTTTCACTGTAAAATGGTGGGACCTAGTTGCCAATCTAGTATCTCGTTTAAATTCGTAACTAGGCGGCACCAATGACCTAAGTTCATCGGAGCAGAGGCCGTGAAAGTACTTGTAGAAGAGGCACAGGGAAGCCACGTCACGTCGGTGAGAGAGTGGTTGCAACCGGTCCGCCAAGACAGGATCGATCACATTACAGATTCTCCGTTGTATTTTGTCAAGAAGCCCGAGGAGAGTAGCAGTGGCACCCGACCAGATGTGGCAGCAGTATTCAATACACGGGCGAATTGTAGATTTATATATGTGCAGGATAGATTCAGACGGGAAAAATTTCCGGGCCCTGCACAGAGAACCGACCTTCATAGCAGCGGACTTAGCAATGAATTCGATATAGTCATTCCATTTGAGTTCCGCCGAGAGTGTAAGGCCAAGGAGGCGTAGTGTTTTACTCTCAGTGAGTCAAGCCTGTTCCATGCTAATGGGAGGTAGGTGCGATTGTCTATGATGGTTAATTGATAGCAGCTTCGTTTTGAAGGCATTGAAATTCACGAGCCACTTCCTACCCCAGTCCACCACGGATTGGAGGTCCTTTTCAAGTTCGGCAGCGAGGTTCGCTTTGTCGCCCACACCGTGTTTTTGATCGATGCGAGAGTAAAGTGTGGTGTCATCGGTGTACATGCCTACCCGGAATCTAATGGCATCTGGGAGATCATTAATGTAGATCAGAAAGAGCGTGGGACCCAGGATAGAGCCTTGAGGAACGCCAGCGTTTGCATAGTAGTTTTGGGAGGCATGACCGTTTAATACTACCTTTAATGTGCGGTTAGAGAGTAAAGACTGGATTAGATCAAACAAGTATCCAGATATACCATAGCCCCGCAGTTTGCACAAAAGGCTCTGTCGGACGCTTTGGAGATGCCAGACTCTGTCGAACGCTTTGGAGATGTCCAAGGCAACGGTTCGTGCTTCGCCATTCTTGTCGAGAGCCTGGTATATGTACTCGGTAATGGTCGTTAGCATATCAGCACTAGACCTGGTGAAGCGGAAACCGTACTGTTTGTCCGAGAGAAGCCTGTGGGCCGTGAGATGATGAATCACCTCGGCGTTGATAATAGCTTCGAAAATTTTGCCAAAGATCGGAAGGAGGCTAATAGGGCAGTAATTAGCGGGGCCCGAAGGTTCACCAGTATTCTTAAATATAGGTACCACAGAGGAGGACTTCCAACAGGCAGGAAAGCAGGATGCAGATAGACAGAAGTTATAGAGTTTAGAGAGGACATGATAGTGTCCCTGTAATAGTCACCAAGAAATGTGCTTCGAACTGGTTCCTATTCTCTGTAAGCTATACATTAAATGCATCGCTGCCTCTTGCTTTCCTGTGTGTTGAAAATCCTTCTCTGTTGTCACAGTCTTTAAGAACTCAGGCGAACCATATGATCCCTCAAACTATGAACCTATTAGTCTTCTACTTCTTTCTGATAAACTACTCAAGGCCCTAATCAGCTCCGAATTGATTTAGCATCCCACAGCGCAGGACCGTCTTTCAGACAATTTTGGCAGCTAGGTTTTTTAATTTTACATTTGAAATGGTGAGATGTAACCGTAAGTTTATTTCTTCATTCGTGTTTCTCGCTCGTGAAACTCTTTTCCGGTTTCTTGCTTCCCAGTCAAATTTGACCTTCAAAAATTTAAATCCAATGGCAATCGTTAACTTTTGTCCTGGTAATTCCTGTTTTTTTAATTGGTCACTGTCCTTAATATTTCTCCCAGATTCTTTCACACTCAGCAACCCCTTGATGCTTAGTGACTTTATTGCTTTGCCTTGGGGTGAAATCATTTTTCAAAAGAGTCGAAAGTAGGCCAGCAGTCGAAGGACAATGACCAGTTTTCTCTTTGAGGTCATTAAATGAATACCTATCTGTCATTAAGCGCTCATATTGCTTTTAAGTCACATAAATATTTACATGATCACTATATTCTTCTTCTTCTTCTTCTTCTTCTATGTGCCCTGTCCCTTCAGGACGTAGGCGATCATGGCTTTCCACGTCTCCCTATCCCTTGTGGCTCTTAGTATGTTTGCTCCTGTTACACCTCGCAGCCCCCGTTCCGTCAACCACCTGATCAGGCCCTGCAAATATGTTATCCGCTGCCTTCCTCTGTCTCTCCTTCCTTCTATCTGGCCAGTCAGTATCAGGTTCTCTAGGCTCTCCTTCCTCATTGCGTGTCCTAGGAACTTCAGTTGTCTCTTTCAGATGCTCAGTATCAATTTCCTTTTTGTTGCCATTCTTTCCAACACCTCATCGTTGCTTGCATGCTCAGTCCACGATATCCGCAGCATCCTTCTGTGGAACCACATTTCCGCTGCTTCCAGTTTTGTCAACATTTTCGATGATATTGTCCAGCATTCACTGCCGTATTGAAGAACTGACATCACGTAGCAGTCCAGCACTCTTTTCTTTGTTTCTAGTGAGATTTTCCTGTGTGTTAGTACTTTGCTCAGCTTCTGGAACGCGTCCTTTGCCATGCCAATTCGCCTTCGGATCTCCGTGTCGCACTTTTCATCTCCTGTTAAAACACTTCATAGGTATTTAAATTTTTGTACTTGCTTGATTCTGGTATCCCCCACCTGTATTTGGCATTTTGGGTTGTACCTTTTGCTGATGACCATGCACTCAGTTTTCTTAAAGTTTATTTGTAGTCCCTTTTTGTCACTCTCAACCGATATCTTCTGTATGAGGTTTTGTAGTTTCCTTTCCGTGTCCGCAATCAGCACTGTATCGTCTGCTTACCTTATGTTGTTCAAGTTGTGGCCTCCAATAACAAATCCTGGCGTGTCATCTAGGGTCCTCAAAATATTCTCGCTGCACAGGTTGAACAAACCCGGTGAAAAGGCACATCCTTGTCTTACGCCTCTTTCTATCTTTGTAAATCTACTGAGATCGTTACCTGTCCATATGCTGCCAGTAGAGATTCTTGATTACTCTTATGTCTTTGCCGAAAATGTCGAGGCTGCCGAACATTTCCATCAATTCTTTGTGTCGTATCTTGTCGAATGCCTTCGCATAGTCAATGAAGCATAGGTACAAGTCTTTCTTCATTTGTATTGCCCTTTCGGAGAGCATCCTAATCATGAATATGACGTTCCTTGTTCCAGTGTCTTTGACGAACCCGCACTGTTCCTGCCCTATCTCTGGCCTGATTCTGCTTCTTGCTCCATTCATCAGGATTCTGACAATCAGTTTTGTAATGTGACTCATTAAGCTGATAGTTCTGTGTAGTTCGAACTCGTTTGCACCTGGTTTCTTTGGCAGTGCTATAAATATCGACTTGCATAGGTCGTCTGGTAATATTCCGCTGCTATAAATTTCGTTTATTATGTCGGTAATGTTTTCTATGCCATATTCTTCTAAGGCTATCAGCAACTCTATCACTATGCCGTCTGGACCAGCTGCTTTGTTTCTGTTCATTTTAGCCATTGCAGCTTCCACTTCGGATTTTAGTATTTCCGGTTCAACCATCTCCTTGTGTATTCTCGGTTGTTCTCTCTTGTCGCAAAAAATATATATTCTTCCCATCTCTGGAGTATTTCCTCTTTCTCTAATATGATTGTTCCATCCTTGGATTTTATGCATCCTGTTGAGGAGCAGGTTTTTTGTCCTGTCAGTTCTCTTATCTCTTTATGCATCTCTGCTTTGTTGGTCCTGCTCAGTCTCTCTACTTCTGCGCATTTGTTGTTGAGCCATTCCTCTTTGGCTTGTCTGCATTTGTTCCTTATCTCCCTGTTAAGTTTCTTGTACTCTGCTCCATGTCTTGGTGTTATTTTTTGTCTCCTTTGCATCATGTGGAGGATCTCTTCGGTCATCCAGTCGTTTTTTCTTCTGCGTCTGATTTCCTTTGGGGCTATGTTGTTCGCTAAGGTCACCATCGCTTCTTTTAGTGAATCCCATTTTGAGTGCCCTTTTCCAATTTGTTCTTCATATTTCTTTCTCACGCTGTTATTGTATTCTTTCTGCAGGGTGAAGTCGTTCTCTAGCGTGTCGTATTGCAGCCTTGGTGATATGCTGGGCTTCTTCAGACTTCGGAGTTTCACCCTTAGTTTGCAGATGATTGGGACGTGGTCACTTCCGCAGTCGGCACCTGGGTGTTTTGCATTGGACCACCGCGTTTCTGAATCTCTTGTTTATAGTTATGTAGTATATTTGGTTCTTCGTGTCGCCTCCTGGGCTTTTCCATGTCCATAAACTTCGTGTGTGTTCTTGGAACCAGGTGTTAGTAATTACCTGGTCATTGGCTGAGCACCATTGGACCCATTTTTCTCCTCGTTCTTTGCGATCCCCTGGTCCAAAGTTGCCGTTCGCGTCTCCTTCTCTACCTTTACCTACCTTGGCATTCAAGTCCCCAATTATAATCCTAATTTCTTGGCTTTTACACTGGGCCTTGGCACTGTCCAGTATTGAATAAAAAGATTCTATTTCGTCCTCCGAACTTTGAGTTGTCGGCGCATAAACTACTATAATAGCTATATTGAGGGCCTTTAAAACAATCTATTATCCTTGTTATTGTTTCTATATTAAAATATGTTATCATTACTATGATTGTTGTACAGAAATAGTCCATTATTTCAGTTTCGGTGATTGCTATATTAAAACAATCTATTCCGCTGGTCAACACATATTTTGGTGCGATGATGGAAACAATCATTCATGGGTAATTTGAAGGCGCCGAAAAGAAAAATGATGTCCATTTTTTTCATATTAGTTGCTGTTTTCTAAGTACCGAAATGTCTCATTTTAGGTAAGGTTTTCACTATACTTCATTTATTTCATCGAATGAATTCACGTTTTTCAGATTAGAAAATGATAATCTAAAATCATAATCAGCTGCAATAAATCTTTATTAATGAAACATAATCTGACTAGCAGTATAGCCCGGCGTTGCTCGGGTGTAATGAAAGCTTTAAAACTAATCCATGGTCCTGGAGTTCATACTCTTTGGACGTTGGCACGAAAGACTAAAAAGCAATAGTTGTTTCCAGTTAAAGCGAAACCGTAGACTGAAAAAAAAATGAATGGATGTAAGTTAAATTTTGATTTCCTGGTATGAATATCAAATAAGTTTTTTCGTCGTAAACTGAATTTTGAAGGCTAAATAAGTCCTCTGAGTAAATGGTATCATGGCTGAGGTTAAGAACTACAATTATACCTACTTAGAGCCAAACCCGATGATGATGAATGATGAATGATGACTCCAAAAAAAAAAAATGGACTCTATTTATTTGGTTTTACCATAACCTTATCATTTTTATAAGTAACTAACAATAATTACCATTAAATACTGCTTGCTTTCTTTCTTTCTGGTATTTTTTCTCTTGTAGATTTTATATTCATAATATAAACATTTTATTCTATTGAAATTTATCGTTAGTTCGCATGTATCAACGTATTTGATATAGAAATGGAAAATAGCCAAACTTGGTATATTTTTCAAGAAACTTTTTCAAAGCTTTTGCGTTATATGGCGCTCTCCATAACACCGAGTTTCTAGAATCTATTTTTGATTTGCTGATAAAACCTTTTTTCTAATTTGATTAAATACTAGGCGATTTTTTTTATTCCCTGATGTTTGTTAATAATACTTATTTAGAAGAAGGCGTTACTTTTCTGTGTAAAATGCGTTCGATCCCATTCATAGGATTTCCACACATGAAACCTTCTGTTGTAATACATGAAACTTAGAAAACATCGATTTTTTTCCTTTATCGTTTATTGAAAGCTGGTAAACGGCTTGTGCCTAAAATATCTATTAGACAAATGATAATGTTCTCTTACTTTCGCTCGTCTCCAATGTTATTTTAAAAGATTGCGGCCATCGACACAAAAGCAATGATCATAAAAGAAAAAGAGCTGAATATAATTAAAATATTTAGCAACTTAATATGTAAAAGAAAGATTCTTTGTGAGTTTCAGATACAATCTATTGACATATCATGGCCCTTGTTATTGTAAGCAGAGAAAGGTCTTTCAAAGAGTGGATGCAAATACTAAACGAAGAACAGAAAGAAAGTGGGAAAATATCAAAAATTTACTTTTCCATGAGTTGCAAAAATTCTCAAAATCACGAAAGTATCGGTAATAATCGGAGCAGTAGTAAATGTCCTAAAATAGTGAAACCAGTCTGAAAGAAATTTAAAATATCGAAAGAATTGAGGTATGTCAGAATATAACACTATTGAAGTTAATGCTGAAGAGAGTGAGAATAAGAAAGGGAGAGAAGGAAAGAAAGAGAGAGAGTGGAAAGGAAAGAGAAGGACGAGAGAGGGGAGGGTGTGAGGAGGAAGGAAAGAGAGATTGGGAGGGGAGAGAGAAAGGAAAGAGAAGGGGATGAACGAGAAGGAGAGGGGAAGAAAAGATAAGGATAGAGAGAGAAAGAGAGATAGATGTACGGAGAGAGAGAGAGCTAAGGGAATGGAGAGGGAGAGACTTGATTTCTAACAATGATCATTAGGACTTTCGGTTTTGAAAATTCGTACAATAATATACTGATCGAAAATAAAACAGGAAAATAAATGTTCGTCATTGATCCCTCGCCAATTTTTGACTCAAAGAGAAAGCGAAAGGAAGAAGAGAAGGTGTCCAACTGTGACCAATTGAAAACTCAAAATTGAATACTCAAGACTTTGGAAATTGAAGGCAGTCACGGGCATATTAGTTGTCATTGGTGCGCTGGGCACAGTAAGTGACAGAATTGAGACATAGAAAAAGAAAAGAAAACTTACATTGATTGACCCGTGGAACTTTTATGGAAAGGAAGTCACTTAGGAACGGCAAGAATAATCCGAAAAAGAATCAAAACTTAGAAAAACAAAAAAGAATTAAAAGTCAAGAAAATTGCATAAATCCTAAGGTTTCTAATTGTGGTCCGCTATCCATGCATTAATTCCCAAATATTAAGACCTTATCTGAGAAAATATTAGGAATAGTAATAAAAATTATAATAGGCTGTAATGAATATGCTTGGTATACCTTTATCAAACCTGGTGCTATAATGGATACGTGGGCTTTGTATATTTGTACCCCAGTGTAAACTCTCTTCCACATACTTGCTTTCCTGGTGGTTACAACCTCCAAGAATGTAAATGCAATGTCAATACCCATATTTTATCCACTTGACTCCAGTTCTTTCTACATCATCCCGTATATTTTGTTCTTTTCCTTTCTACCTTCGCAACTGTTTTCACACCTGTGTTCCCATCCTTCTCTTGCCCTTTCTCTGACACCCCCTGTAACTGGTTCGTCTTTCTCTCCACTCTCCTCCTGTCTAAACTACTACTCTTATGTAGCCCCCTGCGCATCAGTGGCAGGACCGCCTTGCTTGGTGTGAAACGAATAAAAAAGTTCTACTCTTTCAGATAATAATAATAATAATAATAATAATAATAATAATAATAATAATAATAATAAAAAGTTAATACTCATCGATGGTTACGTGCATCTGGATTAAAGTCCGAAACTGAAGGCTTTATTCTTGCAGTACAAGACCAAAGTCTTTTCACTAGAAACTTTCAGGCAAATATTATGCATAATAATATGGATCCAAAATGCAGGTTTTGTGATAAACACCAAGAAACAATAGACCACCTAATCTCAGGCTGTTCTGTGCTTGCCCCAAATGAATATAAAAATCGCCACGATAGAGTTGGGCAATATTTACATTGGGCAATATGCAAACATTATGGAAAAGCTGTAGGCAAACACTGGTATGAACATCACCCAGCACCGGTTACAGAAATAGAAGATGTAACCATTCTATGGGATTACACCATCTACACAGACAGAAAAATTGAAGCAAACAGGCCAGACATTATTGTTAAAAACCAGAAGGAGAAAACTTGTCTATTAATTGATATGGCTTGTCCAGCGGATTGTAACATAGCAATCAAGGAATTTGAAAAACTGTCAAAATATAAAGACCTGGAAATTGAAATAGGAAAAATGTGGAAATTGAAAACAAGAGTTGTGCCAGTGATAGTAGGTGCACTTGGAATGATAAAAAATGGAACAAAACAACACATTGAAAGAATCCCTGGAAACCCCAGCTTAAGAGATATACAAAAAATTGTCTTATTAAGTACAGCCCACACACTAAGGAAAACTTTATCTATGTAATGCTGGAGATGATAGGGAAGATAGAAAAACATGAAATGGAGCCATAACAACACGCCACTACCTGCCTTAGGTCTCCCCGCAGACTTGGTTGGTAGTGAGACCAAAGCAGAAATCGAAATATGATGAAAAATGACATAATAATAATAATAATCTTTCAGTTTATAGTAATAATAGTAATAATTCTACACCAGAAATGGCTCTCGTGGCTTCTGATCTGAAGGGATTGGTGGTGTTAATATGTATATGTTTTGTCTTTGCCAATTAAGATTAGCTGCAGTAACGTTGTGGTGCAATGGATGTTGGCTTGGAACGGGAAATCGGAGAAGCGAGTTCGAATTCCAGTTGAATTCGTTGCATTCACTTACGAACAAATATCTTTAGGGCGGTATTAATTAATCTCTTCTCCCTCCAGCTATGGACTAAATAACAAGACAGATTGAGTTCTATAGCCTTGGTTGGCAACCAGTCTCCAACAGAAAGAAATTAAAATTTTCTGCTTAGTCAGTCATGGACCGAAAGAGACATGCCCGCTTATGCGTGTATCACGTATGGCACTTAATTGACTGACAATAAATTATAACGTTCAGTACAACAGTGAGTCAGGACCCCTAAACTCTGACACCTTTTGAATCTCTGCACACGAGTGGAATTAGTGTGGAGGTATCATAGCGAGGTGTCGAGTGATTTGTTTTCTCTTTTAAAGTTCGTAGAATGAGGTAGCCAAAACAATTTAGGAATGACAACTAGATATATTGAAAACAGTCAGTCGTAGGGTGAGTGGACTCTACCACCAATGTTATGCACATGTTATATCATAATGATACATATACTGGGCTTCATATACCCCAGCGTCACTTTTTAACGCGCTATTCTCACACTAAATAATAATAATAGTAATAATGTTATTATTATGTCATTTTTCATCATATTTCGATTTCTGCTTTGGTCTCACTACCAACCAAGTCAGCGGGGAGACCTAAGGCAGGTCGTGGCGTGTTGTTATGGCTCCATTTCATGTTTTTCTATCTTCCCTATCATCCCTATCATCACTAGCATTACATAGATAAAGTTTTCCTTAGTGTGTGGGCTGTAGTTAATAAGACAATTTTTTGTATATCTCTTAAGCTGGGGTTTCAAAAAATTGTCTTATTATTATTATTATTATTATTATTATTATGTCATTTTTCATCATATTTCGATTTCTGCTTTGGTCTCACTACCAACCAAGTCTGCGGGGAGACCTAAGGCAGGTAGTGGCGTGTTGTTATGGCTCCATTTCATGTTTTTCTATCTTCCCTATCATCCTCAGCATTACATAGATAAAGTTTTCCGTAGTGTGTGGGCTGTACTTAATAAGACAATTTTTTGTATGTCTCTTAAGCTGGGGTTTCCAGGGATTCTTTCAATGTGTTGTTTTGTTCCATTTTTTATCATTCCAAGTGCACCTACTATCACTGGCACAACTCTTGTTTTCAATTTCCACATTTTTTCTATTTCAATTTCCAGGTCTTTATATTTTGACAGTTTTTCAAATTCCTTGATTGCTATGTTACAATCCGCTGGACAAGCCATATCAATTAATAGACAAGTTTTCTCCTTCTGGTTTTTAACAATAATGTCTGGCCTGTTTGCTTCAATTTTTCTGTCTGTGTAGATGGTGTAATCCCATAGAATGCTTACATCTTCTATTTCTGTAACCGGTGCTGGATGATGTTCATACCAGTGTTTGTTTACAGCTTTTCCATAATGTTTGCACATTGTCCAATTTAAATATTGCCCAACTCTATCGTGGCGATTTTTATATTCGTTTGGGGCAAGCACAGGACAGCCTGAGATTAGGTGGTCTATTGTTTCTTGGTGTTTATCACAAAATCTGCATTTTGGATCCATATTATTATGCATAATATTTGCCTGAAAGTTTCTCGTGAAAAGACTTTGGTCTTGTGCTGCAAGTATAAATCCTTCAGTTTCAGACTTTAATCCAGATGCACGTAACCATCGATGAGTATTAACTTTGTCAACATTGGATTTATTGGCACGTACTGGATATTGGCCATGCAGAGGTTTGTCTTGCCAGCGCTGTTTCATCTTTTCAAAAGCTTTATCTTTGGCTTTCATTTTCATATTTTTTGCCGCAATAGTTGGTTCTTGGCTTCTGTTTTGCTTTTCTACAGAATCTACTAACTGTAAATCTTGTTTGTATTTACTGCCTTCTTTTATTATTGAATATTTTTTCTTTCTTTCTTCATGTTGCCTTACTAATTGTATCATCCAATCCTTTGTTGTTTCTATGTATGTTAGTAAGCCAATAGTTGTTGTCTTGTATGACAATTCCAGCTAAATAAGGCCCCTTCCACCTTCTTTACGGGGTATGTATAGACGGTCTACATCAGCCTTTGGATGATGCATCTTATGCTTAGAAAGAAGCTTTCTTGTTTTAGAATCCATTCGCCTGATGTCGTTTAGAGTCCAGTTTAAGATGTTGAAGCTATATTGGACAACTAGGATTGCAAGACTATTAATGGCCATAACTCTGTTCTGTGAATTTAATTCAGTTTTTAATATCATTCGTAGCCTTCTATAGTACTCTTTACGCACTATTTCTTTCATTTTTTTATGGTGAATGTTTTCACTCTCATTTACACCTAGGTATTTATAAGCTTCTTCTGGTTTCAATTCTTTTATTGTTACAGCAGGGTCTAGGCTAATTGAGGATGTTTCTTGTATTGATCCACGTAAAACTGTAGCTTTAGCACATTTATTCAAATTAAATTTCATTCCAATGTCTTCGCTGAAGCATTTTACAGTTTGCAGAAGACCTTCCAGCTCATTATCATTCTTAGCATATAACTTTAAGTCATCCATGTAAAATAGATGGCTTATTTTCTTTTGGCCTATTTTATAACCACATTCTGTCTTATTAAGTTGACTGGTTAGTGCTATTAATGATATGCAGAATAGTAAGGGAGATAAAGAATCACATTGAAATATACCTCTTTTGATGTTTATTTCATCAGACTTATAGGTTCCATTTATATGATTGAGGTAAAGGGTTGTTTTCCATATAGACATGCACTGTTTGATGAAATTGATGATGACGGGTGAAATCTTGTATATATTTAAAGTCTTTAAAATCCAGTAATGTGGCACACTATCGAATGCTTTTCGGTAGTCTATCCAGGCAGTACTAAGATTTTTCTTTGTACTGTAGCAGTTTTCCAGGATCATTTTGTTAATTAGCAATTGGTCTTTACAACCATAACAGCCACGTTTGCACCCTTTTTGTTCAAGCGGTATCATGTCATTTCTTTCTAAGAATAAATATGTCTGTTTTGTTAAAATAGATGTTAGTAGTTTATATGTTGTCGGAAGACATGTAATTGGTCTGTAGTTTTTCGGGTTGTTTGTGTCACCATTCTTGGGTAGAAGAAATGTAATTCCTTTTGTCATCCATGCAGGAATTTTAGTGGGATCGTCAACCATTTCTTGGAGTTCTTTGGCTATTTTTTTATGTGCTGCATTTAAATAATATAGCCAAAAGTTAGGAATTTTATTATTATTATTATTATTATTATTATTATTATTATTATTATTAATACCGCTGTCTTAAGGGGGAGGTATTGTTTTCGTCCGCGATTCTCTGTTTGCTTGTCTGTCTGTCTATGTCAATATACCTTAAGACCCGCTGGATGGAATCGGATGAAACTTTCAGGGATAATTAATCTCATAACTGACATAAACTGATTAGATTTTGGATTTCATTCGGTACGGGATAAAGTTTCTTTGTTACTTTTTCGGGTTTTAGTAACATTTTTTCGTTCGTTTCACATGCCAAATACTGAATTACCTCCCCTAGATTGTCTTACATCATTACATTTTCTGAACATAGTATTTTCCATGAAAATATTATTATTTATAAGATAAATTTAATATTTATTATCTAAAAGCAAAGACAAAAAGATAAAATACACAAAAGATTGAGTCAAAATACAACTTTGAAGTATTGAAAAGTAAAAACGAACTCTTCCACAGCCTAATTCCTTTTGCCACCTAATTTTTAATTTCACTTTACATTTTTCACTTTTTGTTTTTTTGTATTTTCACTCTTGAGAGCGGTGAGCTTCATTGCAGTTGTTCTCATTTTAATAATCATCTTTTGCTATTCGATGAGATGATGTTGGTATTGCATTGGCGAAGGTTTGCGATCTTTGATTGCTTTTCTTCTTATTATTATTGTTTCTTTTGATTTGCTGTATACATATGTAATTCTGGGTTCCAACCAGAAACCTAAGGTCTGAAATGGCTTCATGAACATTATCATTGATAACTCTCTTCTCCAATGTGCAGATCATCATTACTATATTCTTGATAATTGATTTGATGCAAAAATACCACAATGATAAAATCGGTCAATAATTATTCAAAACTATTTATACTGCGACTCATGCATGCAATTACAAGTAATCCATAATAATATTGAAATCATATTGATTTTTGACATATGAATTTTTTAAAACTGTTTTTAAATCTTTGATTGTCTTTCAATCATTCCGTCTCACTTGCTATCTTTTTCCACTGCATTTTCTACTGATCACTTAAAAAACACAAACAAAAAATAAATAAATAAATACGATCATACACATTTCGTAATGTGTGAGATCCACTTGTGAGTACATTTTTTTAAATTTCTCTAAGGCATGGGCGAATAGAAATCCATTCAATGAGTCTATTGGAGTCTTTTCCAGTCAATCCGAGTGCTCCAACTAAAACTGGAATTATTGATGTGCCACATCTTTTAGATTACTACTCCAAGAATCTCATATTTTATATATTATATAGTTTTTTTTAAGATCTTCAAAAATACATTACAGTCTACGGGGACTCTCGTGTTAACAAGCGAGCACATTCTATTTTTACGGACTTTGATCACGATGTCTGGGTGATTAGTTCTAATTATCTTGTCTGTGTGTACTGTAAAGTCCATAAAATTGTTACAGGTTCTATCTCTGTAACCGAGTCTGGATGGTGTTCATGCCAGTTTCTTGCCGTTTCCTCCTCGCAAAAGTTGCATATTTTCATGTACAGTCTATCATGCCTAATTTTATATTTAGTGGGTGCTAACACCATGCGACCTGATGCCTGGTCAATTGTTTCTGGATATTTATAACAACAACAACAACAACAATAATAATAATAATAATAATAATAATAATAATAATAATAATAATAGTAATAATAATGGAGCAATAATAATGGAGCAATAATAATAGTAACAACACGCCACGACCTGCCTTAGGTCTTCCCGCAGACTTGATTGGTAGTGCGACCATAGCAGAAATCGAAATATGTTGGAAAATGACATAGTAATAATAATAATAATAATAATAATAATAATAATAATAATAATAATAATAAGTATTATTATTATCATTGTTGTTGTCGTTGTTATCATTATTCAACATTCCAAAATTTATATAAAATTTTTCACATTGCTAATAATACAAAAAAAAAAAGACGAAAGAAAGAACAATAATTACATGGGACAAAATCATAATAATAATCTTCGCACCGTAAAAGAAAAACCTTAATATCTTAACTATTCATTTATAACAGGAATACAACCCAGTAACAACTCAAATTGTTTAAAATATAACATTTAAAAAAAAAAAGAAAGAAAAGAATCGATTATCAAGAACATAAATCATCTGAAAAAAATCTTTATTTATATTCATGTATATTATTAAACACGCAATTCAGTACAAACAGGGTTGCACGCAACTGAAAGTTAATGTGAGAAGCAATAAAGAAAGTAATAACTTAAAACGAAAGTGAAAGTAGTCGCTACTTACCCGCATATGTTTGTTCAGGCTGGATGACTGACTGAACGATTTGCTGCACACAATACATTTGTGTGGCCGATGCTTCTCGTGTACATGCAGAATGTGAATTCGCAGACGGTCTCTCTTCTCAAATGACCTACACGTAAGAAAAAGCGTTTTTATTGCATGTTAAAACGGAAACGTTCCATTAAGAACAAATAAAACTCTAAAACTTGACAATACGATAATTGACAATAATTTAGAAGTTTGAATACAGCCATTTTAGAACGGATGGGCAATTGGTGTAATGGTTAAAGGCTCATAACAAGAAATCGGTTAGTCGAATTCGTATTCAGGTCGAGATCGTCACATTTGTTTTCGAACAACTACTCTTGATATGAATCCATTTTGTCTTTCCACTTGTTAGAATGTCTAGCGGTGGTTGGTAACCAACACTAGAGAAAAAAACAACTAAATCTGTACATAGTGACACATACTTGAACTGTAACTAATATCTACTCAGCATAATTGTAGTACAAAGCACAGATTTACTTGATGGAAGTAGAAAAAATATAGCAGTGAATTCAGGGCAATCTCCTAGATAAAGAATAGACTAGAAGCAGCAGAAATGTGGTTCTCCGGAAGGATGCTGAGAATAAGATGGATAAGATGTGTGCAACGACGAAGATTAAAAACAATAGTAACAAAAAGGACACTTATACTTAACATCAAGTTGAAATTTCTGAGGCACATAATGAGGAAGAAGGGCTTGGAAATTTTGATACTCACAGGGCAGATTGAAGGTAAGAGTGCCAGAGGAAATTAACGCATAGCCTATCTAGCGGATTTAAAGGATTGAATGGCGGATAAGGTTTGAGAGATTTGGCAAAAGGACAAAAGTTGTTAAAAACTACAGAAGAAAGAAAAGGAAATCATGGAGAGCCATGATCACTAACGTTCTGAAACGACAAGGCGCATAGAAGAAGAATATATGCTTTTATTCCTCTATGTAAATATGCTCATGTCTATATATCAGTTTTTATCAAAACTGTGTACAGCCGAGATATGGGTATAGAATTTGTGTACTGTTTGAACCGTTAACTTCATATAGATTCCTCGTCGTCTCTCGGTTTCAACTCGTATAGCACCTAATGTCCTTGGTTTCGAATAATTCCCAATGCTTTTAAACTTTTCGAAACTGTAGTGGGATCAACTCCTAGTCATTCTGCAGGTTCAGCGTGTGCCTGACATGAGTCTTCATGAAGTAATGCCTCCTGTTATCGTCTTCAAACTTTTTCGGTGCGGCAGAGCGTTCTTTATCTTTAACCTCAAAATCATTATTTTGAAACGTCTAAACCAATCTCTGCATATTGTTTTCTACAGAGTATGGTCGCCGTAAGTCTCATCAAGAATTATGTGTGCTCCAAGTGCAGATTTCTTTTTAATAAATTAGTGCAGTAAAATTCCCCGCAAATACACTTTCTTTGGTACGAAATTCGGCAAATTTAACGCTATGAAAAACAAAGTTGTTTACTCTTCGACGAAATGACATACACTGACTTTCAAGTTTGCTTATAGTAATTCTTTACACATGTGTTACCATCTGAAACTACACGCACACAATTCTTGAAACGCCAACTGTTGTAAAACAACTAAACTGATTCAAGGATCTAATATATTTTTTCTGTTTCTATTTTTCTTTCTTTCGCAAATGCTTTCTTTCATCAAGCTGTGCACAACAAAGATAGAAGCGTGAACTGCTGTGTATTTGCTCATTCGCTTCGCTATAGCAAATGTATGCAATTGTTAGAACTGAGAAAGCATTGCTTTTTGGCGCTCATTTTCCATGATATTTAAATTCTATAATTCAGATAATTCGTATTTGCAGGAATAACAATACGATGTTTATCGTACAAGAATACGATTCATTCGATGGTTGAAATAAATCAACATTATCTATTGAGCGAGGTGACAAAATCTTCATATCTAAACGGTTTCATTCACAGTCTAATTTTCACAAACACACAGACACGCACACAGACACACACGCACGCACGCAAACACGCACACACACACGCACACACACACGCACACATATATCTGTATATATATGTATATATGGTTATATTCATGGAGGAAGAGAGCACAATATTGGAGTATTTGCAGATATAAGCAGTGAGGACATTCGCAGAAATCAACACTGAATGTTGACTACGCCTTAAGATGATAATAGTCGCTTAAGGTATAGTGGTTTTCTAAGCGTAGCTTAGATGTGAAACAAAGCCAAAAATGTCAGAAAAAAGCTGCCGAATTTGTTAAAGAGGGCCTAGGGACTAAACACAAAAGCCTACATCAAGTGCCTTTAGGAGGTAGTGTCGCCCTGGCACAAGAGGGTGGCTGCTGGAAGACCCTATAACGAGCAACAGGACTCGGCACCATGTAACACAAGTAGAAGAACCAACACATGGCTGTCAGACTATTTCTGCGGCTACGTCACCTCTTACATCTGGCCACCTAACTTTCCAAACTGCAACTTCCTTGATTATTATGTGTTCGTGTGCAGCTGAGCGAAAGACCAACAAAACTCCTTGTAGATTACCTGAAAGCAAGGATTATGGCAGCATTCACCAACTTAAAACAAAGAAACCGGTCAGAAGAACTGCAGGAGATTCCGAAGTCGTTTGGCTTCTACCACAGAAGCCAATGATGATTTTATTCAATAAATTTACTTTTTAGTATTTCAAGATATTTTTTGTAATTTTGGTAAATATATTTGTTAAAATAAGATGTTAGTCAGTCAGTTAAGTGCCATACGTGAAACACGCTTGGGCGATCATGTCTCTTTCGAGACATGACTGACTGGGCAGAAGATTATCCCGCAGTAGGTTGCTATTGCTTTCTGCGGTAGACTGGTTGCCGACCAAGGCTATAGAACCCAATCTGTCCTGCTATTTAACCCATAACTGGAAGGAAGAGACGGATTAATACCTTTCCCAAGGATATTTGCGCGTAAGTGAATACAATGGATTCAACTGGAATTCGAACACGGCTCCCCGGTTTCTCGTTCCGAGCCGATATCCACTGGATAAATTTGCATATTTTAGATGATAATTTATCTATCGTATTATATATATATATATATATATATATATATATATATATATATATATATATATAAAGTGCATGCAAAACTTCAAACATTTAAAAGAAGAAACGTGTTTTTGAAGTGTATTAAATTTCTACTTTCTTGTGTCTTTATAATCATCTAATATAAATCTCTATCAATCTCTCTCTCTCTCTCTCTCTCTATATATATATATATATATATATATATATATAGAGAGAGAGAGAGAGAGATAGAGAAAACAAAAATATAGAGAAAAACAAAATTAGTGAAAATAAAGACAATTCCTTATTGCCCGATACAACCGCAAAACCAGACAAGCGAACCATGCATAATCTTTAGCCGTTGTGCGAACGACAAGAAAAAGATGGACCCACCGCCAAGAACAATGCCCGTTGACCATCTCCCTGCCTCTAATTTCGCGGGAAATTCTTGCTGCACCGTGTGCGGGAATGTGCAGCCATGAGTTAATTTTTTCCCACGGTTTGTCTCGGTTTAGTGGGTGGTGGGGGCTATTAGGGCAACGTTTGCTCAGTTTTTTTTTTGTTTCTTTTTTGTTCTTTTTTACGTGCGGAAGTCTGGAACATTAGATATATATTGGCCGCAGCCATCTTACGGAGATGTATGCAAACACCCTTAATGCATAGATAGATAGATAGATAGATAGATAGATAGATAGATAGATAGATAGATAGAAGGGCAGGCAGGGAGGTACTCGGACGGACCTGCCATATTCATGTGACGTTACCTGCCAAAACTTACTTGTCTGAGGGAAATTATCAACTGATTGCTTCTCAAGAATACGTAGGTAACGGTTCCAACAATTTAACGTGTTAAATATTTTTGTTATGCATTGGAAAATATATGTAAACATTTAATTGAAATCTTCCTGTGAAAATTCGAAAGTTGACGTACACCTTCCTACATTGTATTGTATAATACTCATGCACACGTGCATGCACACACACACACACACACACATACATGAATAGCAATATATGAATATTGTATCGTACAATACACACATGAACACACTTCCTACATTGTATTGTACAATGCACACACATATTGTATTGTACAATACACACACATTGTAATGTACAATACATACACATATGCACACACATATGAATATCAATATATGAATATTGTATTGCACAATACACACACATACACATGCACACACATATATGAATATCAATGAATATATAAATATATATTTATACATATACACACACGTACACGCGCATATATAAATATTTCACTGGTGTTAATAAAACAGTGCTCAATTTAATATAACAGAGCTATCGAATATATATTGATAGATATACATATCCTCATACATCTATAGCATGACTCTGAGTTTCATACACAATGCACCTGATGATTGTATAGTGCATTAAACTTCAAGTCGTGCTATAGACGTAGGATACTATCTATATCTATTAATATATACTTTAAAGGTCTGTTGTACTACATCGACTACTGTTTTATTAACACAAGAAATATACCTATATTTGTATATATATGTGTGTACTTGCGTGTATATTCATATGTATATTTATTGATATCTATATATATATATATATATATATATATATATATATATATATATAAACGATGACTGACAACGAACAACGACTCTCTACCTGATGAAAGTCACAAGACCAGAAACACTTGTAGCAGAATGTAAAATATTCAAAATAAAATACAATATACTTTATAAAAGAACACTTGCGGTTTCTCATTTTATATTATATATATACTAGCAATATAGCCTGGCGTTGCTCGGATGTAATGAAAGCTTTAAAACTAATCCATGGTCATGGAGCTCAGACTCAGCCTAAAGAATATTTGTGTAAATTTTGGTGAGAATCGGATAAAAATTGTGGATTTTTATAAAGGATATACAGACAGATAAACAGACACACGCACACACAAACATCTTGCCTTTTATATATATATATATATATATATATATATATATATATATATATATATATATATATATATTATCGATTTTCTGCACTATTGTAAGAACTGCAACCTTGAAACTTCTGAATATCGTTTCTTATGTCTTTGTCTATGAGTGTATCAAATTTGATTAAAATCGGACCACTCCTTCTATATCCCGATTTTTTCGATTATCGATTTTCGATATTTATCGGAGGTACCGCGACACAAAACCTAGCTAAGAACACTCGCAGACGCTTATAGTACAACTGTGTAAATTTTCAAGAAAATCGATTCAGCCGTTTCGGAGTTTATAGGTAATGGACTCTCACACATACACACACACACACACACACACACACACACACACACACACACACACACACACACACAAAGTTCCATTTATAAATAAGTTTATATATATATATATATAAAGTCTGATAAAATGTACTGGTGCTATAAAGCTACAATACTCATTGATTCGGTACTGAATTTTCTTCGAAGTCGTCCCCTAATAAAGCCACATACTTTATTCAGCATCGTTTCCATTGATGCAAGCATGCCTAGATCTCCTTTTGGCGTGGGATAGCGAGCTTGAAATCGTTTTCCTTTCAACTAAGTTTTTTATTTGTGGGGGGAAGAGGAAAAAGACGAAAGCAAGGAGAATAGGGAAATATGATGGTTGTCGAAGCCGAAGAATGTTGTCCTTGGCCACAAACTGCTGCACAAGCTGCACTGAATCGGCAGCAATGGTGGAGTTGCCACTCACCGGATGCATGCAGTTCTGTCATTTTCCAACGAACAGCCTCCAGCAAAAGTCGCAACTAATTACGGTAATATTCCTTGTTTACTATTTGACCAGGTGGAGCATGCGCATGATGAACAATGCACTTGTAGTCGAAGAAAACTGTCAGCAGTGTTTTCACATTGCTTCGATGCATTTGTGCTTTTTTTTTCAGAGAGTTTGTGGTATTCCACTACGAAAACCAAAACATTCTATGTCATATCCATAGAGCCACAATTTGTCTTCTGTTGCGATCGTTTTCAAACACACTGTGAAATACTGCTGTCAGATATGGTCAAGCGCCCCTGCTGTTCATCTCAGTGTTCTCGACAGGCTTCAAAGGAGAATCTGTAAAGGGATGGGTCCCGGCTTAACAGCTCGACTCCAGCCACTTTCTCATCGACGGAATGTGGATTCCCTCTGTCTATTCTACAAATATTTTCATGGGTTCTACTCCGACGAACTTAAGTCACTGGTGCTTCCCCCCCCCCCCACACACACACACAAAAATTTATTCGTGCAACCAGACTGGCAACAAGGTCCTACCCATTTACAGTTAGATCAACCAAATTCAGCCAACAATTCTACTCCATCAGCTTCTTTTCTCGCATTTCCCGCCTGTGGAACTCCCTTCCATATACTTGCTTTCCTGATGGCTACAACCTCCAGGAATGTAAATGCAACGTCAATACCCATCTCTTATCCACTTGACTCCAGTTCTTTCTACATCACCCCGTATATGTTTTCCTTTCTCTCTACCTTTGCAACTGTCTTCACACCTATGTTCCCATCCTTCTCTTGCCCTTTCTCTGACACACCTGCAACTGGTCCGTCTTTCTCTTCACTCTCCTCCTGTCTAAACTTTTACGTTTATGTAGCCCCCTGCGCATCAGTGGCAGTACCGCCTTGCTTGGGGTGAAACGATTAAAAAAGAAAAATCAAGGAATCCGCTTGTCTTTTCGTTCTATCCTATTTTAGTGTTAGTTCAGTCAACCGTTTTTGCTAGTTAAGTTTTGTTGAGTGGAATATCCCTTTTCCGTCACCAATTTTTACACTCCTAAACTTTACAGTGTTGTAACATTTATCTTTGTTGTTAAAATACTTGTAAAATCTGCGAGGCTAACAGTACATCGATAATATCGTTTTAGAAAGCGTTTCAAATTATCCAATCTGTTTGCAACTATTAGTGGAAGTGTACGTGTGAATTCGTGTCTTTAAGTGTGTCTATTTTCGCGTTAGGTGGTTCAGTTATGCCGTCGCGAGGCGTTAGACTCCAGCGGCTGGTCTACCCAATTAACTCAAAAACACGAATCGTTTTTCGCTGCTGAGCCGTTCGAAACGGAGATAATAACAGGCGAGGGATGAAATGACACTAAAACAAGCGTAAACTCTTTCTGTAAGACGAAATTCCGGTCACACGACCGCTTTTTGTAGCCGAGGGCTAAATAGAAGAACGGGCCACACCTGAAGGTAGGGTGCGATGAGATAGGGTGATGAGAGAGTCTTTGTCCTTGGGGTCGGGATGGTTTTTGCTTCGGCCCGAATGCTTGGCAGGTTTATTAGACAATCGACCGTAAGGAGAAACCACAATCATGGATAAATGTCCATTATTTGCCAGAAGGGTTTTGACCATTTTGAAAACTAAAAATTCCCACAATGGAAGGGCACTGGACCATGGGCTCAATGATCACCTGTCTAATATTCTACCAAGTGAGCAATTACTAAAACGTGTAGATACATATATATACACATATGTATGTATTTACATATTCAATTAGATTACAGAATTTTTAAAAATATAATGAACGAATTTAAGAAACATCAGTTTTTTATTTTGACTATTTAAATCAATTAATTTAATTGTTTACATTATCAAAATTTCGTAAGTGAATACTAAATTAATAACTTTTTAATTAGTTTTTCTTTGCATTATATTTTTGTTGCTTAGTTTGTTTTTTCTTTTATACGATCATGAAGCGTGAATTGAAAATAAAGCGGTAACTTCAGACGAGGTTGATTATACTTTGTACGGGTCTAAATATTGTTCATGTTACTTATCAGTTGTAGAGAATAAAAACGACCTAATTGCTATTATTTAAAAAAACAACAAAAATATTACTAAACAAGTCAGAGACTAATGGTGAAAAACAATTTTTTATTGATCATCTATACAAAATTTGCATTTGACGCTCAAATTACTTATTTACATTAATTTTAAATAATTGGGTTATATTATTTAAATCTATTCATCAAAAGCCTCATATATGTTCAGGCTGATCTGTTTTATTTATATCTAAATGTGTAAATTATTTTTAATTCGTCCAAATGCCATGGACATAAATGATCATGGCCACTCACAGATTCCTTTTCATTATTATTTGGGAATTGCATGTCTTCTTGAAAAAGATAGCGGAATGGTTCCTCGTCGACACATTCACAGTTTGGAATTCAAATTCTCTTAGGCGAGTTGCTACTTAAGGCTAGGGAGCTCAGTCTACTCTGTCACTTGGCCCATAGCTGGGAGATTTGGAGAAGAGACTGCTTTATGTCTTTCCTAAAGGCTTTTGTGCAAAAGTGGACGCAAAAAAAAGAGACAGAATTTAAACTCTGCTCACTTATTTTACTTTCAGTGCCAATATCCGTTACACTAATCGCTACCCGCACATCCTCTTTGACTTATAAATTATAAAAGGTTATTTAAAGAAATATATTTCGCTGTTGATAAAGTGACAAAATGTCCCTAAGTTATTTTTTTTTCACTAAGTTTATTCTCGTCAGAATCCATTCTGCACATTTAGAAATCTACCATTCACCTGTACATTGAATACTGCTACCATATCCGAACTGCTGAACCTGCTATTCATCTCAAAGTTCTTGATAATATCCAAAGAGGGATCTGTAACGTAATCGATCCTGACCAGGTATCTCGTCTTCAGTCACTTTCTCACCGACGGCTTGTAGCTTCTCTCTGTCTACAAATAATTTCATGTCAACTGGTCTGATAAGCTTTTTCCCTGGTGCCCCGACTGCATGAAACGTGCCACGAAACGGATCCAAATTTAATTCTGTGCTTGTTTAAAGGATGTGCGTTGTGGTTCAGTGGATATAGGCTCAGAACGAGAAATTGGGGAGCCGATATCGAATTCCAGTTGAATTGGTTGCATTCACTTCCGCGCAAATGCTCTTAGGAAAGGTATTAATCCGTCATTTCTCCCTTTAGCAGGACATATTGGGTTCTATAGTCTTACTCGGAAACTAGTCTATCACAGAAAGTAATGGCAACCAACTGCGAGAAAAACTTCTAATTATTTATGTCTTTCGAGACATGATCACCCAAGCCTGTATAACATACGAAACTTAACTGACTGATTAAAGATTAATACACACACACACACACACACACACACACACACACACACACACACACACACACACACATATATATATATATATATATATATGAGAAAATAACAAATAGGACACGTATCTCAATCTAATATGTTTCACTTTTATTAAAGCTTCTTTAGAGAACGAGAGGAAAATGAGAAAAAAGAGACTATATATATATTATAAATTATATTTTAGAACATGTACATAATTTTTCTATATATATCCACGACAAAGGTATGTTTGTTTCGACATTGAAACTTCAATGTCTCATCAGGCGGTGTGTAAAGTGGTATATAAATGTATTTATCGAAAAGACACAAGGAAACTACGTTATGCAGATGGAAAAAGGAACTGAAGCCGAGATGCCAGATCAGAACGAGTACAATTGCAGATTCTTCCTTGAATTTTATCACGAATCTCTAAACAGAACCAGACCAGATATGGCAGCAATATTGAAAGCAAGGACGAATGGTAGAGTTATAGAGACGAGAAAAAACGACACAGTGAACCAGTTTTCTTAGCTGCAAACTCCTAGCAATTGATTCAATATACTCTCTCTCTCTCTCTCTCTCTCTCTCTCTCTCTCTCTCTCTCTCTCCAGTTCATGTCAACTGAAAACGTTAGTCCGAGAAAGCGCAATGTGCCATTCTCCTGGGGATTAAATATAAAATAAAAATTAAGCAGACGCTCTGTAACCGATATATAACGTGATTTTCCTTGTAATTTTCAAACAAGGATTCCTACAGTAGGTAGTAAAGAAAAGCATGAGGAAAAAAATACTAAAGATCAATTGCAAGAAGGCAGAATGTAAGGTTGCCATCAAAAGTAACAGACAGACATGCAAATTACAAATTGTAGATACCAAAATCAAGCAGTCACTTCAATTAAAATATCAGAGAAGTGTTTTAATAGAGGAAAGTGTGAAACTAAAATTCCAAAGCGCATTGAAATAATGAAATATGCTTTACAAAAGCTAAGCAAAATATTAAAATAGAGGAAACTTTTGTTAGAAACAAAGAAAAGAGTACTTAAATGTTGAATATGAATGAGTGCCCCTCTATGGTAGTGAAGGAGACAAAGAAAAGGCTTAAAGCAATACGATCCGAGGAAACCTATTTAACGAAAGTCAATAAAACAGTTTTCTACTTTGTCAAATTTATTAAACTTTATCTTGTAAGCGAACTGAGGATAATTTCTACATTAAATTCCCCAAATGGTAAGAAAGTTTTCTGTTTACGATGCACAGTCGGCAACTGAAAAGGACCGTGTCTCGTGTCTGGTATTTGTAACTACCTCATCAGTTATCCACTTATTCAGAGCCCAAAAGCTAATCAAAGAGGAAATAAACCGTCGGATGAGGTCACTTCCGCAATTCAAATTTTCGCAGGCGTATCAACGCAAAAGTTTACACTGAATTAAGTTTCATGACCTGATGAAAGCCCGCCTTAATCTAGCTTCAATGGCCGACTATAACTTCTTTTCCGGAAAATAATCGCTTTCCTTTTATTTTCTTCTCTTTTTCCTGTTTTCTTTCTCATCTTTCTCTTTTCGCGCCTTTTCTCCAATTATCGTCTGATTCTTTAAATGCAATGGTATAAACGACAGCTAAACTAGACGCGGTCGCAATTTTTGTGTGTAGACAACTTGAATTCATAACATTGTCTTAGCGTTTACTGTTTACCAGCATCTTTTAAATCATTTCACACTAAGCAAGGCGACATAGTCACTCAGACACAAAAGGTGTGGGGGGGGGTACTAAAAGTGAAAGAATCCAAGAGAAACATTATTAAAGCGAGACATCAATAAAAGAAATGAAATTAAAAAGACAAAAGATGACGACAGACGTTGCATTTGAATTTTTTTTTTTGGTTGACAAGAAAGCAGGAAACCGAGAGAGACTTTCACAAACGAGAAGTGCAATTGTAGAAACTATTAACATAGAACTTATGGTTGCATCTAGCACTTTCAACTGTAAGATGATGAGACCTAACTGCCAATCTATTAATGTGCTTAAATTCATGAAGTCGAGATATCAAAAAGAAAAGCTCTTCAGAACAATTACTATTTATCGAAAAGACAGTGAAACTACGGCGGTGAGAAAATGTCTGAAACTGAGATGTTCTTCAAAAGTTTTCTGAAGCTTATTCTTTTATTGTTCTTTTCCTCACCTCTTAGAAATTTTATTTTCATTTTCTTTCACTCCCTGTAACTAACAAGTGTCCAAGTGGCTTTACGCCCTTCTTGGAGTCAGATGATATTCTAATAATTACGCTCCAAGCAATGTGAGATTCAGGTGATTATATATATTTGTAAGTGTGTGAGTGCATGTCTAGTAAACATTATGCTTGGTGGGTTTTCGCGTGTTGATTTGGGAACGTTTTTACGTACATATCATTTGTTTTAGACAAATAAAGGTTCGATTCTTTAAGAATGGATTTTATCATACATTATGATCTAAATCCCAAATAGACTGATGTAATGAATAGGTAATGAATATGTATACACATTGGTTCCCTCTTACTGCAATGTGATTGGCTGGTGTCAGCCATAAATATAGACTAAAGCGAGGACGTCTAGAGCTCCAGAGATCTTCCACTAAAGATCTGCCACTAGACGTCTATTGGTCTTCCGCTAGAAATCCAGAGGTCTGTTGGTCTTCCACTAAAGATCTATCACTAGAGGTCTACAGATCTTCAACTAGAGATCTACGACTATTGATCTACATCTATTGACTACGCCTACGTCTCCGGATACTGCATACGACGAGTACCATCCATTACGTCTACGTTTCTCGATTGTTCTACCCGGCTACATTTGCCTAACCCAATTAACTACCTCGAATTATATATATATATATATATATATATATATATATATATATATATATATATATAACTTCCCGGGAGATATCACCTCCTTAACAAATTGACCACAGTGAGATTCGAAATCAGATCTTATGGTCAGAACACTAACTTTCTAATCGTTCGGCTAAATGAAAATTTTATTGCTACTAATATTATAAAAATATGGCGATGACCGATTGTGGAAAATTAATAACTTTCTATAGTTAGACGTTATGTTTTTACCAACTGTAAAGCAACAGTAGAGCCTCTATGACAAAAAGAATGACTTCCCAAGGTCAAAGAGGCTCGAATTCGGTTGAGATTTTATTCTTTATTCTTTTATCTACATTGACGGTATGAGTAGTTATGGCGCAACAGAATGCTACCCTAAGGCGAGGACGTCCAGAGGTCTACAAGTCTTCCACTAGAGATCTACCGCTAGAGGTCTACGACTATTGACTACGCCCACGTCTTAGGATACTACATACGACGAGTACTGTCCATTACGTCTACGTACTAGATTGTTCTACCTGGTTACATTTGCCTAAACTACTTAACTACCTCGAATGATATACCAGATTATGCTAACGTTTGTTTAACAAATCGAATGCATGTGAAACCTGATTAATCAATGAAAATCAAACACAAATAGTAAAAATACAAGAATATATTTCTTCTTTTTTTCCATGTGTCTTTCTTCAATACAACTTTAATAAAAATTAAACATGTTAGATTGATAAACATTTCCTATGTGTTCTATATCTAAACTTATTTATAAATGGAACTTTGTCTCTGTGTGTGTGTGTCTGTGTGTGTGTATGTGTGTCCGTTACCTATAGACTCCAAAACGGCTGAACCAATTTTCTTGAAAATTTACACAGTTGTACTATAAGCATCTGCGAGTGTTTTTAGCTAGGTTATGTGTCGAGGTACCCCCAATAAATATCAAAAATCGTTAATCGAAAAAATCGGGTTACAGAAGGAGTGGTCCGATTTTAATCAAATTTGATACACTCATAGACAAAGACATAAGAAAGATATTCAGAAGTTTCAAGGTTTCAGTTCTTACAACAGTGCAGAAAATCGATAATATACTGCTAGTCTTATATATGCATACGCATACATACATCTGTGTGCTTGTGTGTTAATCTAGCAATGTGTGTGTGTGGGGGGGGTCTGATCGTCCCAAGTGAAGGATTATTTGTATAAAAGGCATAACGCATAAAATCTTTTTAGAAGTGACGTACTGAATATTGCAATAAATAATTTACGAAGTCACTGATCTTCCTGCAGCCTTGGGGTGCTGATGTTTGCTCTGTAAGTGGAATGCTGCGTTGTGTATCTCAAGTTATCTTGAAAAGTCAAGTAAAAGCATCTAAGGCGGGACATGTTGTTGGATGGACCCTCCTGCGTCAAAACGGCGAGAGAGCTCAATGTCATATTGACTGGCAGAACCATAACATTTTAAAATAAATTCCCGTTAAACAGTGGCCTATTAAAACTTTCCTACGTTCTCACTCAATTACCAGGTGGACGGAATGTATGCCGACCACTTGATGATTGCGTGAAGTTTTATATAAAAAATGAGTCGGTTACCTGGTGCACAGATGACACGGGTATTTTCGGTCTCCTTGATCCACACAACGCGTGTACTTTAAATGTTTGTCTCTGTAATATTTGTAAGCGAACACCTTACCGCAACGATCACATTGGTAACCTTCACTGGCTGAAACGGAAAAGAAAAGGAGAACAATAATAATAATAATAATAATAATAATAATAATAATAATAATAATAATAATAATAAGGAAAAAAGATGTTGACAAAAGAAGGACATAGACACATATGTTTAGTCCTTTAACTCTTTTATCTTTTAAAGGTCATTTGTACTTACGTAACGTACAGCTCATATGGGAAGGTTGATATTATGGTATAGATATATAAATAATAATAATAATAATAATACAAAAAATACAACTGAAGTCTCAAAGAATAAGACGCTATGAGAAAAGATCAAGATTTTACAGACAAAACAAGATTTTTCAAACCGATGCAAAGAAATTTTACAGGGAAATAGGTAAACAAAGAATTGAAGTGACAGCCCCCCCCCCCAGAATGGAAGAAGTTACACAGTTCTGGGAAAAGATATGGGCTTGCCCTAAAAACATAGCAAGGAAGTAGATTGGATTGCACAAGAGATAGAACGAATGAAAAATAGACCAGAACAGACATGGGATGGAACTACAGAAGAGGATGTTAAATTTGCACTAAAAAAGCACACAATTGGAAATTCCCAGGTATAGATAAAATTCCTAACTTTTGGATATATTATTCTACCCAAGAATGGTGACACAAACAACCCGAAAAACTACAGACCAATTACATGTCTTCCGACAACATATAAACTATTAACATCTACTTTAACAAAACAGACATATTTATTCTTAGAAAGAAATGACATGATACCGCTTGAACAAAAAGGGGGCAAACGTGGCTGTTATGAATGTAAAGACTAATTGCTTATTAACAAAATGAACCTGGAAAACTGCTACAGTACAAAGAAAAATCTTAGTACTGCCTGGATAGATTATCGTAAGGCATTCGATAGTGTGCCACATTCCTGGATTTTAAAGACTTTAAATATATACAAGATATCACCCGTCATCATCAATTTCATCAAACAGTGCATGTCTATATGGAAAACAACCCTTTACCTCAATCATATAAATGGAACCTATAAGTCTGATGAAATAAACATCAAAAGAGGTATATTTCAAGGTGATTCTTTGTCTCCATTACTATTCTGCATATCATTAATAGCACTAACCAGTCAACTTAATAAGACAGAATGTGGTTATAAAATAGGCCAAAAGAAAATAAGCCATCTATTTTACATGGATGACTTAAAGTTATATGCTAAGAATGATAATGAGCTGGAAGGTCTTCTGCAAACTGTAAAATGCTTCAGCGAAGACATTGGAATGAAATTTAATTTGAATAAATGTGCTAAAGCTACAGTTTTACGTGGATCAATACAAGAAACATCCTCAATTAGCTTAGTCCCTGCTGTAACAATAAAAGAATTGAAACCAGAAGAAGCTTATAGATACCTAGGTGTAAATGAGAGCGAAAACATTCACCATAAAAAAATGAAAGAAATAGTGCGTAAAGAGTACTATAGAAGGCTACGAATGATATTAAAAACTGAATTGAATTCTCAGAACAGATTAATAGTCTTGCAATCCTAGTTGTCCAATATAGCTTCAACATCTTAAACTGGACTCTAAACGACATCAGGCGAATGGATTCTAAAACAAGAAAGCTTCTTTCTAAGCATAAGATGCATCATCCAAAGGCTGATGTAGACCGTCTATACATACCCCGTAAAGAAGGTGGAAGAGGTCTTATTCAGCTGGGATTGTCATACAAGACAACAACTATTGGCTTACTAACATACATAGAAACAACAAAGGATTGGATGATACAATTAGTAAGGCAACATGAAGAAAGAAAGAAAAAATATTCAATAATAAAAGAAGACAGTAAATACAAACAAGATTTACAGTTAGTAGATTCTGTAGAAAAGCAAAACAGAAGCCAAGAACCAAATATTGCGGCAAAAAATATGAAAATGAAAGCCAAAGATAAAGCTCTTGAACAGATGAAACAGCGCTGGCAAGACAAACCTCTGCATGGCCAATATCCAGAACGTGCCAATAAATCCAATGTTGACAAAGTTAATACTCATCGATGGTTACGTGCATCTGGATTAAAGTCTGGAACAGAAGGCTTTATTCTTGCAGCACAAGACCAAAGTCTTTTCACTAGAAACTTTTTGGCAAATATTATGCATAATCATATGAATCCAAAATGCAGGTTTTGTGATAAACACCAAGAAACAATAGAACACCTAATCTCAGGCTGTTCTGTGCTTGCCCCAAATGAATATAAAAATCGCCACGATAGAGTTGGGCAATATTTACATTGGGCAATGTGCAAACATTATGGACAAGCTGTAAACAAACACTGGTATGAACATCACCCAGCACCGGTTACAGAAATAGAAGATGTAACCATTCTATGGGATTACACCATCTATACAGACAGAAAAATTGAAGCAAACAGGCCAGACATTATTGTTAAAAACCAGAAGGAGAAAACTTGTCTATGAATTGATATGGCTTGTCTAGCGGATTGTAACATAGCAATCAAGGAATTTGAAAAACTGTCAAAATATAAAGACTTGGAAATTGAAATAGAAAAAATGTGGAAATTGAAAACAAGAGTTGTGCCAGTGATAGTAGGTGCACTTGGAATAATAAAAAATGGAACAAAACAACACATTGAAAGAATCCCTGGAAACCCCAGCTTAAGAGATATACAAAAAATTGTCTTATTAAGTACAGCCCACACACTAAGGAAAACTTTATGTAATGCTAGGAATGATAGGGAAGATAGAAAAACATGAAATGGAGCCATAAAGACACACCACGACCTGCCTTAGGTCTTCCCGCAGACTTGGTTGGTAGTGAGACCAAAGCAGAAATCGAAATATGATGAAAAATGACATAATAATAATAATGAAAAGGATGTAGACAAAAGAAGGACATAAACACACATGTTTAGTCCTTTAAGTCTTTGATTTTTTAAAGATCATTAGTACTTACGTAACGTACACCTCACATGGGAAGGTAGATATTATGATGTAGATATAATAATAATAATAATAATAATAATAATAATAATAATAATAATAATTTCGCTTATAAAAATACCTATGTGTTTGCTAGCCTGATAGTAAAAACGGCACTATGTAACGTGATTTTGCTAGCGCAGTACTATAATAATAATAACAACAGGATTTCTACGCGGTGAAGATAACAAGAAGAAGAATACTTACGATAATTATATCAAGAATATCAGCTTAAATGCCTACACTCCTTCACTAAAGACATACTTGATCCAATGATAAGAACCAATTAAGATAATTGTAAGCTGCTTGTGTTGCGTATGATTCGAGCTAGGAATGTTAAATAAGTAGAATTAAAAATAAAATCCATCACACACACACACACACACACACACACACACACACACACACACACACACACACATGTGTATGTGTGTGTGTGTTTTTTAATCATTTCACCCCATGCAAGGCAGTAAAGCCACTAAGACATAGGGAGTTACTAAGTGTGAAAGAATAAGAAAAAAGTGAAACACTAAGGAGTGAAAACAATAGAGGAATCACAAAAAAGTAGATAACGATTGAAATTTCATTTAAAATTCTACAAATATTTTCATAGCAACTCCTCTTATGAGCTTTTTTTCTCTGGCGTCCCGTTCACATGAATTCAAGCATGCTACTAGATTGGCATCTAGTTCCCAACTTGTTATCGTTGAAATGATCACATGTAAATGCCACTTATACTCAAACAGTTTCTTTTCTCGCATTTCCCGCTTGTGGAGCTCCCTACCGTTTACTTGTTTTCAGGATAGCTACAATCTCCAAAAATTTGAATGCAGTGTCAATTGCCATCTTCTATCTTCTTGAATTCCATTCATATTTTATCCTTTCTTTAATACTCCTGTGCCAGTATTTTCTCTCACTGTAACTCCCTGTGCACTAGTGGCGATCACGCCTTGGTTGGGGTGAAATAATTAAAAAAGATACAAAAGAAAATATATCTACAAGCGGGAAGTACAAGAAGAAAAAATAAATTAGCATAGACCTTACGGTTTTTATCTATCCAATTTAACTGCAAATTGATGCGACCTTCTTACCAATCCACTATTGAGTTTAAATTTGTCTTCTATATGGAACTCTAGACAAACGAACGAACAGCTTTTAGCGAACGAACAATCTCAGGGTTAGTCATTGAAATAGTTTAATAGTTTAATCCTCACTGATAGATTGATTTTTACGGTTTATCAACCACGTGAAGGTTATATAAAACCAGAAAATATTTTTAGATTGTGGAATTTTGGGGTAATATTGATGACTGACTGATACAAGTCAACAAGTCCTACTAATTCAAGTCCTACTAATTAACCCATAGCTGTGGGGGAACAGAAGTCGTGGAAACATACCTTTCTCAATGGTATTTGTTCGTAAGTGAATATTTCAAATCCGATTGTAATTGAAATTGGAATTTGGTTCATCAATTTCCAATTTTGAGCCGTTTTCCCTTAAACCACCATCCAAGCATACAACACTTGATATTCCAAGCGTTCAATCATCTAGTTAGTGACAAGGATTGACGTTGCTTAACTAATCCTCATTTACGATCGCCAGGATATAACCAGACAAGGTTATTAAATTGTCACGAAGATCAACGAATAATAATGACAACAATAACAATTATTATTATTATTATTATTATTATTATTATTATTATAAAAAGAACACAAAGAGATGATCCTGATCCTGATGACAAGATACTGCACATTATGAAATTTGAGAAAAAACAAAATAATTTCTATTAATATTGACCCGTGAAAATTTCATGATTTTCCTGTTTTAATATTCTGTTGAATAGTAATTCCTAAGTTAATGATTAAATGGCAAGTTTTCTGGGAATAAAATATTCATAGAAATTACCCCATTACATCGTTAAATATTTGAACTTAACAAATTTAAAAGAAAATATTGCAATAACAATCATAAATATGAATGTCGGTTGTTTTTTTAAGAAGTGAGGAAGTAAAAGTGAAAAGATCTGAAATTGGCAAGTTTTCCATTTCACGGAGACAAACGTTAAAAACTGCTATTTCCCCTTCTTTCATTTTTTGACTGAAACCAGGTAATGTCTTCTCACGCGAGCAAAATATTAAGGAGTGGAAGTTGGAGAAAATGCGAATTAGGTAACTATAGAGTTAAAGATCTGGAAGTATTTATTTTTGTCTGGATAAGTTACATAGTAGGACCATATTTAAATAGGTAGACAATAATTTTTAACAGCAGGTTATATTCTGTTTTTTTTTTAAATTAGATTTTGTACGACCTCATGAGTAAAGGGACTGGAATGTTAAGTTTAACTTTCCAGCCCCTTATACACACACACACACACACACACACACACACACACACACACACACACACACACACACACACGGTTTGAAATATAGAAAAAAAGAAAGTAACTAAAAATAACTGTAACAAAGAAGTTTTATTGTCTTCAGCACTTTATATATATATATATATATATATATATATATATATATATATATTCCATTCGTAAACGAGTTATTACGCCACCTAGTCTTCAGGTGATTTGCAAAAGTTCTACAATATAATTGTATTGAACACTTAATACAAATGTGCACCGGTCTAATCTTATTATGACCAGAAACTAAGTAATTAAACAATATATAGAGAATTTTAGTGCAAAGAATTTGTCACTTTAACTGAGCAACTTTGAAGTTTTGTGAGGACTCATTGGGGCTGTGCTTTTCTTTTCTTTGCAAAAAAAAAAAAAGCAACACAACTCTGGTGATCATAATGGTGTCCTCACGAAACTTCCACCTGCTCAGAATCTCTGCACCGAAACTATCAATGCTCTATCTTCACGCTGATATTGAGCACTTTATGATAAAAAGTCTGCCTGCCAAAATACATTTTATCAGCAAAACTAATGAAAAACAACAATTTTTGTACCAAAAACTATCACAAATCAACACTATACATGACTCCATATTAATGTTCTTATTTATTTTTTATCTTTTTTTTCTAGATCAAATTACCTTATTTGAGTGTGAATTTTTATAATTACTTTTTTATGCAAAAATAGGGGTTCGCACTATATGCAGGTAATTTTTATTTTTTATTTATTTTTTTAGAAGCGGCTTAAATTCATGCAAAAAATTTAGGGCTAGCACTATATATGATGTCGGCTTATACATGAATATATATGGTAGCAGATTTTCTTTTAAAACATTCTATTTTAAAAATAGTCTCAAAACTCTTGCAAGATATTACTTCATTTTCGATAAGCTAGTAATAAATGATCGTGGAAGTTTCACAGAAATATCAGAAAATTTAGATTTTTTAATAGCTATCTTTATCATATCACTCTCTTGATTTCTTTCTTTTTTTTTACTAGGTATAATATATATATATATATATATATATAGTTTCTGCTAAGTTGTGGCAATGCGTAGTGCGAAGATTGCTGGTTTTTCAGTGGTTTACTGATAAAAAGATATTTTGGCAAGGATTTTGCTCGATATTGAAATAAAGTGTTAATATGATAATAGGTTAAAAGACAAACTTCTCTACATTAATCCTCTCTCTCTCTCTCTCTCTATATATATATATATATATATATATATATATAATCATTTCACCCGAAGCAAGGTAAGACTGCCACTGGTGTGCAGGGGGTTACAGTGAGAGAAAAAACAAGGTACAGTGGAAGTCAAAGAAATAAGAGATGGATGGGAATCAAGTAGATAGAAGATAGTGATTGATGTTGAATTTAAACTTTTGGAGATTGTAGCTATCAAGGAAGCAAGCAAATGGAAGGATTTCCACAAATTCAAAGTGTGTGTCCCACAATTTCCCTGTGCCTTTTCTATAAATATTCTCATGGTAAAACACACACACACACACACACACACACACACACACACACACACACACACATCGACTGACGCCAATTCGGTCGGGTTTCGAGCCTGGGTTAAGGAGCAATCGGAGTCTAACCGTACTGATGAGCTGTGATACAGCAAAACAGATCTGTCTGCGAATGACAATATATATATATATATTAATCATATCACCCCGGGCAAGGCGGTAAGGCCACAGGTGTGCAGGGGGCTACGTAAGAGTGAAAATATTGGAAAAGAGAAAGCCGGAAACCACATCCTAAACAGGGAAAAAGGGATGAGCCTCTTAACCTGTTCAATAGACGTGGGTGGAGTGTGAACCGGGCGATAGTTCAGTCTATCTACTCCAATTGAAAAAAAAATGAGGAAAAGTGAAAAGATCGGAAAAGAGAAAGCCGGAAACCACATCCTAAACAGGGAACAAGGGATGAGCCTCTACACCTGTTCGATAAACGTGGGTGGAGTGTGAACCGGACGATAGTTCAGTCTATCTACTCCAATTGAAAAAAAAATAAGGAAAAGTGAAAAGATCGGAAAAGAGAAAGCCGGAAACCACATCCTAAACAGGGAACAAGGGATGAGCCTCTACACCTGTTCGATAAACGTGGGTGGAGTGTGAACCGGACGATAGTTCAGTCTATCTACTCCAATTGAAAAAAAAATAAGGAAAAGTGAAAAGATTGGAAAAGAGAAAGCCGGAAACCACATCCTAAACAGGGAACAAGGGATGAGCCTCTACACCTATTCAATAGAGGAGGGTGGAGTGTGAACCGGGCGATAGTTCAGTCTATCTACTCCAATTGAAAAAAAACAAACAAAAAAGAAAGTGGAAAGATTGGAAAAGAGAAAGCCGGAAACCACATCCTATATAAGAAAAATTATAGCAGATACGTTATTTCATGGTAATTTTTCAGGCGAACCATCATCAACTTCCGTCTTTATTGTGCAAAAGATTTTATACGAATCGGTAAGCGGTTTTGTAAACAATCCTGGTACTCTTAGAGAGTTATCCTACCACTGTATGTACAGGATACTCCTTTAGATTCTTCTATACCCACACCGCATACTGATATATATATATATATATATATATATATATATATATATATATATATATATAAGGTGAGGACGGAGGTTTTGGAAATGGCTATTACTCTGCTTCAGTGTCCGTCCTCTCTGACTCAGCACACACACACACACACACACACACATATATATATATATATATGTGTGTGTGTGTGTGTGTGTGTGTGTGAGTGTGTGTGAGAGAGAGAGAGAGAAAGAGAGAGAGAGCGTATGTGTGTGTGTGTATGTGGGTCTGTAAAACCATGACATCACTCAATATATATATCAACACATAAACACAATATATATATATATATATATATATATATATATATATATATATATAATGGCTGGCCACTCATATCCGAGCATGCCTGTTTACTAGTGCGACTAGCTAATCTCGGTTGCAGACGCCTGCTCAGACATATTTTTGTTTGTTCAACACCCACAGAACCCACCTGTGGTTTATACTGCAACTATTCTGAGCGAACCCTATTTACAATTTCTGGGAGATAGCGTTTTATCTAGCGTAATCAGCAATCTGAAAGAGGCCATCACACTCAACCTCTCGGTCACGATGACTTGTGACTTTGCGCTAGCACAGCCATCGACGGCTTCCAAAGTGTTGCAACTATACAATATATATATATATATATATATATATATATATGTGTGTGTGTGTGTGTGTGTGTGTGTGTGTGTGTGTGTGTGTGTGTGTGTGTGTGTGTGTGTGTGTGTGTGTGTGTGTGAAGTACAGCGTGAAAATGAAATTTGGACGGATTGAGATAGATCAGAACAATGAAATAGCATTAGATTAATTTAATTAGCCCCTATTATGATAACAGTCCACCGCTCATTAATCACAGCCAGTGGCAAAGCGATCTCGACTCTCCTTAGTCACGTCGACAGACAAACGAGTGTGCATTGCCTTGTCAGTGGCCAATAGACACGTTCGCTCAGCATTGCTTCTTACGGTCAAGTGACACTCGTCGTGTCTAATCCATTTCATTCTGCGACCAATCGGTCAGATGTGGCGAGAGATCTCTGCAACGGGATGAACAAATGAAGACGTACGTCGTACACCAGCCCCGGGAACAACAGATCGGGTTTAAAATTATCCGAATGTGTGGATCTGAATCGAAGTACATGTCAGTTATTAGTTGTGTTTCCTCATGGTGGTTAATATGGCATGAAAAAATTTTCCGACTCATCAGCGCCCTCATTGGTGACCATCTGATGCCAGGGGCAGATAATCGCAACGATTTACTTGTGAACGTAAATAGGTAAATATTGCCACGTTGTTTTGTCACGTATTTAGAACTAAGTGTGCACTCAAGTGTGTATAGGCGCATTTAAAAATGTGCAGGCATATATATATACGTGTAAAAAGATGCCTTTATAGGTGCGTATGTATACATGATTATTTGTATGACAAACAAAACTAAGCTCAGTAAGTGTTACTCTGCTTATATGATAGTGTGCCTTTACGTGCATATGTGTGCATGACCAATTAATTTTCTAGTGGCTCCTTTTTTCACGTATTTGTAGAAAAAGCGAATGTGCATATTTTTTTCTGGTAACTGTTGCTAAGCTTCTATAGATATTTGCTAAAGTTAAGTTTGTCTGTCCATATTAGGGAAAAAAAGATCGTATTGCGACAAACTACTAAATCGTCAATCAAAATGCCAATTTCTTTTTTGAGCTCGAAAAATTGACCACTGGCGTCAATGTGAAAAGTTCAAGTTACTATACCAAGCCATCAAACAGGAAATTTATATATATATATATATATATATATATATATATATATACAAACATGTTACGGAAATCAACGAATTTTAACGAAACTTGGTTATAAGTAACCGACAATTTGAAATGAATTGTTTGAACATTATTTTTTATCGATACTCATATTTAAGTAAATATTCTGTTTTGTTTAATGAAACAGTATTATATAATAAAATATTATATAATTATATATTATATATGTGTGCCGAATGGCACACATTTTCGTAATAAAAATTTATCGTAAATAATCAGGCCGGTAGATAAAAATGTATAATACTGTTTCATTAAAAAAAAACAGAATATCTACTTAAATATGAGTATCGATAAAAAATAATGTTCAAACAATTCATTTCATATATATATATATATATATATATATATATATATATATATATATATATATAATCGAACAGATTTCAGTTCAGTTCGATGATGTAGATTAATTTTAGTTTAATATGTGTTTGGGTATAAAGTCTGGAAGATTTCATTTATTTATTTTTTTATTTTTTGTTTTTATTGTGCAATATTTGTTAAAGGTGCCAAAAACATTTTGTCATAAATGTTGCTAAAATTGTCCTGATATATGCAAAAATGTATATATCGTTATATATATACATTTTTTTTTCTTTATTAAATTACTTTAATCCGAAACGGAAAAGTAGGAAGGTAAATCCCAAGAACCTGATCCTAATTAATATTAAAAATTTTAATATTAACAAATGATACAGGAGGAGAGCTCAAAGTAATTAAAATTACAGAGCCAATATAAATTAAAATAAATTTTCAAAATTCAAAAGTGTTGAATGAACATTTTAACATGAAATCCCTAAGGGAGATTTCACGTAACCTCAGGAACAGTCAGTCTAAATCAAAATGCATTTTGAAAATTAAACATTAAAATGTTCATTCAACACTTTTGAATTTTGAAAATTTATTTTAATATATATATATATATATATATATATATATATATATATCCACTGAAAAGTTATAGGTCAGATTTAAATTAAATTAGATCTGTAAACAGTTGTATTAGAAAGTGCTCAATACATTTTTGAATACATTCTTTCAATAGTCGTTTCTTCTATTCTTATAAACCATATAATTCAATTATATTAAATAATAACTTCCCTTTTTTAATCTATATGTTTGTCTAGTTCTATCGTTTTATTTTTAACTTAAGTTATGTTTAACCAGTTTATTTGGGCATTAATGCCGTTATAGACTTTAATCTAATTTCCTAATAATTAATCTAATATTAAAAATCCTTAAAATAGTTGTTTTATTTCTTATTAGCTATATAATTCAGTTATATATAACTTCCTGTTCTTAAATCTATTTTCCTTCTCATTTTAATTTAAGTTATGTTTAACCAGTTTATTTTGTTATTAACATTATTCGTGGCCCTTTAACAGTGACCTTCTAATATTATAATTTCGTCTGACCTACTTTTTCTTGATTTTTATTTTTTAATTTATTGTATTGTATCTCTTTTCGATTTTGTCACCAAAGTGGCAGACCCACAGGTTCCCTTAACAAGGGTCTGTCGTGTTTTTCCTTTCTTTTTCTTCCTCTCTACACTTACTTCCGTTTTTTCCACACACATAAACAAATAAATATATTTTCCCATAATGTTTTGTTCTCGCTGATGAGGTGGGTGTTAAATTTACTCGTCAAAATGGTCATCCGATTAAAGAAAATTGAAAATTTATATATATATATATATATATATATATATACTGCGATGGATGAATTGTAGACAAAATTATGTAAAAATCAAATTACACTGACATCCCTTTTTAACAGATATATTTACGAAAATTACACCAAAATATCTTGAAATAGGAAAAAGCAAATTTACTCAATGAAATTGCTATTAGCTTTAACCCTGGATTCCAGACGACTTCGGAATATTCTGCAACTCTTCTGGACTGTTTCCTTGTTTAAGTTGGTGAATACTGCCATAGTTCTTGCCTTCAATTCATCTGTGTTACTAAAAGGAGTTTTATGGGTCTCTCGCTCAACTGCGCCACACACACACACACACACATATATAATAGATATGGGTTGCAGTCTGGTGAGTTAGGTGGCCAGATGTAATGGGTGATGCGGTCGCAGAAATTGGCATATATATATATATATATATATATATATATATATATATATATATATATATCAATCGATTTATTATTATTATGTCATTTTTCATCAGATTTTTATTTCTGCTTTGGTCGCACTACCAATCAAGTCTGCAGGTCGTGGTGTGTCTTTATGGCTCCATTTCATGTTTTTCTATCTCCCCTATCATCCCTAGCGTTACATAGACAAAGTTCTCCTTAGTGTGTTAGCTGTACTTAACAAGACAATTTTTTGTATATCTCTTAAGCTGGGGTTTCCAGGGATTCTTTCAATGTGTTGTTTTGTTCCGTTTTTATCATTCCAAGTATCACTACTATCACTGGCACGATTCTTGTTTTCAATTTCCACATTTTTTCTATTTCAATTTCCAGGTCTTTATATTTTGACAGTTTTTCAAATTCCTTGATTGCTATGTTACAATCCGCTAGACAAGCCATATCAATTAATATACATGTTTTTCTTTCTGGTTTTTAACAATAATGTCCGGCCTATTTGCTTCAATTTTTCTGTCTGTGTAGATGGTGTAATTCCATAGAATGGTTACATCTTCTATTCCTGTAACCGGTGCTGGGTGATGTTCACACCGGTGTTTGTTAACAGATTTTCCATAATGTTTGCACATTGTCCAATGTAAATATTGCCCAACTCAATCGTGATGATTTTTGTATTCATTTGGGGCAAGTACAGAACAACCTGAAATTAGATGGTCTATTGTTTTTTGGTGTTTATCACAGAACCTGCATTTTGGATCCACATTATTATGTATAATATTTGCCTTAATGTTTCTAGTGAAAAGAATTTGGTCTTGCGCTGCAAGAATAAAGCCTTCAGTCTCAGACTTTAATCCAGATGAACGTAACCATCGATGAGTATTAACTTTATCAACATTGGATTTATTGGCACGTTCTGGATATTGGCCATGCAGAGGTTTCTCTTGCCAGCGTGGTTTCATCTGTTCAAGAGCATTATCTTTGGCTTTCATTTTCATATTTTTGCCGCAATATTTGGTTCTTGGCTTCTGTTTTGCTTTTCTACAGAATCTACTAAATGTAAATCTTGTTTGTATTTACTGCCGTCTTTTATTATTGATTTTTTTTCTTTCTGTTTTCATGTTGTTTGAATAATTGTATCATCCAGTCCTTTGTTGTTTTTATGTATGTTAGTAAGCCAATAGTTGTTGTTTTATATGACAGTTCTAGCTGAATAGGATCTCTTCCGCCTTCTTTTCGGGGTATGTATAGACGGTCTACATCAGCCTTTGAATGATGCATCTTATGCTTAGAAAGAAGCTTTCTTGTTTTAGAATCCATTCGCCTGATGTCGTTTAGAGTCCAGCTTAAAATGTTGAAACTACATTGAACAACTGGGATTGCAAGGCTTGTAATAACCATAGTTCTGTTCTGAGAATTCAATTCAGTTTTTAATATCATTCGTAGCCTTCTATAGTACTCCTTACGCACTATTTCTTTCATTTTTTATGGTGAATCTTTTCACTCTCATTTAGACCTAGGTATGTATAAGCTTTTATTATTATTATTATTATTATTATTATTATTATTATTATTATTATTATTGTCAAAACATTTAAATTTATGTACCTGCTTCTGACTGATGTTTGTCATTTCTAATAATATATTGCTCACATCTTAAATGTCTCTTTTGTTAATGACGGTATATTATGCCTTCATTCTTCTCGCTTGTCTTTGGTAACGTATGTAGGATTTTTCTTATTTTTAATTCCGAGTCGGCGATACTGCTTTACAAATAAACATTTGTAGTAATGTCTTTTAACTAATCTCAATTCTGGAAGCAAAAACGCAACTATCGTCAGATCATAAGGAATATTCTTCAGGGATACGTTTTTTATCTTAAAATTGTTTCAAAAGTCCGGATTGTTACAGGTGATAATCACAAAATTTCCAACCATATTCGAGGTAATATGGTGATTCTTCAATAGCAGGATTTCTTCAATTCTTGATGACTTGCCTTAGTTGCACGAAATAAGAACATTCATAAACCTAATTATTATTCTTTTTTACATATGTGAATTTAGATTTCAAACAATTTTTAGTTTGAATTTTTAATTGTTTTTTTAAGGTTAAATTTTAAATCCTAATTTTTTATCTATCTATCACAGTGTTTTATATCTATTTATCTTATATATATATATATATATATATATATATATATGTATATATATATATATATATATGTGTGTGTGTGTGTATGTATGGGTATGTATGTGTGTGTATATGTGTATGTGTGTGTATGTATATGTATGTATGTGTATATATATATATATATGTATGTGTATATATATATATATATATATATATGTATATATATATATGTGTGTACATATATGTATGTGTGTATGTGTATGTGTATTGGTATATATATGTGTGTGTGTGTATTTGTGCGTGTGTGTGTGTGTGTGTGTGTGTGTGTGTGTGTGTGTGTGTGTGTGTGAGTAAGTGTGTGTGCATGTATGTATATGTGTTTAGAATGAAAATATTCTTTATTATCTTAAAACCAAGTTCATTGAGTAATAATAATAAGATAAGATTTGCTTGATCGTACATAAATGGTATGAAAAGGCAGAAATTCAATAGATAAATATTCGTGGCTATAATGTTTTTTCTCTATTTTTTTCACTAATTGTAATCAAGAAAAATGTGCTAAGAAAAAAAATGAAACTTACTATCGGCTTCTTCTTGTGCTCCGCCATCAGCCATTTCTTTCAAAGCAACGGGGACCCCCATGAACTGCAAATAGCAGTCCCCATACCAAACGAGCAGTTCTGTACCTTGCGGAATGTCTTTGCATGCCTCGTAGTTAATTTCGCGGTCGACTTGGATGGCAATCAGGTTTTGTTCTTGGGCGTATCGGGCGCAGTTGACATATGTCATCCAGTTACCAGACGATCCTCGACCATCGATGAAATGGCTGAGCTTGCCGTCTTGAAATATCTGAGAAACAAAACAAATAGAAAACGAGTTAAGGTTTTCCCTATGTGCGCACGCACGTGCATACAGTGAGGTTAGTTTAATTAAGTTAATTCAATGTGCAACAAAAAATTAGCAGTTCTTTAAATGAAATTTTCAGTTCGAAGCTAATCGAAGAAATGACAAGGAGTTATAAAAAGTGTGCGACTAATAAGTCACTGATGTTTGGACATTTAGTCAGATTATGGGAAGCGGGTTTGCCTGATCGTTTTTCTGTTTCCATTCGTATCTGAAGAAGACAAGAGAATGTTCTACCCGAAACGATATGGGGTAAACAACTAGAATATTCGTCGGAAATATCATCGTATCAAATGGAAACAGTTTTTGTAAGACGCAGCAATATGTCGGCCATAGGCAAAACAAACAAAAATATTCGTTCTTACATCATGATTTACAATTTCTCGTGATTTGTACTGAGTATTTGTTTAAAAGCAACACACGCATCTCGATTCTCACGTACACACCCGAAAAATGAACAGGAATAGACTGAATTTTATACCGGATCTGAGGATAAATAACAGTTTGTCTTTTGGGGGGTTTTGTTTTGTTTTTTGGTTATTACTTTATTTTATTTACTTGTTTATTCTATTTATTTATTGGAAGTGGACAAGAGACAAAAAATCTACGAAAAACAAGCAGAATGAGAAAACTGGCGAAAGCATAAATTTCGTGAGAAAAAAAAATGAAAGAAGTTAAGGAGAAGATGAGATTCGAAACAATGGATAGGGAAACGAGAAGTGGATCGTCCTCTTGTGCAACACGAGTGTTGGACGTTCTTCTCAATGCTAAATCGACTGAAGAACTGCCGTGTCTAAACATTGGATATTGTTATTCTATTAACTTCCCCGCGTTATTACCACCACCTCCCCGGTTCAGATCTTTCAACGAGGCCCGTTCGTATTGTGAGGGAAAGCACGTGAACAAACGCAGACGACTTTGTCAAGAATACAACCAGGGACAACAGCGACAATTTCTCTTCCTTCGTTTTAAAGGAAGTTTTCAAAATGGCCGCGCAGACGATATTTTTCACTTGAGAATATAGAATTCTTTTTAAAGAATTCGACTTCCTATTTTTTTCTTTTTAGAAAAGATTACTTAATCCTTGATGTGTAAAATGTTTCATTTTGTGAGGATTAAAAGTGTCGGTTTATTTTTATTTTTATTTGAATTTCTGTTTTCTTTTTTTTTTTCTTTTTTCAATACAGCAAATTGAAACTAAGATGAAGGCTTTCTTTCGGAATAAATTTTGCAATAAATATAAAACAGTTAAGAGGACCATAGCCTTCTCCAAACGTAAATGATAAAAAGGGACAAATACAAAAAATAGAGGGGATAAAGGAGGAGGAAGCTTTTATAAAGAAAACGGATTTAGAAAACTTTTTTCTATGAGATGTCGATACTGTTGATAAACTCCTTCGATCAAAAGCTAAGAAATAAAAAAGAAAAATAGGAATAAAAAACAAACTAAAAGATTGAATTCCTGAGGAATGAAATGGTTGTTATTTCTGCTTTTCTTTTGCAATATTATGACATTCTTCCATTAAAGGTTTCTCACGAATCCCCAGCGAATTTGTCACTTGGCAAAAAAGACACGAGAGAATGGGTGGGCAGAGCATATAGGAGGAAGCTATTTCGAACCAAATGTAAAATTTGTTAAAACGTATATCATGACGCAAATATATATAATACGAAGAAAGCAAGCGATATATGCAGAGGCACACGTACACACTCGGACACGTACACACTCGGACACGCACGCACGCACGCATATATAAATACACTAACATATATTACATGACTCATTATATATACAAAAATATATATTTATACAAAAATACATATGTATAGAGTTATTTCATATATCTTTATATGCACACACACACACATATAGATATATATATAAATTCTAGAATATATATATATATATATATATATATATATATATATATATATTAATAAATAAATAAACATTTAATAAATGAATAGATATTAAAAATTTTCTTTACAAGAGTTTTAGGAAAAATTTGAATTAAATGCATTCTGAATCGTAATAAAAATACTATAATTATACACTCAAAGGTCCCTTTAAGTTAGATCAAACATATAAAATATTTCCTATCTTTCTTTTCTTTTTTCTTGTTGTTTTAGAAAATGATGAGATACAGAGAAAACTAAGAGAATAATTTTGTAACAATAATGGATACATCAACGAAAATGCAGTCTAGACAGGGGTTTTAATGGACTGACACTTTTGCCGTTAAGATTGAAAGAAGAAATCATGCATTCCCCCAAAATTTAAGTTTTTTAAAATATATATATATATATATATATATATATATATATATATAGTTATGTGAATTAATGACTATACACATGGGAATACACACATGTATAAAATTCTGTTAAGTACATATATAAACACTCATATACATACATATATATATATATATATATATATATATATATATATATATATATATTCAAAGTTAATTAAAACAAAGTTAATTAAATTATGCTCTACAATATTTGTTGTATTGAGCACTTTTAAAAAAATGAAATGCCGGAGAACTCGGAATTGTAACGCATTTCCTTTTTTTAAAAGTGCTCAATGCAACAAATATTGTAGAGCATAATTTAATTAACTTTGTTTTTCATTTAAAATTAATATAATCAGAATAGAGATCCACAAAGTCAGATCAAAATATAAAATGTTTTTTCTTTCTTTTCTTTACTTTTTTCTTGTTGTTTTAGAAAATGATGAGATACAGAGAAAACTAAGAGAATAATTTTGTAACAATAATGGAGACATCAATGGAAATGCAGTCTAGACAGGGGTTTTGATCGACTGACACATTTGCCGTTAAGATTAAAAGAAGAAATCATGTATTCCGCAAAAATATGAACTTTTTTCAAATTTAAATTGGATCTCTATTCTCATTAGTTAAGTTGAACACATACATAAATTTTTTATGTTCCCACATCTATAAATAACAAACGTATTGCTTCTTATATTCAAATAAAAATCATTTTCACAACAATAATCTAACATTGCTTAATGACGAGTTAAACATCTCAAAACATAGAAATTTCTGTTACAATGTAAACTATAATAGTTAGATAAAAACAAATATATAGATATACAATAATGTGAAGAAAAAACAAGAAATTTACTGTTCTTTAACATTTTGCAGTGCACCATACAAAAAAGCTAAATATTATAATAATATTATAATATTATATAATGTATTAATATTATAATATTATATAATATATTATAATATTATATAATATATTAATATTATATAATATTATAGTATTATATAATATTATAATATTATATAATATATTATAATATTATAATAATAGAATGAATTTAACATTTTCGGGACACAGAATTTCCCATGTTTTGAAAACATATTTTTACTATGACTCCATCTTCAAGTGATTAAATTTGGGGTGACTAATGGATTTTTTTCCTTTTTATTTATATATATATATATATATATATATATATATATATATATATATATATATATTCCTTGTTGGCTGCCGGCTGATGTAATTTAATAATTGGGCTGCAAGCAATTAGTCTTTTATTCAAGTTTGGTTAAGAACGATTATATATATATATATATATATATATATATATATATATTATGCAGTGGCAGAAGAAGAGAAAATATTTAGGTGCTTGAAAAAAAAACAATTTTTTTTTCCAGAAAGGCCATGCAAAAAAAATGTTTTTTAAGTATTATCTATAGAAACAAAAATCACCTTCCAACTCGGTCAGCTTCTTCCCAAGAATTATTGCTTTGTGAACAGGGTGTTTACCCAATCACTATAATCTTGGTCTCTTCAAATCTAGAATTAACTGTTACCGTTTTTACATAACCTCATGAACTGCACTTCTTGCCTTTTTTTGCGCTCATACCATGTCACACAGCAAGCCTCTACCTTGAGTGACTCTCGACCTTGTATTGGGTTAACATTATTTAAAAACCAAATTAACAACAGAAAACTAACGAGAAGATAATTTTTTGATTCTACGTTATTATTTCGGTGCTGTACCTGAAAAAAGATTCGGAAAACTGTCTTTAACGTTTTCTTTGTTTCTGAATGTTCTACCGTTCTGATCGAGAAAAATGCAAACCTAGATTTTACTAGATTGACAGTTAATTATTATTTTACAGTTAAAATTGATAAATGTAACCATAAGTTCTATGCTAATAGTTTTATCCTTCGCACTTCTCGATTGTGGAACTTTCTTCCGGCTTCTTGCTTTGCTCTTTCGAAAATTGTAACGCATTATCAATCGTTATCTTCTGTCTCATTATATCCTGTTCTTTTATTGTCCTCACTCCTTAATAATGTTTACCTTTTCTCTTATTCTTTCACATTCCTTAACCCATTTCAACTTAGGGCTTTATTGCCTCGCTTGGGCGAAATGATTAAAAAAAATATAATTCTTGTGAGTTTGGAGAATATGGAAAAATCTTTCATTCTAACCATCCTTTTATGCATGAGGTTTGTTTTGCAGAGTCTGTCATGCTGGAGAATAATCCCTTCTTCTCTATTTACCAAAGCAGGACACTTTCGATGTAATGCTTGGTTTAACCGATCAAAGTGCTGGCAGTAAATGTCTGCTGATGGTTCTTGTATGTTTTACTCGCCTTTTCTATTCCACGCCGTGTTGATGTTGGCATTGGTTTCTCAATCACTGTATTTTTAGTTTTTTTTTACTGACATGCAAAACCAATTTTTTTATCACCTGAAACAAGACAATGCTAAAATGAGAGTTTGGCTGTTAAAAGTTTTATAAACTAGTTAAAGACAACTGCAGATGTAGAAACAGTGTATTTGGTTTTTTATAATAAAACAAATATTGAGAGGAAAACTCAACACATAATCAAACGGTTATAAATCCCGAATTTATTTCGGCAATGTAGAAAAGATTTTACAATTGCCTTCTTCAGACCATTGAAAAATAAATAAATGATAATTTCACTCGGAATAATAAAAAAAAAGTTTTTTAACTGATGAAGTGAACTTTGTATCATTTAAACCAAAAAAAGATTGAGAATAGATACATCAAATCACACATGTAACATAACACAGAATCATGAATATATACATTAAATCACACATACACAAAACAAATATTAAGAGAGAATATATACACACATACACAATAGGAGGATAGGAATAGACAACATAAAATAAACACCCAGACAGGATGTATACATACAATAAATCACACAAACACAAAACAATTATTGGGAGAGAATATGCACACACACACAAAACACACACACACACACACACACACACACACACACAGACTCAGACTAAATGAAAATACAAAAGCGTAAGAGAAGGGGGACAGATAATATATAGAGTTATAAATATTAACTAGCGCAAAAAATTTCTTTAGAAAATAAGAAAAATTTTTTAACATCGTACAAAAAAATCCTCCTTAAAATTTTTTTTATTTTTTATTTTTTTGTCTCAGTCAGACCATTGAAAATTAAAAATAATTGTTAAATTTACGCGGAATTTTCAAAATATAAATATATGATAATTTCATAATATGAATAAATGGTAATTTAAATTTGTTTTTATCTAATTAATAATTTATATTAATTAGTAAAAATTTTCTGGATTATCCTCTACATCTCTACGGGTTAAATAGTTGATTTTCTAAACGTCGCTTAGATGTGGCGCAAAACGAAAAGAACGGATTGCACAATGAGAGAGATTTAACAAACGGGTTAATGAAATTCGAGAAATAAAAAGACAACGAAATGATAGAAATATTGTCAACAAGACTAACAATATTCATTTTAATTAGTAGATTTTTTTTTACTAAAGAGAAGCAGGAAGAGAAAGCCTTTAATCAGAAGTTTCGGACACGCCTGTGTTCTTTATCAACAGGACAAGAAATAAACAATCAAGTGAGACTCTCTTCTCCAAACAAAATATTATTTTAGTGGTTTTTCTTTTTTCTCATGTGTTGTATTAATGCAAAAACCTTGATAATTTTGTCCACATAGTTTGCCACGATTAATGCTGTGGAGGGTTTGTTGAAGGTTCTTTGTGGAAATCGTATTCTCTAAATAAACCTAAATCACTGTTTGATGCTATAACATGTTAACCTATTTTAAAAATGTATTTTAACTCGGACTTTCGCTGTTCTTATTGGCACTTAAATGAAGACACTGCAAGCACGCATCTGACATTATCAATGCTGTAGTTCTGTTGGCTGAAATGTACAGTTACATATATATATATATATATATATATATATATAAACTTATTTATAAATGGAACTGTGTGTGTGTGTGTGTCTGTGTGTGTGTGTCTGTGTGTGTGTGTGTGTACCCGTTACCTATAGACTCTGAAATGGCTCAACCGATTTTCTTGAAAATTTACACAGTTGTACTCTAAGCGTTTGCGAGTGTTCTTAGCTAGGTTTTGTGTCGAGGTATTGCCGATACATATCGAAAATCGATAATCGAAAAAATCGGGTTAAAGAAGGAGTGGTCCGATTTTGATCAAATTTGATACACTCATAGACAAAGACATAAGAAACGATATTCAGAAGTTTCAAGGTTTCAGTTCTTACAATAGTGCAGATAATCGATAATATATATATATGTAATTATCTGCCTCCATGTCTATATTTTTCAGCCCTTTTATTTTAGTTTTTGTTTCGGGATTGGCTCTATTGTAGTTCTTAGTCTCAGCCATGATACCATTTACTCAGAGGACTTATTTAGCCTTCAAAATTCAGTTTACTACGAAAAAACTTATTTGATATTGGAAAATAAAAATTTGACTTACATCCATTTAATTTTTCTTTCAGTCTACGGTTTTGCTTTAACTGGAAACAACTATTGCTTTTTAGTCTTTGGTGCCAACGCCCAAAGAGTCTGAGCTCCAGGACCATGGATTAGTTTTAAGCTTTCATTACACCCGAGCAACGCCGAGCTATACTGCTAGTATATATATATATATATATATATATATATATATATATATATATATATATATACTAGCAGTATATATATACTAGCAGTATATATATTTATATATATATAAAGAGAGAGAGAGAGAGAAAGAGAAAGAGAATTAGAGAGAGTGAGAGAGAGAGAAAGAGAGAGAGAGAGTAAAAATAAGTCAGCCAATGAAACTGAAAGGGTAGAAACCATGATAGCGTAATCGGCTGATCTTCTCAACTTAAATATCTAAAAGTTCTACATGTTTAGCTTCATTTTCCTTCAAAAATATATTGAGCACTTTCTACTAAAACAGTTTACTGGGCTAATTAAAATTAAATATGAATTATAACTGTTTAGTATATATATATATATATATATATCTTACCAACTTAACATTTAAAATTTTACCTTCACACGAACTGGAGCCAGGTCCAAATATTCCAACCAATAGGCAATTCCGAAATTGACAGGTTGTAACCAAAACAAAAAATATAGAGGTGCTTGACAGTAGTAGTAGTAGTAGTAGTAGTAGTAATAGTAGTAATAATTACGCTAGACATTTGGCTGACCGAGGCTAATAATTTATGCCGGTCTGACTGGTGTGCGTGCTTTTTGTTGTGTAATTCCGATCTGCTTTCCACTAATAAGAATTAAACAAAGAAAAACTTCATATTTGTTTTTCATTAAATGGAATGCACCTACTCATTAATATTTAAAAAAAAAAAAAAAAAAAAGGCACCCGCTTCTACTGCACACAATTGCAGACTATTAAGGCCAGTGATTTGATGATAGTATTTATGACATTGAAATATTACAAGAAATGACCTAAAAATGGCTTACGAAGGAAGGCGATATTCATAATCTGGTCATCTACAGATTAAAAGCGCTTATATAAATCATTAGTAAATGTATAACTAATGCCTATAGAAATATATTTATAGGCCCAAACATTCTTTGTGGTTGAAGTCGTTGCTTTATATATATAAGCTGTATATATATATCTAACCCTGATTTGTACAGTTGTTATGAGTTAGTAACTGCTTATGATATTTAGGTTCAGTGTGTGTGTGTGTGTGTGTGTGTGTGTGTGTGTGTGTATTTTCTAAACATATACTGTTTTCTAAACATATACTGTTAAATATAAGAGACAATGAATGTCTATTATGTTTAATCATGAGCCGTTCTAAACGTCGTATTTTGGTTTTAATTTCAGTTGAAAATAAAGACAAAAATTCTCCAACATTTGGATAATCTTTTATTAAATTGGTTCTAAGCTTTCGGCTCACATGAGCCATCTTCAGAGAGGTTATTAAGACGGTAACTCAATAACATCCACCATCACCGACGATTTTATTTTGTGTTGACATAAAACTCCGCTAGGCAACGGCAATAGTTACTAAAAATAACAAACGCAGTTCGCAAATTTGCAAAGCGGTTCTATGACGTCACACCGCGTGATAACGCGAAATGATAACAGAACCATATATTCAAATGCAATGTAATGTGTTATGACCAGATTTTTAAGTGTGGGTTGCTTGGATTTTATATATATATATATATATATATATATATTATCCTACGTCGATGGCACGACTCGAAGTTTCATGTATTACGCAATAATCAGGTGCATATTACAAACTGACCGTTTAAGAGTTTTGAATTTAGGTTTCCTTGATGTTCGTGGAAGTTAAATCTTAAAATGTCAGGGTACTAATTTTTCATTCTCTAGAATATAATATAAATAAACAAAATTTATCTGAAGGTAAAATTAAAAAATTTTAAAATTTAAATTTTAAAAAAATTAAAATTTTGGGGGATGAATTCAAAGAGGTGTTAATAATATTAATAATCATAAAAATTGGATCTTAATAAAAAAAAATAATGCCTTAATACAACTGTTAATAAATAAATATTGAAATAATAAATATTTCCGATGAAAAGAAAGAAAGAAAAGAAGAAAGTAAGGAAGGGAGAAAGAAAGCAACAAGTGCATATCGGAATCTGTGTTAATCTGGGTCTAAGTATTTAAATAAGTATCTTTTCTATAGCAGCATGTTGTGTTCATTTCAAAAAATGCTTAAATACAAATCAAGTCAAAAACAGTATCCTAACAGTGCAAGATTTAACTTTCACAAACATCGAGAGAACTTAAATTCAAATCTCTTAAACGGTCTGTTGGTAGTATGCACCTGATGACTGCGTAATGCTTAAAACTTTAAGTCGTTCTACAGATGTCAAATAATATGTATATTTATTGATATATAATTAATAGCTCTGTTCATACTACAATGAGCCCTCAGATGTTTTATTAACACCTGGATAAAATTTTCATACATGTGTGTATACACATATGTATATTTATTAATTCACTACCTATATTCATCCATTGCTTTATTACACGTGACACGTAACTGATCAATGAAATCAAACCTCAATTAACATACCCTCTCTGTGGATTTTTAAAAGATTTTCAATTTTTTTTTTTAATTTTAAAATCATTTGTCTTTAAAAATCTCTGAAGTAGCTTGTTAAAGTGAAGCATGTTAGGTTAAAGACACTTTTTCTACTTGTTCTTTACTTATTCTATTCATCTTGTCGGATTTCGGTCCATATATTCATCCCATATATATTTTCAAGAAGAAAGTGGCATGTAGGTAAAATCTCAAGGGAGATCCTATTAATATTAATTGTTGAAAATTCAATATTAAAACTAATCCAAATAGAGGGCTCAATGTAAATAAAATTATTTATTTACAGAGCCATACATGTATATCTTTTTACAAATAAAACTTCGAAAATTACATATATCTAATAACTATTCCGGCAAAATGAATTTGCTTCATCAGCGATCTTTTATTATGGAAAAATTCAAAAGATTTTAATACAACGGAAGTTCAATTAAAGAGAAGGAAAAGAAAAGAAATAAAGAAGAAAAGTGGTAGGAAAAGTGAAAAAAAAGAAGGGAATGGTATATTAGAATGCAAGCGTCCGAAAAACTGTTTCAGATGGTGGAAAGAGAGATAGAAGCGTAATAGAGTTATCGAATTTGATTCAACTCAATCTGTGAAAGGGATATTTAAAAAATTATGTATATGTGTGTAAAGAAATTGGAAATAAGCGTTTCACAGGAACGGAAGGGAGAAAGAAAACGGGAAATGAGTATAAAGTAGATAGACTAAACTATCGCCCGGTTCACACACCACCCACGTCTATTGAACAGGTGAAGAGGCTCAACCCTTGTTCCCTGTTTAGGATGTGGTTTCCGGCTTTCTCTTTTCCAATCTTGTCACTCTTACTTAGCCCCCTGCGCATCAGTGGCGTTACTGCCTTGCTCGGAGTGATATGATTAAAAAATATATATATATATATATATATATTCTCTTCAAATATATATATATATATATATATATATATATATATATATATGAAGAGAATGAGAGAGAGAGGGTAGAAGAAATGTGGTGGGAAAATAACATTAAATCTTTTAATTTGATATGTAGAAGTGTATGCATTTATATATTTATATATAATACACAGCTCAAAAAAAATTAAAGGAACACTTTTTAATCAGAGTATACCAACCTAGATGTGCGTTGTGGTGCATTGGATATCGGCTCGGAACAAGAAATCGGGGAGCCGAGTTCGAATTCCAGCTGAATTCATTGCATTTACTTACGCGCAAATACCCTTGGGAAAGGTATTAATCCGTCTATTCCTTCCAGTTATGGGTTAAATAACAGGACAGATTGGGTTCTATAGCCTTGGTCGGCAACCAGTCTACCGCAGAAAGCAATGGCAACCTACTGCGGGATAATCTTCTGCCCAGTCAGTCATGTCTCTTTCGAGACATGATCGCCCAAGCGTGTATCACGTATGGGACTTAACTGACTGACACCAACCTATCAGTAAAACTTTTGGGATATTGATCTGGTCAGTTAAGTAGCAGAAGGGGTTGTTAATCAGTTTCAGCTGCTTTGTTGTTAATGAAATCAACAACAGATGCTTCAGAGGAGCAACAATGAGACCCCCCCCCCCCAAAAAAAAAACAAGAATGGTTGAGGCCACTGATACTTATTTTCCCTTCTCATCTCTTTTGGCTGATTTTTTACTGACTGACTTTTTACTGCTGCAGTTTTTCATTTGTCTTGGATCAACGTCTCTTTTTATAGCATGGTGCGGTACCTGGACGCTACAGAGTTTGCACAAGTAGTGCAACTCCTCCAGGATGGCACATCATTACGTGTCGTTGCAAGGTTTGCTGTGTCTCCCAGCACAGTCTCAAAAGCATGGAGGAGATTACAGGAGACAGGTAGTTATTCCAGGAGAGCTGGACAGGGCCGTAAAAGATTCCTAAACCCGCAGCAGGATCAGTATCTGCGCCTTTGTGCAAGGAGGAACAGGAACACTGCCAGAGCCCTACAAAATTAACTCCAGCAGGCCACTGGTGTTAATGTTTCTGACCAAACAATCAGAAAGAGCTTCCATGAGGTTGGCCTGAGGGCCCAACGTTCTGTAGGGGTCCTTTTGCTCACTGCCCAGCACCGTAGAGCTCGATTGGCATTTGCCATAAATCACCAGAATTGGTAACTACGCCACTGGCGCCCTGTGCTCTTCACCAATGAGAGCAGGTTCAATCTGAGCACATGCGACAGACGTGAAAGGGTTTGTAGATGCCGTGGAGAACATTATGCTGCCTGCAACATCATTCAGCATGACCGATTTTGTGGTAGGTCAGTGATGGCCTAGAGAGACATATCCCTGGATGGACGCACAGACCTCTACAGGTTACATAATGGCACACTGGCTGCTATTAAGTATCGGGATGAAATCCTTGGGCCAATTGTCAGAAACAACGCTGGTGCAGTGAGACCTGGTTTCCTCCTGGTCCGCGACAATGCCCGACCTCATGCGGCACGAGTATACAGGCATTTCCTGGAGGATGAAGGAATTGATACCATTGACGGGTTCTCACGTTCACCTGACCTAAACCAAATAGAACACCACTGGGATATTATGTTTAGGTCCATCCGGAACCGCCAGGTTGCCCCTCAGACTGTCCAGGAGCTCAGTGATGCCCTGGTTCAGATCTGGGAGGAGATTCCCCAGGACACCATCCGTCGTCTCATTAGGAGCATGCTCCGACGTTGTCAGGCATGCGTACAAGCACGTGGGGGCCACACAAACTACTGAGAATCATTATGAATTTCTAAATGACATTTTGGCAAAACAGACGAGTCTGCTGCATCATTTTTTTCACTTTTACTTTTGGGGTGTCTTTGATTTTCCCCCTCTATAGGGTGATCATTTTCATTTCTATCATATTATGTGGCATCATTTTGTTACTAACACATCACCTACTTATTATCAGGAAAAATATTCAAGATCATTTTCCCCTGATTAGTTCTGATGTGTTTTCGAAGTGTTCCTCTAATTTTTTGAGCAGTGTATCAATTATATCTGACAAGAACCAACGTAGTTGGAACCTTTCAGTCTGTAAGTATTTAGAAAGAAAGAAAGAAAGAAAGAAAGAAAGAAAGAAAGAAAGAAAGAGTAGGGAGGGAGAGAAACATTTACATTCACACTTCATGGTGACTGGTAGTTAGATGCTTAATGCAATCATCAGCCATAAGACACTCGTTGTGTCGGCTTTATTATGTGTCTCTTCTCTTTCCACATATCTGATGATAGTTTAAGGCGTGAAACAACCAGTTACCATATTGCTTATTTCTATGTTCACTATGTTTATATCTACAAATGCTCTATCCCCGATAGTGCGTACTTTGCCCCAGAAATGTACCAAATTTTAAACTCTACAAACACTATCTATCTATCTATATATATATATATATATATATATATATATATAATAAATTATTTTTTAGAACATGTACATAATTTTTCTATATATATCCACGACAAAGGTACGTATGTTTCGACATTGAAACTTCAATGTCTCATCAGGCGGTGTGTCTTCGTTCTGTATTCACTCGGATATATATATATATATATATATATATATATATATATATATATATATAAGAAAAATTAAGGCAGACACGTTATTTCATGGTAAATCGGAAGTATGATGGTTCGCCTGAAATAGGCCCATACTCCCGATTTACGATGAAATAACGTGTCTGCCTTAATGTTTCTTATATTTGCTCTATATGTATGCATATACATATGTATATACATATGTATTATCGAGCTCTCTTAGAGAGTTATCCTACCACTGTATGTACAGGATACTCCTTTGGATTCTTCTATACCCACACTGCATACTGATATATATATATATATATATATATATATATATATATATATATATATATATATGGTAAATATTTTACTGCCTGATGATGGTGTTTTAACACCGAAACTTTATAGCTATTAAGTTGCAGTATGCCACTACTGTTATAACAACAATAATTACCACACACATATATATATGCCACCACCTCAAAAATCTTTTGTATACATACAAGAAAATATAATAAATTGAATCGCAGTTCATTGTAGCTTCAATAAACTTGAATAAAAGAATGATTACTGCCTCAATACACAACATATTTACAAAAAGAGACGAGACACACTTCAAAATTTAGTTTAAGCTCCTTCTTTGTCATTAAATGTAACGTCTTTCCTTTAGCCGCACAAATATAACATTCTAAAAAAAGTTAACCCCTGACGAGTGGATTGATTTCTGGAGTTTTTTTTTTACGAAACTCTGGAATTGGGATGCTGTAGGTAACATCATTCAGCTAAGTGACAAAATTTACATTAATTTTCCCTTTATTTTTGTCGCTGCGTGGTGTTGACCTCGGTGTCTATATATATATATATATATATATATGGGTGCAAAAAAGTTACCATAATATGACCAAATATTAGAACGTATTTTGGAATCCTTTCTTAAGCTGGGGATTTTTAAGTATTTCTTCGCATTCAAATGCATCAATAATTTCATAGCCTGTAAATTAAAAAGTCTCTATTTTACACAACAAGCGTTTATTTTTTGACATAATCCTTTTCCTTTTCAACATAACCCCCTTCTTTTTCCCTGTATAGTGATTAATATTAATCCCATTCATCTTTCATCATGCAGTAGAACTTTCTGATAACCATTCACTTAAGCGAGACAGATTTACTTGTAGAAACTGGGAGACAGACGGAGACCAAAACAGGGAGAGAAGGGTAATGGTCTTCATTGATAAAACTTTTCTATTTGCTGCATAGAGTTAAATTATATATCAATGGTCACCTCAACGTCGTGCAATGGTTAGCAAGCTTGTCTTGTTAGAATCTATTACAACTGAGTAGTGAGTTCACTAGGTACCTAATACTTTCGGCCTTGTGCCACATCTAAGCGGCGCTCAGAAAATCAACTATATCGATGGGCACGAAGTTTAGAACATTAGCGTTTCGACCATGAGGCCGGGATTCGATTCTCACATTTTCGACCGTGAGGCCGGAGTTCGATTCTCACCTTTTGTTGATCTATCAAGTAGATAATTTTTTGATAATATCGACCTGGAGAGATGATCTCAGTTTGTAGAATATTCGTAATTATATGCCACGGTTTAACTCAGTGGCACCCATATTTTTAGGAGTTGCCACCTCCTTGCGTACCAAAACACAGCCCTTATGCCCCTACCCCACAAATGAATAGTTAACCTTTGACTGGATTTTCTTGTTGCTAGTATTGCATGTCAAATGTGTATCTTAGTATTTCCCATAATAATTGTTATATAAATGGGAGATACTGTAAAGTGAAAGCAACATATACATAAATTACGATGTGTGTGTGTGTGTGTGTGTGTGTGTGTGTGTGTGTGTGTGAAAGAGCGAGAGAGAGAGAGAGAGTGAGGGAGGGAGATAAGGAATTACTGACTGAGTGAGTGAGAGTTTTCGTTCAGATTCCCCACTCCTATCCTTTGGCTGCTCTTTTTTTCACATCACGGAGAGGGCGTAGCGCCTACTTTTGATATCATTGGTTTAACACAAAACTTCAGGGTGAAATTGAGTAGGTGAAACTGGATAGTTGTGCTAGTATGGACAGGTGGAAGCATTCTAGCCTTGGTAGACAGTCTCTATCTCTCTCTCTCTCACTCTCTCTCTCTATATATATAAACTTATATATATATATAGAACTTTGTCTGTGTGTGTGTATGTGTGTGTCTGTGTGTGTGTGTGTATCCGTTCCTATAGACTCTGAAACGGCTGAACCAATTTTCTTGAAAATTTACGCAGTTGTACTATAAGCGTCTGCGAGTGTTCTTAGCTAGGTTTTGTGTCGAGGTATTGCCGATGAATATCGAAAATCGATAATCGAAAAAATCGGGTTATAGAAGGAGTGGTCCGATTTAAATCAAATTTGATACACTCATAGACAAAGACATAAGAAACGATATCCAGAAGTTTCAAGGTTGCAGTTCTTACAATAGTGTAGAAAATTTGATATCGATACCAGGAAATCAAAATTTGATTTACATCCATTCATTTTTCTGTTAGTCTAGGGTTTATCGATACCAGGAAATCAAAATTTGATTTACATCCATTCATTTTTCTGTTAGTCTAGGGTTTAGCTTTAACTCGAAACAGCTATTGCCTTTTAGTCTTTCGTGCCAACGTCCAAAGAGTCTGAGCTCCAGGACCATGGATTAGTTTTAAAGCTTTCATTACACCCGAGCAACGCCGGCCTATACTGCTAGTATATATATATATATATATATATATATATATATATATATATATATATATTATGAGAGATAACTATATATATATATATATATATATATATATATATATATATATATAGAGAGATAACTATATATATATATATTATGTCAACTCAAAATAATATCGTCGGTGATGGAGGATTTTATAATATTTCAGTTTAAACAACCTCTCTGAAGATGGCTCATGTGAGCCGAAAGCTTAGAAGAAAACCAATAAATAATTATCCAAATGTTGGAGAACTTTTATCTTTATTTTCAACTGAAATTAAAGCAAAAATACGATGTTTAGAACGGCTCATGATTAAACATAATAGACATTCATTATCTCTTATATTTAACAGCGTATGTTTAGAAAATTACTTGCTGCCTCGATATATATATATATATATATATATATATATATATATATATATATATATATATATAGTTATCTCTCATAATTTCGGTTCTGCCAACCATTTACACAAGCACGTTAAGTAGGTTATGAACTGCTCTCCACTGTGCCACTTGCTTTCAATATGTAATGCTAGTATCAATCTTTCTCAACCCTCTTTCCTCTATAAATTTCAACAGTTTCTGAATTTATGTACAATTGTCCCTTTACGCTTCTATTTTCTTTAAGACTTCCTCGTTCAGTCTATGGTATTCTCAACACTCTTCTGTTGAATCCCTTTCTGTTGGTTCAGGTATCTTCTTTACTGGTGAGAAGATTGACCAACATTTACCGCCATATACGAGGACCGATATTACATAACTGTTTAGTACTCTTTTCTTTGTTTCTAACGAGAGTACCATCAATAAATTCCGAACCCGTCCAACTAGATAAAAATGACTGACGTGGCAACTTCCGCTTCCTGTTCCTTTCTCAAAATACAATACTAAGAATATCGCATCAATAGCTTAGAGACGAAAACAAATCAAATCGCAACATGAGCCCACCATTACCATGCAACGCTAACAAGCAGAAATTGAAAATTCTTTATTGAGAAGAGAAGGCTTACAGTTTTAGTCTCTTCTTAGATGATTACTCTCCTTTCATATTCGTAGTCTCCGCTTCTTTCTCTCTCTGTAAACACTTACTTGTCACACACACTCCCATTGGCATAACTCTTTCAATAATAGTATAGATGATTTGTTACTATGCTCGCGTCTGCATCAATGCGAGTAAGTGGCTAAACGTCACGAAAGCAAAATGGCGAACTGATGTTCTGAACTGCGCATGCTCATCCCATCTTGACCGGCAAGACCCCTTGAGACGTGAGAAAGAGGAATGTGTGAGTGTCATTGTGAACTCGTTTTGTGAATGGGTGGCCATTGTGATCATAATTAGGTGTGAGTGCACACTGGCCACTCCGGTTTCGAGCCAACTGTGTCACACTTGATTGATCTTGTATAATTATCTCGGCCATATCAAAGTCGAAGGACTTCTCTCTCTCTCTCTCTCTCTCCCTCTCTCTCTTTCTCTCTATCTATCTATCTATCTATCTCTCTCTCTCTTTCTCTCTCATACCTTGATATTATTTATCTTCTTTGATCATGTTACTCTCTCCCACCTTTTCTTTCTTTCTTTCTTTCTTTCTTTCTTTCTTTCTTTCTTTCTTTCTTTCTTTCTGTTTCTCCATTATACTCTTCTATCTTTTGCTTAAATCCGTTGAAAATTTATGATTTTCTTTGACCATTCTCCTTCCCTCCCCCCCATACTTCATCAAATTATTGTCTGTATTTTTCCTTATTTGGTCAGTCAAAATAAATCAATTTTCAATTTTCCGTTTCTTTCACTCTCACTCTTCTGCATTCTTATTTTTTTTTCTTTCTTACTTAAGTATTGTCGTCTTGGTTGCCTTCAATCACTCGTCCTCCGTTTTCATCTCATTTTATTTAACCGTAAACATTATTTTGCTTTCTTTATCTCTATCCCTATTCTGTTCTTTTCACACACACGCACACACACACACACTCTCTCTCTCTCTCTCTCACACACACACACACACACTCACAAACACACCACACACACACACACACACACACACACACACACACACACACACACACACACACACACACTCATTCACTCGCTCGTTCTTTTCGCTCTCGTTTTTCTCTATCTTAATTATTCTTCACCCACTTACTGTTATTCCTTCACTCTCTTTTTTCTCTTACTCTTTCCTTGCACGGTTCTTCTTCCTTTTCCTTTTTTTTTTTTTCCGCTTCCACTGTTTTCCCTCTTTCGACCATCTTTCCTTTTTTAACATCGATCATTACATATTGAATATTTCATTTAAAAATTTAAAGGATATCTTACATCAGGTAACGAACTTACTGATTCCCTATTACACAAGAGAAATTATCGGCCCGACCAAGAAGCCCTAATCAAAAGAAACTAATGTCTGGTCAGTTAATATTAGTATTATATATATATAATCAGACCAAATAACCAGAAATGCTCAATATATAATAATAATAATAATAATAATAATAATAATAATAATAATAATAATAATAAATAAATATATATATATATATATATATATATATATATATATATATATAGATAGATAGATAGATAGATAGATAGATAGATATAGTGTATCGAGGCAGCAGATAATTTTCTAAACATATATTGTTAAATATAACAGACAATGAATGTCTATTATGTTCAATCATGAGCCGTTCTAAAGATCGTATTTTGGCTTTAATTTCAGGTGAAAATAAAGACAAAAATTGTCCAACATTTGGCTATTTTTTTATTTCACAGTATAGTAGTGTCAGTTGGGCACCGTCTGTGAGAAAGAGAGCACCATGACGCAATTCATACTGCCAGAAATGTGGAAACAGCATGCTGTACCGCTTGGCATTCGTGCCGGAATCTCCAATACAAACATTTCAGAGGGTTTGGGTGTGAATCTGAGGTTAGTGCAGAGGATTCGGAAGGAGTTGAAGGAATATAATGGTGATTCCGAAGGTACAGCAGCTCTAACAACTCATTCTGATCATTTCGAATTTGTTGGTAAGGGCCTTCGACGCAATACGGAGGCCTACATCAAGTGCCTTGAGGAGGTAGTGCTGCTCTACCGTTGTGGAAATTGGTTTCCACTCTTTTGTTAGTCGTGATGCAATGTTGTTTTATTTCTTCGATTGAGTCAGGAAGAGAGACGAAATAGAACCGTTGAGCTTTTTTTTATTTTCCCCACATTTTTATTAACACACACACACACACACACACACACACAGGTGTGTGTGTGTGTTAATAAAAAGTGTGGAAAATAGTGTGTGTGTGTGTGTGTGTGTGTGTGTGTGTGTGTGTGTGTGTGTGGTTTGTTTAACAATATATCAACTCCTTATGGATCGTTTTATTTTTATTTAATTTTATTTTCTCATGAGATTTGTTAATTGTATTCGTTTTTTTTTTTAAGGCATTGCTGGTAATCTTTTGTTATGTATTTTTATATTTTTATCTTTTTGATCCCAGTTTAGGATTCACTTTTTGCCCATAGCTGGGACCCTAACAGGTGCTACCAACCCGAGGTAAGATGGACCTCTCGGAACAACAGCAATTAAGAGTGTGAATGTGAGAGTGCGTGTGTTTGTGTCCGTGTGTCTGTGTTTTTTTTTTGTGTGTGTGTGTGTGTGTGTGTGTGTGTGTGTGTGTGTGTGTGTGCCTGCGCGTGCGCACTCGTGTTGTTCTCTTGTTCCAAGTTGCTATTAATGTTGTCTGTTTCTCTCTCATTTGAATAAACATATCTGTTTTTATAGCATTAATTAACTCCCAAGAAGATCTTTAAATATCAAATCAAAGAAAGACTCGTGAAAATCAATAATAACAAGGCTCCATTTAAGAAATTCAAACATTTGAGAATATTATGTCTACTACCAAATGTAAACAATCAGAAAGAAATAAAAAGAAAAACTTGTAAAAATTAATAATGATGATAAGGTTTCATTAAAGAAATTGGAGCAATGTCTATTACTATAAAATTAATTAAAATAATAACATTGTTGAAATGTCTACAGTGTTAGTGTTGAGTTTTAAGAAATTGTTTCTGTTTACAGAGTTCTATTTTTCTTATTCATTCTCAACAGCCGATGTACTGTAACTATCAGGATGCTGGCATCGCAAATATAATGACAGTATACTTGATCTTTACAAAGAACTTAAGTAATTTGATACTGTGCATAGCAAAGTCAAAATGAATTAAAATTAGATTATTAAAAATAACGTTTCTACGTTCCATTTGACAAAATCTCTTTTTTAGCTGTTCCTAAGATTCATTTTGATGATGTATCTAAACTTATTTATAAATGGAACTTTGGCTGTGTGTGTGTGTGTCTGTGTATATGTGTCCCCGTTACCTATAGACTCCGAGACAGCTAAACCGATTTTCTTGAAAATTTACACAGTTATACTATAAGCATTTGCGAGTGTTCTTAGCTAGGTTTTGTGTCGAGGTATTGCCGACAAATATCGAAAATCGATAATCGAAAAAATCGGGTTACAGAAGGAGTGGTCCGATTTAAATCAAATTTGATACATTCATAGACAAAGACATAAGAAACGATTTTCAGGAGTTTCAAGGTTGCAGTTCTTACAATAGTGCAGAAAATCGATAATATATATAAAAGGCAAGATGTTTGTGTGTGTGCGTGTCTGCTTATCTGCTTCTATGTCTGTATTTTTTTCAGCCTCTTTTTTTTTTTAGTTTTTGCTTCGCTTTTGGATCTTAGTAGGTATAATTGCAGTTCTTAGTCTCAGCCATGATACCATTTACTCAGAGGACTTATTTAGCCTTCAAAATTCAGTTTACGACCAAAAAAACTTATTTGATATTGATACCAGAAAATCAAAATTTGACTTACATCCATTAATTTTCTTTCAGTCTACAGTTTCGCTTTAACTGAAAACAACTATTGCTTTTTAGTCTTTCGTGCCAACGTCCTAAGAGTCTGAGCTCCAGGACCATGGATTAGTTTTAAAGCTTTCATTACACCCGAGCAACGCTGGGCTATACTGCTAGTTCAGGAATGATCTAATTAAAATTTCACTCAGCATACATTGAGCACGCTGACAAGGTCAAACAACGCGTTGAAGAATAAAACTCTTCTGTCTAGAATATCGTAGGAAAAAAGGATGATACTATAAGATCACGAAGAAAGAATGCTATCGATAAGTTGGAATAAGTAGCGAGAATAGACAGTTCTTAAAAAGAACGAATAAAATATAGTTAAATGCAAATGAAAAAAAAAAAGAGAGAAAGAAAAGATCAGGCTACTAAGAATGTATTAAAGAATAATAAAGAAAAGAAAATGAAAACAATTAATGATGCAAAAGGATTTGAATAAAGCAGGAGACAAGGAGAGGGTGCTAAAGATGGGTGGGGCGGTGATCCACCCTGGAACAAAATACCCACTCCAAACGAGTCCATCAAAAAATAAAAATGTTGACATGAGACAAGAGAAGGTCACATTGATTATTTCTCACCTCCCACATAAAAGAGTTATCATCATGAGTCTTAATTTCACTGGTGTTCACAATACGTCCTTTAAATGGCCCGAAGCGTGTGCCTTTCGATATGACGGTCTTGGTGCAAAAGATTCCATAGTGTACTGCGCCGGCGAACGTCGTCTGATAGATGGCCAGACCTGTCAAAATAGAGTGATATAATATTAAAGATGGACGCTTTTTATTTTCAATTTTATTCTTTTTAACATTTCTGCCTCATTGTCTTGTTTAGCACGCTGCAGCAAATTAAACCCAATATTTCAACGAATCGATGCAAGTTGAGAAGGACGTATTATGGGCAGCAAATCTCGGGCTTGTAGGATGTCATATTTTTTGTGTGTCGATCGTGTAGGAACCCCGTATTAGTAGGTCGTGTGTGTATATATGAGAAAAGGCGTTCATATTTATATAAATGGACGGATGTCGTCAGCAGCAGCAAAATTCAAAGGTTGATTAGTGGATTATTTGGAAAGAGAGAATGTGAATGAGGGTATAAAAAGGAAGAAAATTGATAAGAGAAAAGAGAAAATAATGGTTCCCGGATAGAGAGAAGTACAAAGAAAGAAAGAAAGAAAGAAAGAATGAATGAATGAATGAAAAAAAGAAAGTGAATGTTTGAAAAAAAGAAAGGAAGAAAGGAAGAAAAGTGAATGCCTGAAAAAAAGAAGTAAAAATAAATAAAGAAAGAAAGAAAGAAAGTGAATGTCTGAAAAGAGAAAGAAAGAAAGACAGATAGAGTGTGAATGTCTTAAAAGAAGTAGAAAGAAAAAAGAGTATAAATGAATATGCTTGAAAAGACAAAGTGCCAAACAAAAGACAATTTTATTTTTTGTTTTTTATGTTTTTATATTATTTCATCCACCCATCTATCCTTCCATGAACCCAAATGCCAGTTGGGTCATTTATAATCGTTGAAATTTAGTGTTTTTATTTTTCAGACATAGCATCTGCAACTCACGTCAAACTATCATTTTACATTTTCATTTGGTTGGTTTTTGAATTCAAGGTTGTTCTTCTTCTGGACTGGTTACCAACCAGGTCTAAAGAGAACAGTCTGCCTTGCTATTTAACCCATATTTGAAGTAGGTACAAGAGCTAGATGCATATCTTTCCCAAATTAATTTGTACGAAGCTGTGTGTAACGAAGACGACTGGAATTCGAACTTAGGTATTAAGGGATAAAAAAGGATCTTAGAAATAATGTCTTTGGACCAAACTTTGCAAGTTTTCGCTGTGACTTGCTGTAATAACTACACCATAAAGACCTCCCACATATTCCACTCAGAAATACTACCCAAATAATGGTAAGATATTAGCTAGATGAAGATAACATTGCCACTAATGTCTTACTCTTATGTGGTGGGTATTAATTAGAGGTATACAAGAGAAGTATTTTTGTCACACCCTCTAATATAGTGACATGTAATTCACGTGCACACACAGGCAAGAGGGACAAAGGAAAACAACGCATAGTCTACCTAGCGAACTTGAGTAAATGGGTGGCAGAACAGAGTTTAGGAGAAATAACAAAAAGACATTTTTTATTAAGAGCACCAAAGCACAAGAAATTGTGGTGAGTCATAATCTTCAACGTTCTGAAGGAACACGGCACACATAATTTGTTTTCTTTTTTAGAAATCCTGTCGGTTGCTAGTCTCGTAAACTCTGGGTTAGACACTTCGATGTGATGTAATGGTTAGCAGTGGTTAAATGGTTAGAACCTATTACAGCTGAATAGTGAGTTCGATCCTCACTGGGTGCCACATACTTTCAGCCTTGTTCCAGAACAGAGCTTTGAAAAATCAACTCGTAAACTATGGATGTTGACGAAGACAACCCTTCTTTGAACCTCGTGGACTGACGCTACAAAATCACACAGGACTGTCGCAGATGACAGAAACTCCATTACTTGAGGACCTTCAACATCGGCAGTAACTAAAATAGACTTTACATGTAACTCGAAGAAAAAATAAGGACAAATTAAGAAGTTAACGTTCCACACAACATCAAATAAAAGTTTAGGAAGAAAACCTCCATCAATACTGGAGAGTGCGATAGTAGCTACTGGACTTTAAAATCTTATTTTCCTGAAGAAATTGTTTTTAAGAGAAATCTAAACTTATTTATAAATGAAACTTTTTGTGTATGTGTGTATGTGTGTGTGTGTGTGCGTGTGTGTGTGTGTGCGTGTATCCGTTACTTATTGACTCCGAAACGGCTGAACCGATTTTCTTGAAACTTTACACAGTTGTACTATAAGCGTCTGCGAGTGTTCTTAGCTAAGTTTTGTGTCGAGGTACCCCCAATAAATATCGAAAATCGATAATTGAAAAAATCGGGTTATAGAAGGAGTGGTCCGATTTTAATCAAATTTGATACACTCATAGACAAAGACATAAGAAACGATATTCAGAAGTTTCAAGATTGCAGTTCTTACAATAGTGCAGAAAATCGATAATATATCTATATATATAAAAGGCAAGATGTGTGTGTGTGTGTGTGTGTGTGTGTGTGTGTGTGTGTGTGTGTGTGTGTGTGTTTATCTGTCAGAATGTCCTTCATACGAATCCACAATTTTATCCGATTCTCACCAAACTTCACACAAATATTTTTTAGGCTGAGTCTGAGCTCCAAGACCATGGATTAGTTTTAAAGCTTTCATTACACCCGAACAACACCGGGCTATACTGCTAGTATTTTATAAATCAAAACAGAAAATAAAGTCCCCATCAATACTGGAAAGAGCGATAACCATAACTGAACTTGAAAAACCCATTTTCCTGAATAGATTTTATCAATCTCAACCGACAGGATTTCTGGCTACTCGGTCAATGAATGCCGAATATTTCTTTATAAGGTAATGGCTACTATTATCAATAGTATTAAAATTTCTATTAATTATTAATTAAATAATCATTATCCTCATCATATTCATCGTCATCATCAATACCAATAACAACATTTACAAACATTATCAGCATTTACAAACATTATCAGCATTAAAATGTCTTATCTTACTATCTTTGTTCTCATTATTACCATCTTAATAATCATTATTATTATCCTTGAACTATGTGTAGTTGTTCACATCTCGTCTTTGTGTGGCCTCCAATTTACCATTGTCCACTTTTGTTGATGACCTGTTTTTATTTTATTTATTTTTATTTTTTTCAAAAATTACGCTGATTTTCACAACCACCTCATTCCACTGCCTTAGGTTAGTGGACTGAACCCTGCACTATTCAGAGGTGCCAGAAAGGTCCAGATGTTTCAAGAGGGGTTGGAACTTTCTGGAAGAAAAGAGAAAAAAAATGGGCCCGGTAGATTGTCTTACGTGAAAGCGGAAAGGGACTACAAAAGGTATTATTGGAAAGGATTGCCACGTATGACTGAGAAAATAGCCGGGAGGATTTGACAGACATTCTCTTCTTATGCTCCGTCAAAAAGTAATAATGAAAACGTGTGTACGCCTATCATTACATAAAACTGTGTGCGTGTACACGTTAATTATATATTCATGCGTATCTAAGTGTGCTCAAAAACGTACACACACACACACACACACACACACACACACACACACAGCTATCTATCTATCTATCTATCTATCTATCTATCTATCTATCTATCTATGTGTGTGTGTGTGTGTGTGTGTGTGTGTGTGTGTGGAGATTACATTCACTGACCAGGAGACTTGATTGTGAAATTGAATATATTTTCAGAAGTCGTGATTTTATAAATAAAATTCTCAATAAAATTATGATTTTTTTAAAATAAATTCATTTTGTTTTGTTTTGCATGGCTGATGCTAACCACCTGGACAATGACTTCTCGGGCAAATGTTTTCAGCTGACATGAAGTATAAAAATGATACTGAATCAATTGCAAGGTCTGTATTAAGATGGTTCATGATAGATAATTCTTTTTTTTCGACAAAACTTATCTTAAACATTTATAAGTCGAACATTCGTCCATGCTTTGAATAATGCTGCCGCATCTGGTCAGGTTCTTCAGCTATGTATTTAGAGATTCTTAAAAGAAAAATTGAAAGAATCTGCAATGTTACTAGTCCTGACCTGGCATATCGGCTTCAATCACTTTCCCAATGCCGTAACGTCGTTACCCTGTGCCTTTTTCTATAAATACTTTCATGCTAACTCTTCTGATGTACTTACCTCTATGGCACCTAGACGTAATGAATTAATTATAGTACTAGATTTGGAGCAAGATCTCATCATTTTCAAGTTGAAATGGTTAGATCTAACTGTAAGTTCTATGCTAGCATTTTATTCTCTCGCAGTTCTCGCGTGTGTAACTAGCTTCTTGTTTCGAAGTCAATAAAATCAATCGTTATCTTCTGTCTTTTTAACTCCTGTTCTTTTATTATTCTCTCTCGTTAATAGTGTTTGATTTTCCTGATATTCTCTCACATTCAGTAACTCTTTTCATGTTAGCGGCTTTATTGTCTTGCTTGGGGTGAAATTATTAAAAAATAAATTTTAAATCAAGTATTCTAAGGTGTGGATGTAATATCCGTGAAAGTCTAAGTGAAGACAAAATAAAAGTGAATAATGGATTTTATTTATTAACTTGCATCATAGCCCGGCGTTGCCCGTACAACTCAGAACATTTTAGTAGTAGAAGATGCCAATGAGAGGAGAAGATGTATTTTATCTTACATATGGGTCTGAAATATTAAATTTGAAAAAACAATGCTTAAATAATTAAATTAACCATTGGCACATTTTTTTTTTTACATATTTTGTTTTTGTTTGATAAAACATTTTTTTCATATTTCTTGTTTCAAAATTACGGGAAAAAAATATTCACTTTTTTTGTTGTTGACCAAATGGATTTTTAAAATGTCGGAATAAAAATTAAATATAAAGGCTCATTTTTATTTTTATTTTTTTAATAAAAAATATTTTAATCGCGTTTGACACGTGTGATTTGATTTCTGTGACGTAATCTAGCAACCATCTTAGATCTTAGATGTTTTACGGAGTAAATGTAAACAATCGAATCCATTGGCCAAAAAGTGCGAAAGGTAAAAATTGCTGAAGTTAAACTCAAAAAGTATGTGTCGACCTGACTTTCCTTTAGATATATGTCCCTGGAAAGTTTGAATGGCGTAGCTTAAAAATGTAGGCGTGTATAGGGAACAGTCACACACAGACACACAGATTGCCTTTTATATATATAGATAAATACATGAAAATGTATCAGAAAATTACAAGCACTAGAATAACTACTAGATAATTCATCGTCAACACGAAATTTCGTAGTCAACGTATATAATACAAATAGTTTATGCGTTAAGACGTTAACTGGAAGTGCATAGGTCGAAAGATAACCTGAAAAAGAGGAAAGTCTTTCGAGACATGATCGCCCAAGCGTGTCTCACGTATGGCACTTAACTGACTGACTGACAGCTTTAGATGATTTCGACATAGACAAGATTACAGAAATAATAAACTAAATCTACATCAGTGGCGATATACCGGAAGAAACTAAGCAGATCGATTAAGAAACTATGTGCAAACAAATATGAACGTCGCCGAACAATCGGCTTAATGATCCACATAACAAAACTCATCATCCGGATTCTTATGAATAGAACGCGCAGCAGAATCGGGTCAGATATAGGACCAAAATATTGCGGTTTCGTCAAGGACACCAGAACAATTAAGGCGATATTTATGTTCAGAATGTTATCAGAAAGAGCAATACAAATGCAGAAGGACGTGTACATGAGTTGTATAGACTACGCAAAGGCGTTCGGCAAAGTAAGCCACAAAGACTTGTTAGAGACGCTCGGCAAATATGACATATACAGGGAAGACATTAGAATAATCAAGAATCTATACTGTCAGCAAACCGCCTGCATACGGACAGGAAATGAGTTCTGCAGATATACAAAAATAGAAAGGGGCGTAAGACAATGGTGTGCCTTCTCACCGGATTTATTAAAACTATACAGCGAGGCAATTCTGAAAGAACTAGAAATTCTGCCAGGATTCATCATTTACAACCACCATCTTAATACATGTAGATTACACAGTGCTGATGGCAGATACGGAAAGGTAACTACAAGACTCCCTACAGAAGGTAGCAAAGGAAAGCGAGAAGAAATGACTAAACATAAACTGCAAGAAGACCGAATGCATGGACAGCAGCAAAAAGGTGAGCCCAAAATGTCAATTGCAGGTCGGAGATACTAAAATCAATCAGGTACAGAAATGCAAACACCTGTTAATTGTTCTGACAAAGGACAGAAAGTGCGACACTGAGATCCGAAAGCGTATTGACATAACCAAGGATGCATTGCAAAAGTGGAATCGAGTATTGGGAGTCAGGAAAATTTCTTTGGAAACAAAGAAAAAAGTACCGGACTGTTATGTGATATCTGTCCTCCTATATGGCAGAGAATGCTGGACACGCTCCTCAAAGATGAAGAAAAGACGCAAAGCAATATAAATGTGGTTCTACAGAAGGATGCTGAGGATACCACGAACCGAACATGTGAGCAACAAAGAGGTTTTAAAAGGAATGGAAACTAAAAAAAAAACAACTTATTCTTAACAGCTGAAATCTCTGGGAAACGTATTGCAGAAGGAGGCTTAGAGAATCTGATACTCACATGGCGGATAGAGGGAAAGAAAAACAGTGGAAAACAGCGCGTGGCATACTTGATTAACTTGAGCAAACGGATAGCAACGCAGAGTTTGGGAAATGTAAGAATCCAAAAGGGATTAAGAACTATATGATCTCCTACGCCCTGAAGAAACACGGTACATAAAAGAAGAGAAACATGCAAAATTAGTTGAGTATGATTTTTATTTAATTTCATTTTCACCAAAATTCACTTTATGCTTAAGTAATAAACTGGACATTTTCATTTACGCTATAAGTCAGTTACTGTTGGGATGCAGTGGATATCGGCTCGGAACGAGATCATCGGAGAGCCGAGTTCGAATTCCAGTTGAATTTGTTGCATTCATTTACGCGCAGATACCCTTGGGAAAGTTATGAATCCGTATCTTCCCTTTAGCTATGGGTTAAATAGCAGGACAGATTAGGTTCTATTGCCCTAGTCACTGCAGAAAGTAATGGCAACCTACTACAGAAAAATCTTCTGCCCAGTCAGTCATGTCTCTTTCGAGACATGATCGTCCAAGCGTGTATCACGTATGGCACTTAACTGATTGATTGTTTCCGGATTATTTTTTTTCATAGTGCCTATATTTTTAATTTAATAACATTTTATTTTTTATAATTCAAATTTTATTTTTAGTGGATGCCCGTATTTAAAATAGTCACATTGTTTTTATTTTAAACCGTTTTATATCGATCGGCCTGCTCGAAATCTTAATAAAGTTTGTTATTTATTTTAAAAAAAGTTTTATTTTTATCAAATTATTTTAAATTTTTCCATCTCCCTATCTTGTTATCGCGTTTGTTGTTGTTTTTGTTTTTATTTTGTTTTATTTTATTTTTATTTCGTTTTTATTTTGTTTTCAAAACAAAATAAATTGTAGTAATGGTAAACTTTCTTTAAATTTTGCAGAAGTTGTCTCGTAGAGTAAGGAATTTCAACTTGGATTTAGCAATAGGAGAGCAGAGTTCGAATTCTAGCTGAGTTCATTACGATTACTAATACGTGCTAATATAATTGAGAACAGTATGAATTCATCTCTTCTCCCTCAGACATCGGTAAATAGCAGGACAGACTGGATTCTAGGTTCTATAGTCATGGGTGGCAACCGGTTTAGAAGAAAAAAAAAACTTTAAATTCAAAACTATATGGCGAAGCACATACAGATTACCATGAATGAATTGTCGTCTAAATCACGTAAAATGAAAATAACTCTGACATCTAATTTTAATAGATATATTTACCAAAATTACACAAAAATATCTTGAAATACTAAACAGTAGATTTATCCAATAAAACCGACATTGGCTTCAATCAAAGTCTCCAGATGACTTAGGAATGTTCTGCAACTCTTCTGGGTGGTCTCCTTGTTTAAGTTGGTGAATAGTACCATGATCTCTGTCTTCAGTTCATATTTGATGCTACAAGGAGTTTTGTTAGTCTCTCGCTGAACTGCACCTATACATAATCAAGGGGTTTGCAGTTTGGGGAGTTAGATGGCCAGATGTAAGGGGTGATGTGGTCGCAGAAGTTGTCTAACAGCTAAACTGGTTTCTCTTTCGTGTGTGGTATGGTATAGAGTCCTGTTGCAAGATGTAGAGTCTTCTAGCAGCCACCCTCTTGACCCAGGGAAGGGCTATTCTTTCAAAGCACTTGATGTAGGCCTCTTTGTTGAGTCTGAGACCCTCACTAAAAAATTCGGGAGTTATTTTCTTATCAAAACGATCAGAATGAGTTTTCAGAACTAATGTACTTTCGTAATCACTATTAGACTCATCCACCTCTTTCCGAATCCTTTGCACTGTCCTCAGATTGACAACCAAACACCCTGAAATGTTCGTATTGGAGCTTCTGGTGCCTTTTCGAAGCGGTACAGCATGCCGTTTGCGAATTTCTGTTAAAGTTAATTACGTGATAGGGCTTTGTTACTCACGCATGATGCCCAACTGACCCGACTATACTGTGCAGTCGACAACATCAAAAAACAAACAACGCGCATGCGCGAAATTAAAAATACAAAATGGCGACAATCTACCGATCTCATTCTGTATTATGCTAGGATCGTTCAGATTAACTGGATCATCCAGGTAAGGTTTTATATATATATATATATATATATATATATATATATATATATATATATATATATATACATAGTTTTGGAATGATGCTTAAAGAGGCAAAAACTTGTATTACTGGTCTGGGTGGTACAAATGCCTAGTACGCTGCTTATCTACGGTGTTAACGGGAAAGTATCACCGATGTTTTCTTTTACAACTTCAATCTAAAATATTAGAATGGTATATTCTGCTACACAAACCGCAGGGATATTCCTTAGTAATAATATGAATTATAAAAAACAAAAAGTGACAAAAAGAATTTGTTGAATAATTTTCTTCAGATACAACCGACCGTACAAATTTAATCTTCATTACTACAAGTAACTACACTTCATTACTACTTCGTAGTAATGAAGCAATTACGAAGTAGTAATTACTACGAAGTAACTACATTAAAGAAGTTACTTCGATAGTTGGCGGGAATCACTTTATTTCGGGTTATACAATGGTTGATATATCATAAAACAATGATTTTCAACATGGACAGTAATGACTTTTTTCTTTTTCTTTTTTTTATAATCGTTTCAGGCCAAGCAAGACAGAACGGCCATTCATGCGCAAAGGGAGAAAAGAAAAAAAAGGTACAGGGGATGTCGAAGAAAGAAAGAAAGAAAGAAAGAAAGAAAGAAAGAAAGAAAAATGGGACTCAAGAAGATAGAATATGGTAATTCTCGTTGCATTTAAACGTTCGAAGATTGTGGCTATCAGGGAAGCAAGTATACGGAAGACAGTTCCACGGGCGGGAAGTGCAAGAAAAGAAACTGATACAATAAAATTGGCGGTTACGGTTGTTTATTTCGACGGTAAAAAGTGGGACCTAGTTGCCAATCTTGTATTACGAGGATGCTTTTATATATAATAATAATAATAATAATAATAATAATAATAATAATAATAATAATAATGTCTAAAAAGTTGTATTAAGTGATTCTATGGAGTCCTACGTGTTATTCCAAAATAGTTTTAATTCATGAAGTAGTCTTAAAAATAAGGAAATTAGGAATAGAACGTTTTGGAATGTTCTACAAAATTCCAGTAAAATCGAGAGAATTCGAAAGGTTCTAGAAATATGCAAATTAGGTGTTAGCCCCTATAAAAATAGGTTTTGGGCAGTGAGTAGTCAGTTGTTGCCAGGGTTTGCTGATGTTATCAACTCCGGTTTGATTCAAGGATTTATATCCAGCCGAAAGAATCTGTAAGAAAAGTAGCCGACCAACTAAAACCTGAAAGAGAACCTCATGGAACTATATGGGTAAATACATATTTTTGACTCTTTCATTGACCAAGCTGATAATTATTCTTTATATACTCATTTAAGGATTTCCAAAAAGTATAGCGCTTAACTTCTTTGCCAACTTAACTGGGTAAAGATATTTGGCACCTTATCTTCCTCTTCTCTCCTCGTAATACTTGCCAGTAGTAAACTCTATGTCTCTTATTTTGAATGCAACAAAAATTGTATATTTGTAAATATTTAATTGGTGTGTTTTTGTAAATTAAATATTTGTCTGTGATTTTCATCTCTGAGTTTTGGTCAATCGTTTTTTTTTTTTTTATCATTTTGTTTTTCTTTTTATTGCACTTAACATGTAACACGAATAAATTCTTTTCGATAGCGCACCAGGGAAAGAATCTCGTCAGAGCAAAAACCGTGAAAATATTCGTAGAAAAGACAGATGGAAGCCACGTCCCGTCGGTGAGAACATGACTCAGGTCGAGCAGCTAAATCGGGATCAATTACATTGCAGATCCACCATTGAATTTTGTCGAGAACTCCGAAATGAATAGCAGAAGCAGCCGACCAGATATGGCAACAATATTCAATGCACGGATATATTTGTAAATGTGAAAGATAGATTCTGACGAGAAAAACTTCCTGGTCCGTACAGTGACCCAATCTTCTTAGCGATAGATATAGCTATTGATTTGATGTAGTCGTTCCACTTGAGGTCGGTTGAGAGAATGAGGCCAAGAAGGCACAGTGTGTTGGTTTCTGAGAGACTAGCGCCATCCATACCGATAGACGGTAGGAAAGTTTCTCTATGTTGGTTAAAGAAGAGCAGCTTCGTTTTATTAAAATTTACGAGTAATTTCTTACTCCAATTCATCACAGATTAGAGGTTCTTCCGAAGAGCAGCAGCGATGTATACTTTGTCAGCTTTAAAAGATTTCTTATTGAGATGCGAGTAAATGGTGGTGTCATCTGCATAGATGCCTACTTGTGAACTGATTAGCTCAGGAAGATCATTGATGAAGTTCAGAAAAGGCGTAGGACTTGAGTTAGAGCCTTGAGCAAATGCTATGAAGTCTCAAGTGGCGTTGTAAATGCTCAAAGGAATTATAGGACTGCAATTTTAAGAAAGCCATCACATAATTTAACCCGTTGAAGCCTAACAGGAACAAACCAAATCCAAATCCGGGTCATCTCATTACTGTTCAAGGAATGGATAAGGTTGGCCATATTTTCTGGGGTGTAGCATGGCCAAATTGCGAGTTTGTGAGATTAACCCATAGTCTTTGACTTTGCCTTTTTACAGCTCTTTTTTGTGCTACTGGGGTTCCATTTACCCTCCTAATCAATCTGGTGGGGAAGCTGGTTTAGTTGCCAAACACTCATGTTTTGAATTCAGAGTTGTCTTTCTCCAAGGCTATAGAACCCAGTCTGTCCTGTTATTTACCTTTCTTAAATGGTATTTGTATGAAAGTGAAGGTAAAGATTTAACTCAGCTCTCCGATTCCTCAATATAAGCCATTATCCATAAATCAAAATATTTTTATATACATATCTTACCTGTATATTTATACCTTAACAACAACAACAACAATAATAATAATAATAATAATAATAATAATAAAAATGAAAGAAATAGTGCGTAAAGAGTACTATAGAAGGCTACGAATGATATTAAAAACTGAATTAAATTCACAGAACAGAGTTATGGCCATTAATAGCCTTGCAATCCCAGTTGTCCAATATAGCTTTAACATCTTAAACTGGACTCTAAACGACATCAGGCGAATGGATGCTAAAACAAGAAAGCTTCTTTCTAAGCATAAGATGCATCATCCAAAGGCTGATGTAGACCGTCTATACATACCCCGTAAAGAAGGTGGAAGAGGTCTTATTCAGCTGGAATTGTCATACAAGACAACAACTATTGGCTTACTAACATACATAGAAACAACAAAGGATTGGATGTTACAATTAGTAAGGCAACATGAAGAAAGAAAGAAAAAATATTCAATAATAAAAGAAGGCAGTAAATTCAAACAAGATTTACAGTTAGTAGATTCTGTAGAAAAGCAAAACAGAAGCCAAGAACCAACTATTGCGGCAAAAAATATAAAAATGAAAGCCAAAGATAAAGCTCTTGAAAAGATGAAACAGCGCTGGCAAGACAAACTTCTGCATGGCCAATATCCAGTACGTGCCAATAAATCCAATGTTGACAAAGTTAATACTCATCGATGGTTACGTGCATCTGGATTAAGGTCTGAAACTGAAGGATTTATACTTGCAGCACAAGACCAAAGTCTTTTCACGAGAAACTTTCAGGCAAATATTATGCATAATAATATGGATCCAAAATGCAGGTTTTGTGATAAACACCAAGAAACAATAGACCACCTAATCTCAGGCTGTTCTGTGCTTGCCCCAAACGAATATAAAAATCGCCACGATAGAGTTGGGCAATATTTACATTGGACAATGTGCAAACATTATGGAAAAGCTGTAAACAAACACTGGTATGAACATCATCCAGCACCGGTTACAGAAATAGAAGATGTAACCATTCTATGGGATTACACCATCTACACAGACAGAAAAATTGAAGCAAACAGGCCAGACATTATTGTTAAAAACCAGAAGGAGAAAACTTGTCTATTAATTGATATGGCTTGTCCAGCGGATTGTAACATAGCAATCAAGGAATTTGAAAAACTGTCAAAATATAAAGACCTGGAAATTGAAATAGAAAAAATGTGGAAATTGAAAACAAGAGTTGTGCCAGTGATAGTAGGTGCACTTAGAATGATAAAAAATGGAACAAAACAACACATTGAAAGAATCCCTGGAAACCCCAGCTTAAGAGATATACAAAAAATTGTCTTATTAAGTACAGCCCACACACTAAGGAAAACTTTATCTATGTAATGCTGGGGATGATAGGGAAGATAGAAAAACATGAAATGGAGCCATAACAACACGCCACTACCTGCCTTAGGTCTCTCCGCAGACTTGGTTGGTAGTGAGACCAAAGCAGAAATCGAAATATGATGAAAAATGACATAATAATAATAATAATATAGGATTTATTGGTCCCATCAGAAACTTAATGCTATAAATATTATGCTTTTAGTACTTTACTTTAGTCTGGAGCCAAATTTCAATAACAGGACCCTTAAATGAATCGAACTCGCTGCAATAGCAACAGTGTGTGTCTGGCTTATCGGTGATAGCTCTACGATAGGAGCTCGTTCAATTATCAGCTACGCGTGACAAAGTTATAACATTTACGCTGAAACTGAACGAACCTTAAAAGTTCAATTTACCTGGTTATTTTGTAAATCTATTCGTTTCTTTATCGCCTCTCACAAGCTTGAATATGAAAGCGGAAGATGAAAACCAAACTATCTCCGTGAATAGAAAGAAAATAAATAGGAAAGAAAAAAGGAAATATAAGATGGAAGAGATTACATTTTTTCAAAAATGGCGAGAAAGCTTTTCTAGCACAATGACCAATATTGTAGAAAACCCAATGCGAAACGAACTCGCTACATTAGACGCCTTTCTTGTTAACTAGTACCAAGCAGTGAAAGGTTCGAGTATTCCTTTTTCTTCTATGTGCCATGTCCCTTCAGGACGTGGTCGATCATGGCTCTCCAAAACTTCCTATTCTTTGTGGCTTAACAAGGTTTGTCTTTTTGTTATCTTCCCCATCCCCTGTTCTAGCATCCATTTAAACAAGCTTGTTATGTAGGTTACTCGCTGCTTTCTTTTGTCTCCCCTGACTTCAGTATGTGCTGTGTGTCAGATGTTTCAAGCTCGCTTTCCTCATTATGTGCCCTAGCAAATGTAGCTGTTCAAACAAAGTTACAAGTGTTGTGAATCCACTTAGGATCGAACTCACTTCAGTAGTAATGTCTTCTGAAATTAGATCGTTAATCATTGACTCATGTCGAAACGTCTAGGTAGCTCCACAAATTTGGAGCACGCGATGTAACTCAGATCTTAATACTAGACTGCTAACCTTTACTCTGCAATGAGGTGCCCGAGATATTAAATAAACTTACCTTTGTCGGGCAGAAGGTCACAATGGTTGAGCACCCGTGGACAAACTTATTAAAGTGGTTGACATGCGAGATCTTTTCTGATAATTTCACCACAAAATATAAAGAATTTATATTTACTAAAATGCACACCAAGGGCACCTCGAGGTGGTGTAATGGTTAGCAAGCTTGTCTCGCTAGCACTATTGCAATTAAGTAGTGAGTTCGATCCTCACTGGGTACCCCATACTTTCGGCCTTGTGCCACATCTAAGCTGCGCTTAGTAAATTACTACTAAAATGCACACCAAATTTTCTCAGAGCAAGGCTCTTCCACTGCACTCCTGTTGGGTTGATCTTTGATCCCAAATGTGGGCGACTCGGGTGCACTATTTCTAAGTGTGAGGTCTGCGTTCACGCTTACTCCAATAATAAGCCCAAAATAAAACAGATTATTTTTAATTGTTAAAAGTTCCTCGATTATCATCTGCACTTACGAAATGTGAATAACTCCATTAGTTTTGTTATTTTTTTTATTATGAGTGTTGGAGTTGTTGAGAGGTAAGTTAAAACAAATTTTGATTTAAAATTTATAATTTCAAAAGTGTGCCAAAAATTTAAGAAAAAAACAAATAAACTGTGATTTAAAATTTCTTGGGGTGAATTAATAATTGCAATAAGTAACTTTATATTATTTGGGGTGAATTAACAGAAAAGATCCGCTATGTGAAACTAATCGACTAACTGACATAACACTACGATAAGCGCCCAGGAGATTTTGCGTATCATTGTGCTATGTGTGTAATCGAGCATGTATGTACATCTGAGTGAAAGGCAGTGTTTTCAAGTGTCCACATTAGGTTTGTGACTATAAGAGAAAAAGCAAACAATATCAGCAAAGAAGTGGGAGGGAAGAAGAAAAAAAAGAAGTGAGGAAATAATGAGAGAAAGGGAGAAATTGAGAGAACGATACAGAGGAAGAAGATAGGCAGAATCTAAAAAAATGGCGGCGGTCGGTCACATCTGAAACTGTAGCTATAATGTACAAGGGAGACTGTGATAATATTTGACCAGTAAACATAGACAAAGGTGAGGAAGATCTGGGTAAAATCTGAGCTCCCTTCTTCACCAGTCCACATACCCCGCCCATATTCAACCACTATTATTCCTCCTCCCTCTTTGCATCTCTTTCTTTATTTTTTGTTTTCTTTTTTGCTTGCTTTTTTATTCTTTTTATTACTGAAAACAACCCTTTCTCTCAATTTCTCCACAACAGTTTTTAACCTTTTCGAATTATCTTTGAACCTTGACACCTTCCTTCCGTCATCGGTCCCTTTCCAACAACACTATTCAAAAACAAAAAACAAAAAAAAACTTCATTTTTTTTTTTTCATTTTCTTTCTTACTCACTTTTTATTTGTTATTTTTTCCTTTATCTCTAATTAAATGTATAAACTTGATCTCGCTTATTAAGGTTTTATTCTTTATAACGTTATTGATCTATACCGCCATTTTGTGTCGCCTTTTTTTTTTACATGCTTCAGTCTTTTTCATTGTTTTATTTAATTTCGTTTGTTCCTCCCGTTTTACCTCTTTGTTTCCTTCTCCCTTCATTTCCTGTCATTTTTAAGAGCCCCTTCTTTTTTTACTCTTTTCATTTCACTTCTTCCTTTTCTTTCTTTCTTTCTTTCTTTCTTTCTTATATTTTTAGTTTCTTAATGTCGATCACGTTAATTTAACTTACATTGTATTTTCCATTTAATAAACTATTTTCTTATCATCTTCGTTTTTTTTTCTTCTCTTTTCTTATTTCTTTATATCTCTACTTTCTAAGTTTGTTTATTCTGTTTCTATCTATATAATTTCTATCTATTTAATTTTCTATCTATAATTATTTCTATCTATTATTATATCTATCATTTAATTTTATTTAATTATTTTATTTAATTTTATTTAAGTATTTTATTTAATTATTATTTAATATTATATCTATTATTATTATTATATTATTATATCTATTATTATTTCTATCTATATAATTTTTCTGTTTATATAATTTCTATTTGTATAGTTTTCTTACATATTCCTCTCGATGCTCATTTCTTTCGTTTCAAATTGCCGCACCTTTTTTTTTTTTTTTCATTCTTAACTTTATCTTTTTTTCGAATCTCAGTTTGCTTCGTTTCCGTTTTCCTTCATCGTAATCAACTGCAGCAGGTTTCTTCTTCTTCCGCTCATATGAACTCTTCTTTTCCTTTACTTTTTTCTACATTTAACAATCTTTATCTTCAAATCCTTCTCCTGGCCATTTCTCGATCCTTCTTTCTTCTTGTCAATTTTAAATGTCTCACCACTTCTCCCTTTAATCTAAACCACTTCTCTTTCTTAATTTTCAATTGCGTACTTTTTATCTCCACAAAACAAAACAAAAATTAGACTCTCTAATCACAAACGAGCAGCGTTTTATTTCTAATTTATATGCAAAATGTCGCCTGCCAATTGTTCTCCATGTTTGACCGTTATCACCAACCCCAAGCCATCGAAAAGGGACGAAAAAAGATTCAACTACATTAATATTCGCTCAATATAGCAATTGATATCATCCAAACCCCGATTATGACCGCTAACATTATACAATTACCCAATGCCTGGGCTGTAATGCCCAAATAATTCCGTCTTATTGCTGACACAAATTATACAGTGACAACAATCCCCGGCATGGGAACGATTCGCAACTATTCACTGTCTTGTTGACTGACTCCCAGGTGGTGTCGTTTGGCCGGCGAGATCTCGTTCGCTCGAGACCGATCTTCCACAGGGCGTTCTCTTTTTCTTCTTCATTTTTTCTTTTTCTTTTTTTTTCTTTTTTTTTTTTTTTGGCCGCGCACACAATAAATTGATAGAGAAAGTCGGCATTGTGCCTTGCTGAAAGAAACCTATTCATAGACGAACGTTCTAGATAACCAAACTAATAAAACATGCTAACTTTGTCCGTGCACTTGTCTTGTTCTCATTCACGTGGGATGAGTGGATAGTTCGTAACACTCACCGTCCCCCTCACCACTTCTATTCCTTGGTCTCATTAGGCATGAAGGGTTTGACGTTTACCTTCAGGGAGGTCCGGACATAATATTCCGTCGCAGCCGCAGTTACTCTGTGCTCTCTAACAAACCAACGACCAACACATGAATACAGACATTTGCCTATGCTCCTACGCATGCACCACTTTACATTCTAACAGTAGCATGCACGCATGTGCATAATAAGTAGTACAAGGAATTATATATGCATATCGAATATCCACATATTTTACTTAAATCTGAACAGTTTTAGAAGGTAGATATAACAAATGTTGTGACACATAGCAGTTATCCACCAGCATATTTTAATCTATTTGTTTGAACCTTATTTGATGACTAGGTGCTAATAAAATACCGACCTTAATGTTTTTGAGAATTTATTTTATGAGAAAAATATGTCATTCGGCATGATTCGAACCTGTGACGTCAGTTGATTTGACGAGTCTGAGACCGATCGGCCAAAGATGATGTTTAAGGCTTGATTCGATTTCATTTAGACCGTGATTAGACTATATATATCAGGAATGAATATACATGCATTACTCTTTAGGAATAAATTAAGTTCTTTCGACAACTGACGAGTGTATACACTGCTTATATACAAATATACAACACGTTAAAATTTCCCTTCTCGGATTCCATGCGTCAGACTCCGACTGACACCAAATCGGTCGAGTTTCAATCCCAGAAACAAGTGGATGTGTCTAGCCACACTGATGAGCTGTGATTGCAAATAATCAAGCGATATATAGTTTCTTGACAATTTTCAAAGAAAAGTATGTTTTGTGAACTTTTGCATTTATATAATAAATACACTATTCTATTTCAGTTTATATGCTTTTATTGGAAATATTTACAGTAATTTCATTAGTGGTGTCATTTTATTTTTATAATATTCAACAAAAACATATATAACTCCATGAAAACTAATTTGCCAACAGTAATAATTACAGATGTGAACAGAGCTATCTTGGATGAACCTGATGGCAGATAGAGTTGAGAAGTTTTTCATGAAAATAGGCAGGCCTCACCATTAAGAGACCACAGGAAAGATGCGAAAATATATTTTGGACAAGTGTTGTTGGCAGCAAAAGTATAGATCTCTTTAGGTTGATGTCGGTATCATGATAAATAGAATTCTTGGAGGAAACATTTTTGAAGCGAAACAGGTTTCACTACCAAGAAGCGTCGTGCTAAAGAGTTTGCTATATTCATGGAAGACAGTTTATATTCTGCAACGCTGATTATTACTCGCTTTGTCAACAATGGCTTCAAAGACTTCATATAAAAGGAATGGCCCATAGCCTCTCCAGATATATTTTAATCATTTCACCCTAAGCAAGGCAATAAAGCAACTAAGACACGGTGAGTACAGGGTGTTACAAAATATGAGAAAAAGCACTTACTAAGAAAATAGGACAATAAATGAACAAGAATTAGGAAGACGGAAGATAACAATTGACATTGACATCAAACTAGATTGAAAATCAAAAAGCGGAAAGAGATTTCCACAAGCTAGAAATGCAGAAGAAACTGTTAGCATAGAACTTACGGTTCCGTTTAGCCATTTTAACTGAAAAATGATGAAACCTAGCCGCCAATCTAGTACTGCGCTTAAATTCATAAAGTCTAGCCATCATTGATTAGTTGGGTTTTTTTTGTTTTGTTTTTTTTTTTTTTTTTTTGTTTAATAGCATATCAACCATTTGCATTTGCAGATAATTTAATGCTGAAATCGAAATATTTTGCACTTATATTTTATTTTTGGAAATAATAATGGTTCAACGATACAAGTTTTACTACTTAACCCATAGCTGGAGAAGAAGTGGATTCATACCTTTCCCATGGGTATTTGCGCGTAAGTTAATATAATAAACTCAACTGGAATTAGATCTCGGCTCTCCGATTAACAATTCAGAGACATTAGATATTACACCGACCGCACATCCGAACTTGTAACACTTGGTATTCTCGAGCGGTCATTTATGTAAGCTTGACATTGCTTGACTTCGGTGAATCGTACGGGAACCGATGTTTTAACGTGATGTGGCCGTAAGCCAAGTACCATTGAGGAAAAGTTCAATATTAATCCAATTTGTGTGCCAACAATGAAAGATGATGTATATGAGAATGAAAAACAATATTCAATGCAAGATTCCTGGAACGAATAAAACGACTGCCAGCAATAATAAATTAAGAATATAAAGTCTGACAAAGACTTTATATTCCTAATTAAAATACTGGATATTATATTTTTTATCTGAATTGTTAAAGCAATTTTCCACGAAAAAGCTGAATGCCGTGCAAGACGAAAATAAAAACAATGACGCGTCAATAAGTATTATTGATTGGGGTGTGCGTTGTGGTGCAATGGATATCGGCTCTGAATGAGAAATCGGAGGACCCATTTTGAATCCCTGTTGAATTCGTTATATTTACTTCATTTCTTGGTAAATTGTATGAATCCATCTCTTCTTCCTCCAGCCATGGGTTGAATAGCATGACAGATTGGCTTCTATTGGCAACTAGTCTGCCGCAGGGAGAAATAGCAACCTACTGCGGGAAAATATTCTGCCTAGTCACTCATGGATCGAAAGAGACATGATCACTCAAGCATGTATAATACGTGATAAGTTTTATTTATTGTGGTGATTACAAGTCTGGGTATCAGAGAGGAATGAATGACTTACAGTGGTGTACCACGTTCAAATGCAGTTAATGCTACTGTAAGTCACATCGGCCAAGATTTTTTTTCTTTTTTTATCCACTGACTTTACCGTTTTGAATCTGACAAACGTTGACAACGGTTCAACCTTTCTTATCGCTATCGGAGAAATCAGAAATCCAAGTTCTAATTACAGTAGAAAACATTCGTTACATTCACTTTAGCGCAATACGGGGAAGATATAAAGGGATCTCCTTCCCCAGCTATGGGTTAAATAGGGCGTGCTTCTGGAAAAATCGTTGTTATTCTCAAAAATTTTTAATGCAATATTCACTCCTAAAAATTATTACTCTTATTATCCAAAACATGTTTCAACTTTAAATAACGCACAAAAGTTGATAAATCGTAAAAAATACGAATCAAATCAATCACTCAACTGATTGATCTTTACCCTGTCTAACGAATATACTGGTATTCTATTAGTTTGAACCTGATATACATCGACCAAGGTTTGTCTTTTCTTATTTGTCTAGTCTACTGCTGTTAATCATTTTCCGCACTGTGTCCCTTCAGAATGGAGGCGGTCTGGCTCTCCACAACTGCCTGCTGTAGCTCTTAGCAATGTTTACTTTTTTTTATATCCCACCCATTCTCTATTCTTTCATCTATTTACACAAATTTGCTCGCTGTTTCACTCTTGCCTTCAATACATCCTGTGAGTATCAAATTCTCCAAGCCCTCTTTCCTCATTAAGCATCCCAGAAATGTCAAAAATATCTTTCTGATTCTAAATATTTTTATGGTAACTATTCAGATGAACTTTTCTTTATGGCACATAGACTATTTAAGCGCAGCACTAGATTGGCGTCAAGGTCCCATTATTTTACAATTGAAATGGTTATATGTAACCGTAAGTTCTATTTTAACAGTTTTCCCGCCGCCATAACAGCTTCTTTGATCTTTTCCTATGAAAAATGTTTTCTGGTAACTGTTCTGAAAAGCTTTCCTCTTTGGTTCCTCGAATTTAAGAATTTGATTAGATTGGCGGCAAGGTTTCATCATTTTACAGTTGAAATGGCTACATGTTACCATAATGCTAACAGTTGTTTCTTTTTATTTGTTTGTTTTCTTGCACTTCTCGCTTATGGAACTCCCTTTCAGTGTGTTGCTTTCCAGTGAAGTTTAATCTTAAAAAATGTAAATTCTGTGACAATCGTTATATTCTGTATTCTTAATTCCTGTCCTTTTATTGTTCTTAACTCTTAATGTTTTCTTTTAGTTATATTCTTTCACACTCAGTGGATTTATTTCCTTGCTTCTTCTAAAATTATATATATATATATATATATATATATATATATATATATATATATATATATATATATATCAATCTTGGGTTAAAAAGCAATCGGTGTCTAACCGTACTGATGAGCTGTGACAATATATATATATATATATATATATATATATATATATAAGTGTCCTATTTGCTTCCCTTTTTCTGAAAACTTCCTAATTACTTACATGCGCTCTCCATGGTGTTCTCGGTATCTTTCTGTAGAACCACATAACTTAAGTTTCTTCTTTGTGATGAGATTATTCAGTATTCACTGCTATATGGAAAGATTGATATTGCATAGCAGTTCCGTGCTTTTTTCTTTGTTTCTAATGATTTTTTTTTTTTTTTTTTGGTTTTTGGAGAGCATCTTCCGCTATTTCGATGCCCCTTCGGATTTCAGTATCACGTTTTTCTGATGTCTGTTAAAACATCCACCAATTCGACATTGGACTCGTTAGAAATACCTACACCCGACTTCCCACCCAGAACTAAGGCTCAACTAAATAACGTCCACATTACACCCTCGCTGGTCGCCAAGATAATTGCACAACTTGACCCACACAAAGCGAGCGGCGGTGACGGAATCCCAGTCATAGTACTGAAGAAATGTGCCCCAGAACTCTCCTCTGTCCTCTCTAAACTCTATGACATCTGCCTATCTGCTTCCTGTTTTCCTGCCTGTTGGAAGTCCTCCTGTGTAGTTCCTATATTTAAGAATTCTGGTGAACCCTTAGACCCCGCCAATTACCGTCCTATTAGTCTCCTTCCGATCTTTGGCAAAGTTTTCGAAGCCATTATCAACGCCGAGGTGATTCAGCATCTCACGGCCCACAGGCTTCTCTCTGACAAACAGTACGGGTTTCGCTTCACCAGGTCTACTGCAGATATGCTAACGACCATTACCGAGTACATATATCGGGCACTTGACAAGAATGGCGAAGCCCGAACCGTTGCCTTGGATATCTCCAAAGCGTTCGACAGGGTCTGGCATGCTGGCCTCTTGTGCAAACTGCGGAGCTACGGGATAACTGGACATCTGTTTGAACTCATCCAGTCATTCCTCTTTAACCGCACATTGAAGGTGGTATTAAATGGGCATGCCTCCCAAAACTACCATACGAACGCGGGCGTCCCTCAAGGTTCTATCCTAGGTCCCACGCTCTTTCTGATTTACATCAATGATCTCCCCGACGCCATTAGATCCCAAGTTGGCATGTATGCCGATGACACAACAATCTACTCTCGCATCGATCAGAAACCAGGTGTGGGCGACAAAGCGAACCTCGCTGCCGTACTTGAAAAGGATCTCCAATCCGTAGTGGCCTGGGGTAGGAAATGGCTAGTAAATTTCAATGCTTCTAAAACGAAGCTGTTATCAACTAACCACCATAGACAATCGCATCTACCTCCCATTATCATGGGACAGGCTAGCCTCCCAGAGAGTAAAATACTACGCCTCCTTGGCCTTACACTTTCGGCGGACCTCAAATGGAATGACTATATCGAATCCATTGCCAAATCTGCTTCTATGAAAGTCGGCTCTCTGTGCAGGGCCCGGAAGTTTTTCCCACCAGAATCTATCCTGCATATATACAAATCTACCGTCCGCCCGTGTATTGAATATTGCTGCCATATCTGGTCGGGTGCCCCTGCTGCTCTCCTTGGGCTTCTTGACAAAATACAAAGGAGGACCTGTAACGTGGTTGATACTGACTTGGCAGACCGGCTGCAACCACTCTCTCACCGACGTGATGTGGCTTCCCTGTGCCTCTTCTACAAGTACTTTCATGGCTTCTGATCCGATGAGCTTAGATCACTGGTGCCGCCTAAGCACGAATTTACAGGAGATACTAGATTAGCAACTAGGTTCCACCCTTTTACAGTTAAACAGATAAGATGTAACCGTAAATTCTACTCCAACAGCTTCTTTTCTCGCGCTTCCCACCTGTGGAACTCCCTTCCACAAGTCTGCTTTCCCGACAACTACAATCTCCAGGTGTTTAAATGTAGGGTCAATAGACACCTCCTATCACCCTAACTCCCAATTATTCTCAGAACACTCTTATCTACCCAACCCTCATTCTCGGTATCCTTACCCGCCTATCACCCACCCTCTGACATTTCCTATATTTAATCATCCTTTCTCCACTCTATGTAGCCCCCTGCGCAGTAGTGGCAGTGACATGCCTTGCTCGAGGTGAAACGCTTATAAAAAAAATTTTTTTTTAAATTGCTAGAGACTCAAATGTCTGTTTTTGCTTGATTTTGATATCGCCAATTGGTTGTTCGCAACTTAGGCTGTTCTACTGGCTGACAGCCATAATAAGAATATTATGTGATTAAGACTAGTCTTATCTTCGCCCGGCTCATGTCCAAATGAGGAACATGACTTAAAATCCTGAGTGATCACAATCACTAATTCTACTTCCTCGATCAATAACAATTGTACAAGTATTTGCGGTATGAGAAGTGGCAGTAGTAAAATTGCAGGTGTATTTATATGAGAGAAAAGGTCGTGCACCGAACAAGGGGGAGGGAAAAGCAGCAAGCAATGAGTTGGTCAACAAAACACGGCACAAACCGCGTCAATGCGTTGAAGAAGTTTACATGTTTTGCTCTTGCTCTCTCTTTTCATCTTTTTTTTTATTATTGCTCGCCTCCTCTCTAATTATCTTTATTGCCATTCATTTGTTGTCTTTCTTTCTCTCTCTTTCACACACACACACACACACACACACACACACACACACACACACACACACACATAAACATATTCTCTCTCTCTCGCACACACACATACACGCACACAAGCATTTTCTACCTCCTTTTTATAATGCCTATTCCTCTCTCTTTCCCTCGTGTACACGTGGAGAAGCAAGTTTCGTTTTGATTACATCTCTTATTCCCTTTTAAGTAGTCTTTTATTCTTTATTTCTCTCTTCCCCTCCTCTATAGTTTTCTTAATCTTATTCCCCTCCTCTCTCTCGCTCTCTCTCTCCCTCTCTCTCTCTCTGATTATTTTATATCTATATCTATATCTATCCAAAACGAAAATGACATATAGGTAAAGTCTCAAACAAAACAGATCTTATTAATATTAATCTTATTAATATTAAAACTGATCCAGGTGAAGGGTTTGATGTAAACTTTGTCCTTAAAACACACACACACACACACACACACACACACACACATATATATATATATATATATATAAAGGGAATTAAGTATGATAGTGGAAAATGTTTTGTGTGACGCGTTTCGTCCATTAGAATTTCATCGGACTAAATGTATGTTTACGCTGTTGCATAAAAACCTACATTTAAAAATAAATTAAAATTTAAAAAAATTAAGTTTAAAATGCTCAGTGCTCTTATGTGTATTTGAACGAATATAAATATAAATTTTCCATATATTCCATCCCCCAAAAAAAGACAGCTTTTGTTCTCACTCAAAAAAATCGCAGTAAAAATTCATAAGCTCATTTCACTGAAGTATGTTATTACAAATGAATTACTACCCATATACACAACTAGCCGATACACACATATACGAAGCGGAAAAATAATGGAGGCACCTTGAAACTTCAAGTAAATTTATTTCAGTATGGAATAGGACCGCCTTTGGCAGTAATTATGGCTTGATTTCTTCGTGGGATCAACTAGTACAAATATTGAATTGTTCCCAGATGAATTTTTATCCGTTTTTCGGCTAAAACAGTTTCCAATTCTTTCACTGATGATGGGGAGTGGGTATCGACTCCTCACTTGTTTTCGAAAATGAACGATAAATGTTCAATGATGTTGCGATCTGGGAACTATGGTGGTCAGATAAGATGCTCTACTTCACTAGAATGTTCCACGTGCCAATCAACTATGACTTTAGCAGTATGAATAGATGCATTATCATCCTAAAAGATGCTATTTACTTCCGGAAACAGTTCTTGAATCATAGGATCAGTTGATCACTTAAAAATTCTTAAATAGTCATGACTCTTGATTTTAATAAACTTATTTAAATAATATCTGTAAAAATACACTTTTAGCACAAAAATGAAGTACTACTTATATTACATCAACAAACATAAAAATAGACAAGCTTTTAACAGCTTAATAAAATTTTCTAAGTTATGCTATTATGGTACTAGGTGTTTCCTTTATTTTCTCGACCCCCCTATATATATATATATATATATATATATATATATATATATAAACTTATTTATAAATGGAACTTTGTCTCTGTGTGTGTGTATCCGTTACCTATAGACTCCGAAACGGCTGAACCGATTTTCTTGAAAATTTACACAGTTGTACTATAAGCGTCTGCGAGTGTTCTTAGCTAGGTTTTGTGTCGAGGTACCCCCGATAAATATCGAAAATCGAAAATCGAAAAAATCCCGTTATAAAAGGAGTGGTCCGATTTTAATCAAATTTGATACACTCATAGACAAAGATATAACAAACGATATACAGAAGTTTCAAGTTTGCAGTTCTTACAATAGTATAGAAAATCGATAATAAAAGGTAAGATGTTTGTGTCTGTTTATCTGCCTGTATGTCTGTATTTTTTCAACTCTTTTATTTTAGTTTTTTCTTCGAGTTTGGCTCTAAGTAAGTACAATTGTAGTTCTTAGTCTCAGCCATGATACCATTTACTCAGAGGACTTATTTAGCCTTCAAAATTCAGTTTACGACGAAAGGGGTATTTGAATTTATAAACTACATTGTTTTTTTGCAAATCGCTAACGGTAGGAGAGGACTGCTTTCGAGAATGTATCTCTAACAAACTAAATAATATCTACATTGGACATACTACGAACTCGCTTTTGCGGAGGCTTACATTACACTTAAATGAAAATTCTAACATATTCCGACATTTAAAACACCACGGCTATCAACACACACTTCTTAGAAAAACACTTGTTGAAAATACGTATATACTTATACAAGAAAATAATAAACGAAAACTTAAAATTCTAGAAGCTATCTACATTAAACAGTTTAAACCTAGCTTAAATAAAATAAATTTCGACACCTCCACTAACATACTCCAATGCCTATAATCGACGGGAGAGGTCATAGTTACTATACTTACCCCCTCCACCCATAGTAGTAGCAGTTCCCAGACCAATCCCCCCATGCCACTATACCCTCATGTGACCAAAAACCTACCACCACCACTTCATTCACGGCCAGCGGCCATCTGCGACGCACAAAATGAACCTGTTTAATTTTCTCTGTGTAACTCCACTCTGTTAATAATTTAAATGTTCTATGTTCACTATATATTAAATGTTCATCCTTTGATAATGGCTTATGTAAGCCGAAAGCTCAGACCTGATAAAAAAATCAACAATTACTGCGATTTCTTGTCTTTTCATGCCAACTCTATCAAGCTAATCAGGTCATACGAACGGATCTTACACAAAATAAATAGACAGAACTTGTCTATATTATTCAATGAAACCTGTATTAATATATATATATAACACCTACTGTCAGTTTTTTCAGAGACAACTATAAACACACTCTAGTAAGTTCTTCTCTTTCTCACAAAGCATTTAATATGCTAAACGTTTATTTCTTTTACTGTTTTTGTCAAAAATATCTTACTTCTTCTATACCTTTTTTCTCTTTCAATCTTTTTACCTTTGTTCTTTTATAGCAGATTAAAGCAAATATTATGCGATAGACTCTTTCAAGGTACTATCAGCTCGGCTACCGCGGTAGTTGGTGAGAAGAGTGACCACTCTTTCCAACAAAGAACAAACTCAATTCGAGCATTTTGTTCATTAGAGGAGCCACAGGTGTTCGAAAAAGATTACTTGCACGAATCGCGCGTACTCAGCATGCTACACTTCTTGGTCAAAAGGCAATCAAATGACAATTATATCTAATAGAGATGGATGCTTTATTGAAACAAAGAGAAACAGGCATAATTGTTAGAATGGACCAATTTTAACATTGTACCATGTTCATGGGCGCAGAGTTAGAAACAAACAGACGAACAAAATTACAAAATAATCACGTTAAGCATTTCTCTAGAATGACTGCATCCAGTTTCAGATAATACAGATACTAGCAGTATAGCCCGGCGTTGCTCGGGTGTAATGAAAGCTTTAAAAGTAATCGATGGTTCTGAAGCTCAGACTCAGCCTAAAGAATATTTGTGTGAAGTTTGGCGAGAATCGGATAAAAATTGCGGATTCGTATGAAGGACATTCTGACAGATAAACAGACACACACAAACGTTGCCTTATATATATATATATATATATATATATATATATATATATATATATATTATTGATTTTCTGCACTATTGTAAGAACTGCAACCTTGAAACTTCTGAATATCGTTTCTTATGTCTTTGTCTATGAGTGTATCAAATTTGATTAAAATCGGACCACTCCTTCTGTAACCCGATTTTTTCGATTATCGATTTTCGATATTTATTAGGGATACCTCGACACAAAACATAGCTAAGAACACTCGCAGACGCTTATAGTACAACTGTGTAAATTTTCAAGAAAATCGGTCCAGCCGTTTCGGAGTCTATAGATAACGGACACACACACAAAGACACACACACAAAGTTCCATTTATAAATAAGTTTAGATTTAACAGTTTACAAATTCGACAAAAGACTTTATAGTAGAGTACACAATGAGAAACAAATCATTTGCGTGTCTCTCCTAACTGAAGTGCCTATAACTGAAGCTAATATATTAGAAGTGGGGAAAATTCCCAGCCCACTATTTTAGAAATTGGAAATTTTATCCTAGTTGGTGGTAGTTTGGGATCAGATCGGCGATAATAGAATTTAACTAGCTTAGTTTTCAAGGCATTAAATTTAACCAACTAGTTTTTACCCCATTGGGTAGTTTGCGAAAGATCAGAAGAGAGATCAGTCGTTAATCTCTGACCTTTTCGAGGTGCGATTGTATATCGTCGTTATCATAGGCATAGATGTTTGTAAATAATCTGAGTATATTCTTAGGCACATCATTTATGTAGATCAAAAAGGAGGTTGAATGACCCATGGGGTACGCCTGTGTTGACCATTAATAACTAACTGTTAGGAAGGCGTTTATGATCCATTACATTTCTAATATCTAATAAGATATCTAATACTATGTGCGTTTATCATTAATAGTCACACTGATTTTGTGAATGATGGTAGAACGTCGGCAGTAGATCGGGTCGATCGAAACCCATTCTGCTCGTCGCTGAAGAGATTGTTTTTCCTAGGTGCTCGACAACCTTCTTAATGATTATGGCCTCAAAAAGCTTACTGATGATACTAAGGAGACTGATGGGTCTGTACTGGGTGGGGTTTCTTGAAAACCGGGCATACGCTTGACACCCTCCACAGGCTTGGGAAGAATTTCTCCTTCAAGCAGCAGTTGAATAACTTTGCAAAAACTGGGGATAATTCTGGGTTGATAGTCTTGAGAGAGGTCACTGGAATTTTGTCTGAACCAGCGTTTTTCTTAGGAATTTACACCTTTGATATTTCTCGTGTTGTTATGGTAGTATTACTGGGACTGCGCTCAGTGAGAAATTGTGGATGGGAATAACTTTGTCGTTTAACGTTGAGTTAGAAGTAAACTTCGAGGCGAAGAGGTTCACCTTGTCTTTCGAGAAAGATATGAACTCGAGGCTTTTCATAATTTTGGGCACTGCCACTTTACCTCTGTTCAGGATTTGGCTTCGTAATCTAACAGTATTCACGGAATCCAATTTTTTTTCTTTTCAACCTTGGTCTGAACTCCTCGTGCGTAGCTAAACTTGGCGTTTTCTAGAACGTTTTTGTGGACAGTTCTGAATGCAGTTAGAGTCAAACTACATCATTCCTTGCGATATATATTGAAGTAGTGGTTTCGGTGAGTTATGGCGGCAGGGCATTCAGAAGTGAACTAGGGCTGACTGTTTGGTTTTTGCTGCAAATTTTAATGGGTATAAAACTCGCTATTTCAAAATGGATCCAATCAGTAACAAGGGGAGCGGTTTTGGGGGCAGCATAATTGAAGAAGTTTGGGAGGGAAGCTTCCATCATGTAGGCTCAGAAGCTGTCCCAGTCTGCCTTCAAATAGCGAAAAATCGTTCAATAGAACGTTACATGAAGGGATACTTTCGGTTTGGTATCAATATGGACACTGATTAAAGAATGGTCTGTCGTGTCTGGTGAACTTTTGCTAGTCATTTATCATGGCAGAAGGTTAGAAAGAGGTCGACGCGGTTCGCCTGATGTTCCGTCGCGTCAGGGACACGAGTAGGTTCTTCGATGGTCTTGGTTTGTTCATAGGCGGCGAAGAAGTCTCTGCAATATCTATTTTCATCATCGGTTTTGTTGGCGAGGCTAGAAATTCTTTATGGTGGATATTGAAGTCACTGCAGATATGAAAACTTACCGATAGAAATTGAATAAGGATATCTAAACTTATTTGTAAATGGAACATTGTCTGTGTGTGTGTCTGTGTTTGTGTGTCCGTTACCTATAGACTCCGAAACGGCTGAACCGATTTTCTTGAAAATTTACACTATAAGCGTCTGCGAGTGTTCTTAGCTAAGTTTTGTGTCGAGGTACCTCCGATAATTATCGAAAATCGATAATCGAAAAAATAGGGTTATAGAAGGAGTGGTCCGATTTTAATCAAATTTGATACACTCGTAGACAAAGACATAAGAAACGATATTCGGAAGTTTCAATGTTGCAGTTCTTACAATAGTGCAGAAAATCGATAATATATACATATATATATATATAAGGCAAGATGTTTGTATGTGTGTCTATTTATCTGTCTGTGTGTCCTTTATACAAATCCACAATTTTTATCCGATTCTCACCAAATTTCACACAAATATTCTTTAGGCTGAGTCTGAGCTCCAGGACCGTGGATAAGTTTTAAAGCTTTCATTACACCCGAGCAACGCCGGGCTATACTGCTAGTTATCCATATTTTCAAATATTCAATCGAATATTAACGTCCCTTCGTACTGAGGGAGATAAAAAGCAAAGACGAATGAGTTATTATAGATAAGTGCCTCGCTGAAGCGCATATACAGGAGATCAGAGTCCCCGTTTTTGACCTCCCACAGGGAAATTCGTTTCTGATATAGGCCTGGAGTCTATGGCCGTGACAATTTAGGTGGTCGAGTTTTTGCTATAAGAGGCGAGTAGCCCGGGAATGTGAGCACCTCTCGTGTACTTGGGTCGTTGATACCGGTTTCAGAAAGTAACAGACCTGTCTTTAACCGAAGAAAATAGTGTTTCACTTCTGGAAATTTCGAATGTAAAGTAACTTTTTTTTAAAAGTGTACAGAACCCGTCGCTCAGTTTATCAAGCTAGAAGAACTTCCATTAAAAGTAAGGGCCTAGTGAATTAACAACAAATTAATCTGCAAGTAAAGTATGTAGGCGTGTTAGCACACACACACACACACACACACACACACACACACACACATATATATATATATATATATATATATATATATATATATATAAATAATCCCCGGTTCACACTCCACCCACATCTTTTGAACAGGTGAAGAGGCTCATCCCTTGTTTCCTGTTTAGGATGTGGTTCCCGGCTTTCTTTTTTTATTTTTATTTTTATTTTTTTTCAATCTCCTTTCACTTTTTTTTCTTTTCTCTTTTTTTTTTTTTTTTTGTTCTCAATTGGAGTAGATAGACTTAGCTATCGCCCGGTTAACACTCCACCCACGTCTTTTGAACAGGTGAAGAGGCTCATCCCTTGTTTCCTGTTTAGGATGCGGTTCCCGACTTTCTTTTTTTCTTTTTTTCTTTTTTTTTCAATCACCTTTCACTTTTTTCTTTTCTCTTTTTTTTTTTTTTTTTTTTTGTTCTCAATTGGAGTAGATAGACTTAACTATCGCCCGGTTAACACTCTACCCACGTCTTTTGAACAGGTGAAGAGGCTCATCGCTTTTTTCCTGTTTAGGATATGGTTTCCGGCTTTCTCTTTTCCAATCATTCTACTCTTAAGTAGCCCCATGCGCATCAGTGGCATCACCGCCTTGCTTGGGGTGATATGATTAAAAAAAAAATATATATATATATATATTATAGTCATTTCACCCCGAGAAAGGCAAGACCGCCCACTGGTGTGCAGTGAGTTACAGTGATACAGTGAAAAAAAAAAACAAGGTACAGGGATGTCGAAGAAAAGATAAAAATGGATGGGATTCAAGGAAATAGAAAATGGCAACTGACGTTACATTTAAAATTTTGGAAATTGTAGCTATCAGAGAAGCAAGCAAAAAAAAATAGAAGTTCTGCAAACGGGAAGTGCGAGAAAAGGAGCTGTTAGGGTAAAAGAGCGGTTAAATTTAACTCGTTTGACTGTTAAAAGGTTGGACCTTAATTTCAATCTAGTAGCACGCGTGAGTACATGTGGTCTGGAGACCAGGGAAGAAGCTTGTCAGAGTAACTGCCATGAAAATACCTGCAGAAAAGACAGAGGGAAACCACATCGCGTTGGCGAGAAAGTGGCTGAAGGCGGGCTGACAAGTTGGGATCGATTATATTGCTGATCCTTCTTTGAATTTTGTCGAGAAACTCAAGATAAATAGCAGGAGCAGTCGACGAGATATGACAACAATATTTAATGCACTGAGGAATGGTAGATTTATAAATGTGCAAAATACATTCTGACAAGAAAAGCTTCCTGGTTCGACACAGTAATCCAAACTTTCTATCAGTAGACGCAGCTATGGATTCGATGTAATCATTCCGTTTGAGAAACTGAAGCCAAGGACGCGCAGTATGTTGCTCGATATGAGACTAGCATAATCTCTTCTCATGATAAGCTGGAAAGTTTTCTATGGTGGTTAAAGGAGAGAAGCTTCGTTTTGGGGGCATTAAAATTTACAAGCCATTTCCTACCCTATTCAATCACACATTGGAGGTCTTTTTGATGGGTAGCAGCCAGGTTTACGTTGTCAGCCTCGGCAGATTTGTTACTGAGACGGGGGTAAATTGTAGTGTTATCTGCATAGATGTCTACTTAGTAAGTGATTACATCCGGAAGATCATTGATGAAGATCAGAAAAGGCGTAAGACCTAAGATAAAGATGTGAGGACCTCCCGCGTTTGTATGAAAGGATTTGGAAGCTTTCCCATTCAAAATCACCTTTATTCCACGATTTTATAGGAAGGATCGGATTAAATCAAACAATCAACCAGAAATAGCGTAACTTTGGAGCTTACACAAAAGGCCAGCATACCAAACTCTGTCAAATACTTTCACGATATCAAGAGCAAAAAATTGAGCTTTAATATATATATATATATATATATATATATATATATATATATATATATATATATATATATATATATTGTGGTAAGCATTAAGAGAAAATTTAAAACAAAGGAAAAATATTAGAAAATAAAATAAATGCACGTAGTAGGAAAAAATCAGGATTACCTTCGGGAAGGTCTAACGTGGAAGAATCGATATTAGCCAAAACTACGTTCTTCTGAGCTGGAGGCGCAGCACATCCCGGTCTTCCAGAAAGTATACGTTCGATTCCTGTTAGGAGAAAATTGTCGGTGATATAAGTAAAAACGCAAATAGAGAAAGAAAGCGAAAACCAAAGAAAAAGGTCGAGTCGACAAACCCAATATCTAAAAAGATACATTTGGATTGTGTGGATTTTAGCAAATATTCTTAGTTTACAAAATTGGTACTAAATAATCTTCCTTAATTCCAGCATGGTTTATCGTAGATCTAGTGTTTGATCATTCGGGCTGATGATTTTGGAAGTGAATCATGCGGAGAACTTTTTAGTGTCTTCTCATATATATATATATATATATATATATATATATATATATATATATATATCGGCATGCAGTGTGGGTATGTGGGTATAGAAGAATCCATAGGAGTATCCTGTACATACAGTGGTAGGATAACTCTCTAAGAGAGCTCTAAACATGTATGCATATAAATACATATAGAGCAAATATAAGAAAAATTAAGGCTGGCACGTTATTTCATGGTGAATCGGAAGTGTAGGCCTATTTCAGGCGAACCATCATCAGCTCCCCTCTTTATTTTATTTTTAGGTAAAATAAAGACGGCAGTTGATGATGGTTCGCCTGAAATAGGCCATACTTCCGTTTCACCATGAAATAACGTGTCTGCCTTAATTTTTCTTATATATATATATAAAGAGAGAAAGATAGCAAAAAAGCATGCTTTCAATTCTGTATTCATTCTTTGATTTTCAAAAGGAATGCTCTGTAAGAGCATGCAAATATCAAATAGATCTTTCTCTCGATGAACTATCACCTGAAGGCAGTTACCTCGTTGTCGCGTTTGATCATCATCCCAATATATCATTGTACGACACAACTGTGACTTACGATATCAAGCAATACTTGTACTAGTGGTGGCATTCACCCTAGGCGGGTTCAGTCGGCTTCTTCTCTAGAAGAAATTTCACGGTCTGTGAAGATTCTCCCGCGGTAGGTTGCCAATGCTAACAGACTGTTTGCAAACCAAGGCTATTTACACATAGCTGAAGAGAATAAATGGATTCATATTTTTCCCACAACATGAATTCAAACTCATCTCTTCAATTCCTCAATCTGAGCCGCTACCCATTATTCCATCGTGCCTCCTCTCTCAAGCAATGCTTGTACATTGAGTGTTTAAAGTTGAAAACGATTTTATACTGAGTCGATTCAACAGCATCTTCCGAAACAGCATCCAGTGATACTAATTTGCCCAAGTCAACAACAGTAGAAGCGGCCAAGGTGTTATTTCAGAGATTTTCTTTTCCTCGTGTGATACCTTAACACAAGTGTAGAGTTTTAACACTCCCATTTGAGTATACCACTTGCCTGGTTTATTTTATACAGATCGTGACTTGCGCTAGATCAGTTAGTCACATGAAAAGATCTACCATCCACGCTTTGACAAGGCTCGTTTTTAATCCAGATGGGTGCCTCACTACGCTCCTAACCAGAAAAGCCTGATGATGGAACCGGTTTACTCATTGTTAACACGAACATCCGGCAAGTAGAACCGTGTTGCTTATTACCAGTAATACTCATTTTCAACATATCTGTATATCTGTGGATCTGTGTATATCTATATATATATGTGTGTGTGTGTGTGTGTGTGTGTGTGTGTGTGTGTGTGTGTGTGTGTGTGTGTAAATAAAGACATAAGTAAAACTTTTTTTACCAACTCGCGTCATTCTCTGATGGACTTTATCAAGGCATTTACCTTGATTTTTTTGCCTTAATAAAGTCCATCAAAGGGAGAGAATCATGGGTAAAGAAATGTTTTGATTTTGTCATTATTTATAGTTTATATATATATATATATATATATATATATATATGTGTGTGTGTGTGTGTGTGTGTGTGTGTGTGTGTGTGTGTGTGTGTATATATATATATATACACGCACACACACACACATGTATATATATATATATATATATATATATATATATATATTATTTGTAAACTGGCAAAAATTTAGCATTTTTACATCGCATCATTATATGCGCTGAGAAATGGATACTCTTTGAGGCCAGTAGTTAGGTGCAAGTTAATCGCCAAAACAATACCCAAAATTTCCACTGCGCCCTAAAAAGTTAATGGTTACTGGATGATGTTCTTTCAAATGAGTTATTCCTTATTTAGTTTTGCTTCAAGGAAAAACAATAACAGTTATTTCTTATTATGGAGAAATTGAGTGAATGGACAAAAAAAATGAAAAAGAAACATCCTAGGCTTGTGAATAGGGAAGGCCCAATTTTGCTGCTCGACAATGCACGGCTGCATGCTTCTTATTCAACTGTCCAAAAGCTGCATAGTCTGAATTATGAAATTTTGCCTCATCCTCCATATACCCTTGACGTCTCTCCTATAACTTATTTAAGCATTTTGAGCTTTTCATGGGGAATAAAACATTCTCCAATAAGAAAGACGCAATCGAAGCATTTGAACTGTTTATCACATCAAAGGATCAAAATTTTACTAAAGATGAGATCAAGAATGTAGAGGTGCGTTGGAGAAACAGTCATTCATCAGCATGGTACCTAATTATTACAACTAAATAAATGAGTTATTTAACATTTCAGAAGCGTTTTAATCATTTCCTATAAAGTGCGCCATTTCATGTGTGACAACCTAATATAAAACAAACACTTTCCAGTCATCAGGTCTGTTATAGTAATTAAATCTATTGTCCCTCTTTACCTGAAAAAAATCTCAACACATTTTTCTTGCAAACATTTTTGTCTTTCATTCCGACTAGAAGAAACCGAACCCAAGACGCGTTACGTCGGTGGAACACGTCATCAAAAAGGTTTTTCTTACTTAGTCACATTATCTGCATTAAAAAAACAGAGCAACTACTCAAATATGAATATCCATTAAAAATAGCGTTTAAACAAACAAATAAAGCAGGTTTTTCGTCGTAAAGTGCTCGATATCGAGATAGAGATAAAGCGTTGATAGGATTAATGAAGAGAAGTGTTTCATTTAACTGAACAGAGTCATGCCGACTTCGAAATTTCCTCACTTCTGTCCTCACTCATAAGGGCCTTTTTCTCAATCTGCAGTAAGTACGACTCTGCTCTGTTCAGTGACAAACTTGTCCACAACAATCAGATATATACATATATACACGATAAAAAATACAGTTTTATATTTATGGGTAAAAGTGCTCAATATTAGGGATAGAGCGTATGTAAATATAAAAATGGTCATTGAAGTCAACACCAGGCAGTGACAGTGTTTTACACACATGCGCGTGCGTGTGTGTGTGTGTGTGTGTGTGTGTGTGTGTGTGTGTGTGTGTGTGTGTGTGTGTGTACACTGACGTTAGCACCATGTCGGTTTGCTATATATATATATATATATATGAAAATGAAAGATAAAAGATGGAACGAATCATTCTGAGAAAGATGCATATATATATATATATATATATATAGAGAGAGAGAGAGAGAGAGAGAGGAGAGAGAGAGAGAGATTATTTTTCTTTCTTTTTAGGACAGTTCCTAAGTCTCTCTTTTTCAACTTTATTCCTTCTTTTTCTTTTAGCTTTCTTACCCTATCCTTTTCTTTTTATTTCTTGCATCTCAATCCACTCACTATTTTCATCCATATCTCTTTTGTCTTGCCTTCACTTTTTCTGCTTTTCTATATTCTTTCCTTGGCTCTCTTCTTTCACATTCATATCTAGTGCTTGTCTAATCGTCTAAAATTTTTGGTTGTCTGTATCATACCAGCAGGTGCATAAGAAGGACACAAGTCAGCAGACAATGAAAGGAAAGAATTGTTGTCAAAAAGAGAGAAGCAAAAAGTCTAGGAGAAAAAGCGACAAGGAATTACACTGAATGTTATGGAGAATAAATCGAGAGATGCGTGGGAGACGTGTGTGATACCAATGTCTGCATAGATGAATGACAAAACAGAGGACACCATTCTGTCACCTGCAGGGTTCTCATTCCCTAAACAAGGCTCTCAAAATAAAATAAAAAAGTGACCAATATGTCGTCACAAATTCGAACACTTCTCGCTGTCCTCTCTTCGTACCATCTTGTTTTCTTTTCTCTGCATTTTCTTGCGCATTATTTTAAGATAATTTTTTGTTTGTTTTTATATCTTTTCAACCATCTTTTGGTAAGGAGTTGGACTGTTTTTACGTTCTTTCAAGAGTCATATTTTTGTTGTCTTTTTGTTGGGAACGGCTTTTATTTTGCTTCTCCATAAAGGTGTGTCTTTCGACATCTTTTAAAAAATATTTTATATTCGATTTTTTATTAATTTTGTGGTCGGAAGTACGGTCTCGGTTTATGTTGTTTTATTCTTTCTATATAAGAGTGTTATTTTTCTGCTACTCCGCGAAACCAGAACGAGGTTTTTTTGTTTTTTTTGTTTTTTGTTTTTTTTGTTTTTTGTTTTTTTTTTTTTTTTTTTTCAATATTAACACTGAAAATCATTTCTGCGACTTTTTTTTTTTTCATTTATAGCCCTCGACTTCCTTTTTGCAACAACCCATTCATCCCACTTATTATTAACTTTTTTCTTCTTCTTTTTTCTCTCCCTCTCAATCTTTCTCTATCACACACACACACACACACACACACACACACACACACACACACACACACACACACACACACACACAATCTTTTCCCCACTTTCGTTCTTATTTTCATTGTTTTTTAATCATAAGTTTGTTTTCTTTCTTCTTTCACTTTGATTATTTTATTATCTCACACCCTCTCTCTCCCACTCTCTCTCTCTATCTCTTTCTTTCCCTCTCTCTTCCATAATCCCCCTCTCTCTCCCACTCTCTCTCCATCTTTTTCTTTCCCTCTCTCTCCCATAATCCCCCCCCCACCCCCCCCCCTCTCTCTCTATTTACAGACACAGGCGCATGTGAACACATGCACGTATATTTAATTTACAAATGCCGTGACCCTAACAAATGCTAACAAGAAACTAATGCGAATTTTTCTTTGTGACACTCAAGTTAACGTTCTTGATAATGAAGGGAGGTTGTCGAATGTACGCGAACAAAAACATTAAGAATAATTACCTACATATATGACAACTTACATGAAAACTGTAAAAAATGAAATTAAAAAAGAATAAGCAAACAGACAGTCTGACGATATTAATAAAACCTACTTGAATAAATACTCGCTAAAATCTTGCTTGACTGTAATGCTTACTGTGGCCGAGCTGGATAAATAAAATGTATGTATTTGTATATGTATATAGGTGTGTATTTTATGTGTAAAGTGTATATATTTGTATATATGTTGGATTGTGTGTAAATGTGTAAATATATATATATATATATATATATATATATATATATATATATATATGTGTGTGTGTGTGTGGTTATTTGTGTATATGTATTTATGTGAAGTATACATGTATGTATGTGCATGTATATATATTTATATATGTGTGTGTGTATGTATGTATGTGCATATATATATATATATATGAATGTATATGGATATGTATATGTGGATATGAACGTGTGTATGTATGTATGTATACTTATATTTATATATATTATTTGCCCATTTTTCATTTTAGACCTATTATAATATTATCCCAATTTTATTTTACTTCTATTTGTAGATTTTAAACCCTCTAAAATAGTCTAACCATATTATTATTATTATTATTATTATTATTATTATTATTTTAAACCTTTTTTTTTTTGTTAAATTTTTAAGGGATATATAATATATTGTCTCTATTTTTTCCTCCTGTTTCCTTTTCCTTTTTTGAAATATATATAACTTTTCCTTTCTTTCATCATCTGAACCCCTGTCATCTTGGCTACTGAATATTTTTTCAGGACTTATTTCTTCTTTCCCCGTCTCCCCCATTTCTCTTTTCTTTTTTCCTTTCCCCCGCCATTTCTTTTACTTTTCCCCCACCACTCCTTGCTCCTGTGACACGGTTTAAGTTTTGATTTTGATTCTTTAATAGAGACGTAATCTAAAAGTCTTCTTCTAATATCGAGTCTCTGACCCTTTTTTATGTCTTGACGACTAATTTTAAATAATGTTTTTCTTTCTTAAACACCCCTACACTTTTGTAACTTCCTGTGTATGGATATGATATGTACTATATTTGAATTAATAAAAATTTGTTTTTCATCGTTGCTGATGAAGCGAGAATTTTCTCCCTGAAATAGCTATTCAACGAAATGTAAATTTCGAAATTTATAGATATAATATACATATTTGGCACTGTAAATAGATAATACTAATTACATCGAGCCCTCCACATGGATCATTTTTAATATTGATAAAATTAATATTAATAGGATGGGATTTTGGGGATTTTACTTATATACACACACGTCTTTCTTTGGATTTCATATATATATATATATATATATGTGTGTGTGTGTGTGTGTGTGTGTGTGTGTGTGTGTGTGTGTGTGTGCGCGTGTGTGTGCGAAAGACACGGCTTGGAGGTAAACTCGCAACGGATCATATTAATATACATTTTAAAACTGATCCAGCCATAAGGCTCAATGTAATTATTTTTTTATTTACAGAGCCAATATTTATAGCATACAAAAAATTCAATTTTTTAAAATCGGGTGGCTATTTCGACACCTGTTTCACAGCAATAACAAGACATTATGAGAAAATAAATTTATGTGTGTGTGTGTGTGTGTGTGTGTGTGTGTGTGTGTGTGTGTGTGTGTGTGTGTGTGTGTGTAAAAACGAAAGCAAAGGTAGGGAAAAAGTAAAAGAAAAAGGGAAAAAATCGTGGCGGATCTTTGCTGTCGGAACTTGAAGTTTGCCACTTGGTGACAGAAGCGAAAAAGAGATACATTAAAATAAACTAAAAATAAAAAAACTATATAAGAAAGAAATGGATCAAATGAAATAACAACCTCATAAAAGTCATTTTGAAAAAGTCACGGATAATGTTAATATTAAAATAAACTCGTTAAATAACTTAAGTTAGAACTTTTACCGAGAACGAAAAGTGATTTAAGAACGAGAAGTTATTATATAATATAATTAAATTATATGGCTAATAAGAAGAAATGAAAAAAAAACTATTTTATGGCTTTCTTGGTAACATTTTAATGCCAAATAATGTGGTTTCAAAACATAATAATAAATCCATACAAAATTCACTTTGTTTATGCTTGGATACGAAACCTTGCCGATTTTTGAGGTAGAACACTACTTGAATAGACTGGTAACCTATAAAATATCAAGAAAAAAATTTGGTAATAACTTTTGAAGAATAGTATTATATAAACATCTTTATTAGTAACACTTGTTTTTTGATTGATTCATTTCCTACGGATTATCAACGCTTCGCAGCTTACTTAAAGCCAGAAGATATTTTTAGATACCAAGAAATTTTTTGAGGGGATGATAATAATATTTTGAGGGGATGATAATAATATTTTGAGGGGATGATAATAATATTTTGAGGGGATGATAATAATATTTTAGTGATACAAGTTACTAGTTAACCCATAGCTTGAAGAAGAAAAGGTGGATTCAATACTTTCCTAAGGATATTGTAAGTGAATACAACGAACCCAACATGAATTAGAACTCGGCTCTCTAATTAACAACCCCGAGCAATTATCCATTACACCACCCACATACCCAAGCTTACAACACCTGGTATTTCTAAGCAATCACCCATCTAGGCACTGACCAGACTTGATATTGCTCAACTTTGAGGATCGTGCGAAAACCGTTGTTTCAACGTGATGTAGCCTTCAATTGCGACACTTGTAAGTATAAAATATTGATTTTATATGATATTCTTCATAATATTGATACAGTGTAAAATCGATGATTTTTAATTCTTTACGTTAGGCACCCTATCAGTTTCTTTTAGAAATTTTAGCCTAGAGGGAAAGAGAGACTAGGGAAAGCAGCGCGTTATATATTTAATAGGCTTGAGCAAATGCATGGAGGAGTGAAGTTTGGGAAGGATACTAAGAGGAAAAATATTGAGAGCAACAAGAGACAGAGCCAAGTGGAAGTCCATGATCGCCCATGTCCTGAAGAAATACGGCACATGAAGAAGATGTCTCTTCATACATTCTCAGTGTATATAGTGATTTTCTAAGAGCAGCTTACATGTGGCACAAGGCCGAAAGTATGGGACGCCCAGTGAGGTTTGAACTCACTATTCAATTGTAATGATTTTAGCTTGCTGACCATTACACCACCTTAACGTGACAAAACTTTCAGTGTATATATATACGTATATGCGTTGATTAATAGGCATGTGCATGCATGTTTTTTGCGTGCGTGTACGTGTGTATATGCATGTGTGTGTGAGTGTGAGCGTGTGTAAATATATTTACTAAGCTTAGATTATTATTCATGAGTATGGCTGAGTTTGCTGTTTCTCTTCTTGCTTCTTGTGATGCATGGTTGGTTTGTATGATTCCAGTCGCTATGTTATATTCTGACAGCGTCGATCTACTGCAATTTGCTACCAGAAGCCGTGTGTGGAAACTCACACACGAAGCATTTCCACTTCTGCTCAAATCTTTCCCACTCAATCCCACTCATATCGATTCGATCTCACTACTTCTAATTTATCTCCGTTTTTACTCATGACTCTTCGCCTAGAGGTACTCTCAATTGTTTAATAATCACAACAGTACTCACATCATCACTCATAATTATACGTCATCTTATTTACGGTGGGGATGAATATGAAATCTTTTATGAAAAATTAATAATCAAGTTCACATCTCTAGGTGAGTTCAGTCGCTACTTTATCGAATAGAATCCCGAGAGGATATTTTCACAATCAGTGAAATCTTAACATCTTCAATTCTAGGGGCAACCATTACCTGACAATCTGCACTTACTCACCTCTTTCGCTTCCTATGCCCATACAACATCATTTTGTAAACTCTACCTTGATTGGCTCTTGAGCCTTCTGTCGGGTGAAAATTAAGTAAAAAATGTTGTATGAATTAATGATCATCTGCAGTGGGTGGACAAAATAATGGAAACACCTTGAAATTTCAGGTAAATTTATTTCAATATGGCGTAGGAGCGACTTTGGAAGTCATTACTACTTTAATTCTGCGGGGGGTCGATTCGTACAAAATTTGAATTGTTTCCAAAAAATTTTTTTATCTATTCTTCAACTAAAACAGTCTCAAAATCTTTCAATGATGATGGTGAAGCATATCAACTCCTCACAAGTTTTCTAAAATGAAACGTACGAGGGTCATTCAATAAATATGGTGAAATTTTCGGTATGAGGACTTCTACGAGGGTCATTCAATAAATAAGGTGAATTTTTCGGTATAATACAGATAGCAGCTTACTTTTTATTTCCTTTACTTCTTTTCCAAAGGGATTGAATTTTTTTTTTTTTTTTTTTTTTTTTTTGTAGATTAAAAAAAATTCTTTGAGAGTTTTGGAGATTAACAAAGATGGCCGATCAAGAAGCATGCTCCAGGATTGAACTGAGGTCAGTTATCAAATTTTTGGTTGCTGAAGGGTTGAAATTCATAGGAGAATGTCAACTGTGTATGGTGCCACATGTTTCAGCAAAAACAAATGTCTACAAGTGGGCTAAATTGTTTAAAGAAGGATGGAGCAGTGTTGAGGATGAAGACAGGCCTGGGAGACCTATAGAAGTGAGGTCTCCTGAAGTGACCGAATCAGTCAATGACCTCATTCAGTCTGGCAGAAGAATGACAGTGGATGACATTGCAAGGACTTTGAGCATACCTGTTGGGACAGTACACAAAATTATCCATGATGACACTGCCTACTGCATCAAGACAACGCAAGGCAAAACGGTGCAGACTATCAATGAAATGGGATGTGAACTGCTCCCTCATCTCCCTTGCAGCCCAGATTTTGCCCCATCAGACTTTTACCTGTTTGGTCCCTTGAAAGCGTTCACGAGAGGCACAAAGTTTGAAAGTGACGATAACGTCAAGAGTGCTGTGAGCGATTGGCTGAGACATCAGTCCAAAGATTTTTTACGCTGAGGGAATACAGAAGCTAGTGCACGGATGGGAAAAGTGTATGACACTGCTAGGAGATTACGTCGAAAAAAAAGCAAGCTTGTATCTGCATTAGAAGTCCTTATACCGAAAAATTTAACTTATTTATTGAATGACCCTCGTAAACGTTCAATGATGTTGAGACCTGAAGACTGTGTTGTTCAAATAAAATGCTCTACCTCACTACAATGTTTCTTGTGCTATTCAGCTACAACTTTAGCAGTATGAACAGGTACATTATCATCCTGAAAGATGGTATTTCTCTTCCTGAAACAATTCCTGAATCATAGGATAAAGTTGAATACGGAAAATTCTTAATAGTCCTAACTGTTGATTTTAATAAACTTATTTAAATAATATCTGTCAAAAAACAACAATTTTAGCAAAGCATTAACTACTAGTAATATTAAATCAACAAACATAAAAATAGACAAGCTTACAGTTTAATCAAATTTTCAAAATTATGCTTTAATGGTACTAGGTGTTTCCATTATTTTGTTCTCCCCTGTATATCTAAGTTGATCCAGATCCAGATCTCTCTCTCTCTCTCTCTCTCTCTCTCTCTCTCACACACACACACACACACACACACACACACACACACACACACACACACACACACACACACACACACACACACGTCTGTAGTCATATTCCTGGGTTTTATATCTATCTTTATCCGCGTCTGCCTATCAAATATTTTGTTTATCTTCATCTCTGTATTTATCTTAGACAATTTTTTTTTCTGTTTCTTTTAACCAGTTTGCCCGGCGTAAAGTAACCGTTACCGATTCAAAATGTGTGCAGTTTCACACATGCCTTTCAGTGTTAACGTTCAGATACTCCCAAATTTCTTTTTGTACTTTTGATTTCTCAGCACATTTCCCGCCATTTTCTTTTTTTACTGCTATTGTTTTTACTTGCTACCTGCTCGTAATGACGTTTTGCCATCGCAAAAACTGGCGCTTCTCTCCTCAACCACTGGAATTATTTTCATAGCGCCAACAAAAATCAATCACTTCTTGTTATTATTATTATTATTATTATTATTATTATTATTATAGGTTTTATTTTTTCTCTTAAGTATATTTTTTGTTTATGATTTCCGTTTCGTCTTTTCCCTTTCTGATAGCCATTTTCAAATAAGCTTTTCTTTTTTTCTTCCGCCATGTACCGATCTGAGTCGCTGACAGTTTTTTTTTTTGTTTTTAAAGTCATATGGCAGGCTTTCACACGACGCGGTGCATCGAGGCGATATGGACCAATGCTTTATTTTTTTCATCTATTTATGTTTTATCATTGGGCAAAAAAAAAAAAAGAGAAGAGAATAGGGAGTTGTTGGGGGAGACAAAAGATGGCATCCATCATCAAATGAAAATAAAGAACAAGGATTAAAGAGGCGTCTTTCTTTTACTCATTTTACCACCCCCGTTTTTTACTTATATTTCTCTATCACTTACTCTCTTACTCTCTCTCTCTCTCTCTTGCTCTCTTACTGTGTTGCCGTGTTTCTCTATCTGTTTCACTGATCAATCTCTTCCACACACACACACACACACACACACACACACACACATATATATATAGAGAGAGAGAGCGAGAGAGAGAGAGAGAAAGAGAGAGAAAGAGTGAGAAAGATACAAAATTGTAGTTTTAAGGTGTGCTATATTTATGGGTAAAGGTGTTTAATATCAGGGATAGAGCGTAAGTAAATATAAAAATGGACACTAAAGTTAACACCAAACGGCAACAGTCTGTTTCGTGCTAAAACGCATTAGTCGATTCACTCCAACTAAGACCTATAATGCCACTAATGCGAAGACTTTAAAAAGAACCTGAAACTAAATTCTAAGAAGAAAACAAGGGATAAACCTCTACTCCTTTATATCTCCCCGGGGTTTGTTTTGTTTTTGTTTTGTTTTGTTTTTGTTTTTTTGTTTTTTTAAATAAGTGCAGAAGTTTATCTCTTATTTCCTGATAGGAAAATAGTGGCATTATTATTAGTGGCATTATCTCCTTACTTGAGGTGAATTGATTTATACAAACATACATCATTTGTGGGGAAATATTTAAAGAAAACCTGAGAGATAAAGCGCCAAGAGTGGTGAAGTGTGGTCTAAACATTTGAAATAGGAAGTACATTTCCCCACTCTTTATCATTTTTCTTGATTGAACTGTGAACATCTATCTATCTATCTATCTATCTATCTATCTATCTATCTATCTATCTATCTATCTAATTAACATATTTTGATAGATAGATAGATAGATAGATAGATAGATAGATAGATAGATAGATAGATAGATATCGATCCCGATTTGGCAGCTAGGATACAGTCACTTTCTCACTGACGCAGTGTGGTTTCCCCGTGTCTCTTCTACAAATACTTTCACGGCTTCTGATCCGATGAACTTAGCTCACTGGTACCCCCTATATATGAATTTCCTCGAGCCACAAGATTAGCAACTAGGTCCCACCCTTTTACTGTAAAACTAATAAATTGTAAACGCAAATTCTACTCCATCAGCTTCTTTTCTCGCACATCCCGTCTGTGGAATTCCCTTCCGCATACTTGCTTTCCCGACAGCTATAATCTTCAAGAATTTAAATATAAAGTCAATAGTCATCTCCTATCTCACTAACTGACATCTTCTCTCTCATGCTTTTTCTTCGTCCTCCCACTCTCATCAGTATTCTCTTCCTTCTCCTACTCTCTTCCTGACACTCCCTGAAACCTCTCATTCCATCTCATAACATTCCTTATATGTAACCCCCTGCACAACAGTAGCAGTAAAATGCCTTGCTTGGGGCGACACACTTATAAAAAAATAGATAGATAGATATTCCAAATTGTTTAAGAACGCGAATGCGTTGAGTGTTAGAGGGCAAGAATTGTTTAGGTAAAGAGAAGCTGTCAGCCTCTAAAATATGCCTTTCCCTGTGCCTGAACACCAAGTATTATGTGCCCGAAGCGAGCACTCAATTATATCCGCTACCAAAGATTCTAGATAGATAGATAGATAGATAGATAGATAGATAGATAGATAGATAGATAGTATCAGTTTATATTGATGTCTATCGGTCATCTAGATGCATTATGGATCTACGGATTTCTCTATTTCACGCACAAATAAATACTATATCAATTGTTTTAAGAATTTTCATAATTTCCCGCCTCTCACTATCTATTACATTTCTCTTTCGCTATCTATCTATCTATCTATCTATCTATCTATTTTCTCTTTATGTATAGATCGAGATAAAAAAAATTTTTCTCATATATTTTCCTTCCTTCTTTCTTTTTTTTTCTTTTACTCATTCTTTTTTCCTACTTATTTTCTTTATTTCAGTTTTACGGTTGTTCTTTTTTAGTCCTTACTTTCTTATGATCTTCTCCGATGTTCTCCAATTTCTCTTTCTTTTTTTCCTTCTCTACCTTCTCTTTCACCTTCTATTTCCCTTTCTCTCTTTCTCGGTATACCATATTTCTTTTTACCTATTTTTCTTTCTCTCTTCTTACTTACACCCTCTTTCCCCGCCTACTTCTCTGTCTATTTTTCTCTCTACACCCTCTTTCTCTGTCTATTTCTCTTTCTCTCTGCTTCTTCTTGTTTCGCCTATTTCTCTTTCTCTTCCTCTCTACATTCTCTTTTCTTTCCTATTTCTCCTTCTCTCTACTTCTTTTTTCTCTAATTTCACTTTCTTTTCTTCTCTACACCCTCTTTCCCCGCCTATTCATCTTTCTCTCTACTCCCTCTTTCCCCGCCTATTTTTCCTTCTCAAAATCTTTTTACTCCTTCTTTTCCTGTCTATTTATCTTTCTCTTTCTCTCTACACGCTCTTTCTCCGCCTATTTCTCTTTCTCTTTTTTCTCTACACATTCTTTCCTCGTCTATATCTCCTTCTTTCTTTCTTTGTACTCATGCCGTTTTTATTTCCCTTTCATTGTATTAATTATTTTTCTTGTCACAGATTATTTCCCGGTGCAGATTTCAACATGGAAAATCTTCCCACAAGCACCTCCCTACGTTTTTATTTAGTTTTTTTTTTTTTTCTATCCGGTTCCTTCACCCGTCAGCCCTAACGCTCGTGTCTACGGCCCCAAGGGCAGAGCATCTCATTTTCTTTCAATTATTCGAACTCTTTTCGCCGTGAAATCACACTCTTCAGCTTGCGCACTCTTCTGCGCGGAGATTAAAAAGTAGGCACCGGCTAATTGAAACGAAGAAGGTGATTGGCAAACAGCCAATACATTCGCGCCTTCTCCACTGACGTCATAGCCGCCATTATTGCCCAACTGCTAGCTATCGGTGTTTTTCTCTTTCACCAAGCTGGAATTTGTCACACTCCAACAAACAGTTGTTTTTGCTCTATGATGTTTGTTCCTTTGTGTGTTTGTCTTATAATGTTGCTTTCTGGTTACGTTTCGGGTGCTTTTGTTGCTGATTGTGTTGATTTTCTAGACTTTTAAACAAACGACTAACAAAAATGGAAAAATGAGTAAGGACAATAATGAGAAAATTCCATTTTTAAGGGCCGCGGAGAAATTGGGATTTTGAAAACAACTGGGCCGAAATATTAAGACATTTTCTTATATATATATATATATATATATATATATATATATATATATATATATATAGTTAAAATTTAATATACATGAATTTACTTTATAAAGATATCGATGATAGAGAGTTTATAGACATTGTAGACATATGAATCAACACCGTCTGAAAACTGATCGCTTTATTGCAATTTTCAAAAAAAGTTGTATAGTTGCAATAAAGGAAAATCTCAACAAGACATATACCAGGACAACGTTAAGAAAATTAATTACGAAGTGGAAAATTTGCGAAAAGATCACTTTAGTCTGATGAAGTCCAAATGAACCAAACGAGCCACACGAAAAATATTTTCACTTTGTCGTTAATTTCCCTAACATATAAACATATACATGTATATGTTTTTTGTGTATGTAATTATTTATGCCCTTCTAATCTAAAGTACACACAAAAACATACATACACATACTTACATACATACATATATATATATATATTCTAAACATATACTGTTAAATATGAGACAATGAATGTCTTTTATGTTTATTCATGAGCCGTTCTAAACATCATATTTTGGCTTTAAAAGTAACGAAAAGCCAAAATACGATGTTTAGAACGGCTCATTATTAAACATAGACATTCATTGTCTCTTATATTTAACACTCAATATATATTTAGAAAATTATTTGCTGTCTCGATATATGTATATATATATATATATATATATATATATATATATATATATATATCAACTATGAACACGATCACAATGTACTGACCTTGTTTGGAAAATAAAATAAGAACATTCTCATAACTCTACATACAGACATAAAAAAAATCTACACATTCAGACACCCTTGATCATTGCTAAAAGCACTCGGATATACAGAACCTTAAAACACTTTTCACACACTTTATTTCCAGAAAAGAAAACACCTATACGAACAGAAGAAAAATTAAATAAAAAACTTGAGTGCTTGTCTTAGCAAAGAATATATTTCGCAAAAAATAGTTAACTGATCCGGTATTTCTGGAAAATAACGAATAAGTCTACGTCATAAATCAATGTCGTTGAATGAAAATATGACTTCTGTAAATAAATTTTACTTTTACAATCAAGTCTTCTGAAGAGTATGTGTAATTTCGGTGAGAAAACAATTCGGCGGAATTTCGGTGAGAAGATAAACGAACATTTAGTTTTGTTCATTACTATATACATGTATATGCGTGCGTAGAGCATCTCGGCGTGGTATGATGGTTAGCAAGCTTATCTCGCTAGAACCTATCACAACTGAGTAGTGAGTTCGATCCTCACTGAGTACCCCATACTTTCGGTCTTGTGCCACATCTAAGCGGCGTTTAGAGAATCGTTTTATATGTGTGCATATTCGTAGGATGTATAATAGTCAGTCAGTTAAGTGCCAGACGTGATACACGCTTGGGCGATCATGTCTCGAAAGAGACATGACTGACTGGGCAGAAGATTATCCCGAAGTAGGTTGCCATTGCTTTCTGCGGTAGACTGGTTGCCGACCAAGGCTATAGAACCCAATCTGTCCTATTATTTAACCCATAACTGGAGGGAAGAGATAGATTAATACCTTTCCCAAGGGTATTTGCGCGTAAGTGAATGCAACGAATTCAACTGGAATTTGAACTCGGCTCTCCGATTTCTCGTTCCGAGCCGATATCCACTGCACCACAAACTCACATCCATTTAGGATAAGAGGGGCAACAAATTAAATTACTTCATCAGATACGATGACCAGAGACCAGAAAGTATTTGTTTGTCTATAATTTCGTATACCGCATTGTGCTATTGTTGCTTTTTGGAGTGTTGATATTATGTAAGGTCCTGGTCTTGTGTTTATTCTTAAGGATTTGTGAGATTAGCGCACCTTCAATGCGTTTTCTTTTTTTCTTTCCTGATCAGACTAACATTTATTCACTCGAGATTTTTGTCCGATGTATTACAATGAACTACTAGTGAGTTTATAGTGTTGATATGCAGTTTATCTGCGATATTCATATAATTATATATTTTTAATTTGGCGCATATTGTAGACTGCACGGTATAGTCGAGTCTGTACGGCACCGTCTGTGAGAAAAAAGACAAAAATGGTGAAATGTATCCTGGCAGATATTTGGAAACGGTATGCTGTACTGCTTGGCATTCGCGCCGGAAGCTCTAATACGAACATTTCAAAGTATTTGTGTATCAATCTTGGACAGTGCTCAGAATTTGGAAAGAGTTGGATGATATATCCAGTCAACATCATTGTGTTTAGAGTTATCACTAGTGACGGTGACGTTAGGTTTCCATTCATCTTCTCACAGGGCCTCAGATTCAACACGGTAGTCTGCATCAATTACCTTGAAGAGGTAGTGTTGTCCTCGGTCAAGAGGGTGGCTACTGGAAGACCATAATTCCCCAAATTACATCCCCTTGGTTTTTATGCTTGGTTTTTATGCTTCAAAGATAACTGAAGACAAGGATTATAGCAGTATTCACCAACTTAAACAACAGAGGCCATCCAGAAGAGTTACAGAAGATTCTGAAGTAGTCTGGAGGCTGTGATTGAGGTCACTGGTGATTTTATTGAATAAATTTACTTTAGTATTTCAAAATATTTTTGTGTAATTTTGGTAAATATATCTGTTAAAATGAGAAGTCAGTATTAGTTTAATTTTCTGCGTAATGAAGACGACAATTCATCCTTCGCATCCTTTGTACACACACACACACACACACACACACATACATACATATATATATATATATATATATATATATATATATATATATATATATAACTGTAACTGGAAATTTGTCTATGAACACGTCTCGAAAAACCCACCGAATATAAACGCGGAGGGCGTGGTGGGGGGGGGGGAAGAAACGAACTAAGCACTTGAACATTAGTCAAAGTACTAGTCGAAAGAAAAAAAACCCGGGACGAGCAAACCTAACACGTAAAGCGCTCAATACACTAGTAGAGCAAACAAGCAATATATATATATATATTGTTACGTTGTGATAATGCGCCAAGATTGATTTTTTTTTTTAATAGATTTACTGAAAAAAGATATTTTGTTATGCAGGTTTTTTTTATCGTAAAATGCTCGATATTGGTCTGGAGATAAGTGTAATGCAAAGCATTTGTCACTTTAACTGAGTAGGTTAATGAGTAGGTTAATGCCAACTAAGAAGTTTCGTGAAAACACCGTTATGATGTCTTCAATTATTGAGGCGTTTATTTTTGTTTGGATTTTTTTAAAGTAGGCATGAACCTGCTCAGTTAGAGGGACAAATTCTTTGTATTAAACGTATATATATATATATATATATATATATATATATATATATATATATATATACTATTCAACTTTTACATTAAAACATGTAAATAACTATTACAAAATTGTACAATGTTTTTCAATGTCGAAACAAAATGTACAGTTTTGAAGTAGTTATTTACATGTTCTTATGTCAAATAATAAATATGTATTGCTCTATTTTTATATCGAGCCCTGTTTTAAATTTGTTTTGCTCTTTGTTATTTTTTTAGTTCTTTTACATACATACCTACATATGTATATATATGTGTGTGTGTGTGAGAGAGAGAGAGAGAGAGAGAGAGAATGCATGTGTGACACTGCGTACTCGCCCCCATAAATGTAGGAAATTCTATACAGTTTTAGTGTAAATATATATTGTATTGCGTCTATTGGCCACGCAATAAAACTTAATAACGAAGAAAACTTATTAACAAAAATGTGCAATACACACTGCTAAAAATTAAAACAAATCTGGGTTTCTATTTCCTCTGTGGTAGGAGTTAAAATCTTTGGTTAAAAATCTTTACTAAAAATGACGTTTGAAAATATTAAAAATGTCAGATTAAAAATAAATCCATTAATTCTTTAGAAATTGCTTTGTTCTTTAAAAATGGTAAATCTAACCTTCCTAGGCTATGGTGTTTTCAGTAAACGGGCATCCCTATTAGTTTACTTTGACTTTCACAGTTAGCCTAAAGAATATTTATGCGCATTCTTAAATTTATATTTTTACTTCTGTTTATAAATCTTTATATTTGCTTTGATAAACGCCGTCAGAGTACAAAACCCATCTTAAAGAAAAGTTTTGTCTTCACATATTTACATAGTATACGCATCGCTCATTCAGTAATGAATTAGAGCACTCTGGCTATTGGCGTATGATAGATCATACGCTAAAAGTCTGCCTTCTTCTGCCCATAGCCCAGAGGTAGAATCGCCGACTGACGCCAATTCGGTCGGGTTTCAATCCTGGGCTAAAAAGCAATTGGATGTCTAACCGTACTGATGAGCTGTGATACAGCGAAACAGATCTGTCTGCGGATGGCTACTATATATATATAATTAGGTAAAGACGAAAGGAAATATATATATATAGTTGATGTCAGAATTATTCAACCTCCATAAAGATTTCATCTGAATTTTTCACAAATTACAAAATAATGAATTTGAAAATATGTACTCTTATTCCTACAACAAAATTCAATTTTAATGCCAAACAACAGTGCCAACAAACATCAAAGAAACATTTAAGACAAAATTGACTTCTTGCCCTTATAATCAGTTGTATTTGTCTATACTTCTGAGATGAGGTAGTGTTTACATTATTTACACTGTTCGGATTGTTGTCCTCATCTTTATAAAAAAAAAAAAAAAATAGAAAATGGGAGGTGGGTGTTGAACTTGAGATATTGTCCGGTGAATGTTGGCTTGCGATATACGGATGTTTTGAACTCCTTCTCTGTTCGAGATCTTAGTTACTAATAATTAGTACATCCTGAAATGGCAGTGTGTTGTCGTTCTCTTTTTCCATTTTCATCTATTGGTTGCGGTTTAACCTGGATAGGAATGGCTCCGGCAGGTCTACTTGCCCAAAACACATTATGCATGAATGAATACCTCTCATGTACATGCCTTCATTAATTCGCTTAAAATCCCGGTTCACAATCCACCCACGTCTATTGAACAGGTGAAGATGCTCATCCCTTGTTCCCTGTTTACGATATGGTTTCCGGCTTTCTCTTTTCCAATTTTTTCACTCTTACGTAGCCCCCTACACATCAGTGGCGTTACCGCCTTGCTCGGGGTGATATGATTAAAAAAAATAGCCGAGCATGATGAAAAATGGCCAAAACACAATAAAAATAAAATTTTATCATCAAAATGTTTATGTTATTATCAAGAGGAAAGGCCAAAGTATTTTTTGATTATTTTATTAATTTCTTAGTCCTTTCTAGCGCGTTCGGAATTTTGCTTAAAAATCTTGTTTTTCTTGCTTCAGCGAATGGAGGAAGCAAAGATTAATATAACAAATACGATCGACTCTCTGCAGTGAAAAATACATATACTTGGAAATTCTTCCAAAAATCGAATAATTATTAGATTTTAATAAAACTTTCAAGACTTATTCACAAATGAATCAAATTATTTTTAAATTTTTTTTAATATTGGTAAAAATGTATTCATTACATCTGTTACGCCCCACTTATTTAATTTTATGAAATTTCGAGAAATCAAAAATTTACTTCCTTTATGTTAGTTAGAAGCAGAATATCATAGAGTAGGTAACTTCACTAACTCGCTGAAAAAACAGTATAGTATGATTTAAAAATAGAAAAACAATATAATAAAAACGAACTTTTTCCATGAAAATGATATTATTAAAAGGAAAGATCAAAATATTTTTAATTATGTAAAAAAATTTTTTAATCCTTTTTAACACGTTCGAAATTTTGGTAAAAAGTCTTGTTTTGATTTTAGTTAGCAGGTAGACAAATCGTTACAAAATTTTACAATATAAAACGTAATATTACATAACTAAGTTTTTTTTTGTTTTGTTTTTTTTTCCAGTGACAAACACATTCATTTGGAAATTCGTGAAAAAATCAAATAATTGTCGGGCTTTAATAAAATTTCAGGACTTATTTACAAATGAATAAAATTATTCTTGAAATTATTTTCAAAAAATCTTTGTAAATTTTTTTTACATGTGTTACCCCTTCCACGTAAATTCATGAATTTTTAAGAAATTAAATTTTGTTGCGAAAATTGGTTTTATTCGTTAAACGCAGGACCCATAGGATAATGTAAATCATTTATTATGTTTTTGAAAATTTTGCCTCTATTTCTGAAAATCTACTTTCTATAGAAAAATAAAAATGCAATATAACTATGACATTATTTAATTTGATAATCTTTTAATTACTTGAATAAATAATACAAATTACAAACATTATCGTGTGAAGAAAAACAAAATTCGATTAATAATGCAATTTTAAAAGAATTATTTTCACTTTTTTATTATAATAATTTATAAAGTTTCAAAAGTATTTTTAAAAATACTTCAAAGATTTGTTAGGGTTTGTTTATAAAATTATTAGGCAAAGAGGATATTTTTGTCATCAAAAATTAAAAAATTTGATACAAATCGCTGTGACTCCCTATTTTTAAAATAATTTTTTTTTTGTGCATTTGAAGTTTTGTTTTTGTATGGTATTTTCTATGTGTAAATTAAAAGGTGACGTGTTTCAGGGTTTCCGCCCTTTATTGGAAAAAAATGTACAATTATGTCACATGTGATCGCCATACACTTATTATCTTATCTCGCATCTGTGAAATCTGTCAAAAGATACGGTGGAAAGGTCAGAAAGTTGAACTCTGTGTTTAAGAAATAGTTTTATTATAAATTTCATGCTATAAGTAATACTTGTATAAATCAGATTAATTTAACATTAAATTTGTTAATTTTTTAAAAGTAATATGTCACAAATGTATATTTTATTTTTGAAAGATTTTTAAAACCGAGAATTAACTTTTGTTTACAAATATGTCGATCGCTCAAAAATGGCCGAAAAATTGAAAATTTTTTTAAATATCAAAATTTTATATTCCAATCAAAATAATTTCTGTTTGAAACACACCAGAGTATTTTGCTAACTAGAAATAGTAAATTTAATCATTTAGCTTTTAATTAAAACTAAAATAAATGTTTCAAGAAAATTATTTATTTTTTTCTTTAATTTTCTTTTTTAACTTTTCAATCAGAAACAGCATTTACTAAAAATCTGCTCTGAATCGTAAAATAAGAAATGCAATAAAACTAAAATATTATTTAATTAGAAAAGCTTTTAATTACTTTTTTAAGTAGGATATATTAAGGACACTATTGTCTTAAGAAAAAACTTTTCACTAAATAATGACTTTTACAAGAATTTTTAAAATTATTTTAATTAGAATAATTTATTAATTTTTAAAATTCTGTATTAATTTTGCCTTTTTAAATGATATTATTATTAAGTAAATACTATATCAACTAATCATGAATGAAAAATCTTAGTACAAATCATCAGACACCAATATTTTTAAAAGAATTTCGAATTTTTAGTATATGTATAAACGTGCCAATTTTTGTAGATATGGGCGTTCATTATCAGAAGTACGGAAGTTCCTACACGACAGAAAATAAGAGCTCTAACATTTAAAGACAAAATATCTAAAATTCAATATAACATTACATTACGGAAGATATTTTCTTAAATTTTTTAAATTGTTGGGTACTTAAAATTTATGCATAAAATACACTCACGTTATATTATTCAATTATTCGTAGAACATTAGATAAATCTCAATTTGTCAGCACATCAACAGTTTAAATAAACAACTAACGATGTGTTAAAAAATTTATTTTTCGATATTTAAACTTAAATAAAATTTGTTTCAAATTTGATTAATTATGTTTTAAATCAGCTAATGTTTCTCAAATAGAGAAAAGTATATTATATTTTTGGAAGATTTTTGAATAAAGAGAATTACACTGCAATAAACGCGGACTAAAATGTGCCATGTTTTTAGCAAAATAAAAAAAAAACCTTCTAGTCAATTTTAATTAGTTTTGAAATAGAGCAAAGTGTTTTGCTTATTTGAAAATATTAAATTTAATCTATTAGCTTGAAATTAAAACTAAAATAAAAGCTAAAATAAAAGGATTTTTCATTTTTAAACGTTAATTTTAAAATTTAGATATCGTAAATCTATTGATGTACCTACTATCATAATTTCAAACCTAAATATGTCGAGGGAATTGGTCAGGTGCCCCGTTGTGGACTGATGACGATGTTCATAATGACAATGATGATGGCGATGTAAAATAAATCATCAAGCTTAGATCTCTAGCTGATTGCAATTAATAATCATCTGTATTTCATATCTATCTATCTATCTATCTATCTATCTATCTATCTATCTATCTATCTATCTGTCTGTCTGTCTTTAGCAATATGTTATTCCCAAACGAAAATGAATTACTGACTGAAAGAACAGAAATTATCACTAAGTGTAACCATGTCATAAAATACCTATTAGGTTCATACAACCATGGATGAAAACGTTATAATTTATTCTAATTTAGAAAATTGCGCGTTCAAAAAATCCCTGTTACGTAAGCGTTCTTAAAAAACGGTAAAATCAGTGATTGCAAATCTCCTGAAGACACCAAATGGTCGAAATCTAGGTCGCATAATAACTCGTTTACAAATGAAGAATATTCAAAAGTTCTACAATATAATTGTATTGAACACTTTTTAATACAAATGTGTATTGGTCTAATTTTATTATAACAAAATCTATGTAATTAAATAATCAATATATATAGATATAGACATTATACTATTATAATAAAAATATTGCTATATATATATATATATATATATATATATATATATATATATATATATATATGGTAAAGTTTTTTATAAGATTATAATAAAAACAGTTTATTGTAACACAAGAGCCGTTGTGTTTTGGTACTATCTTATCTACTTTATTATCTTACTAAAGTAAATCACTACAAACAGTGAACTGCCAATCCATTAGTCTGTACTACTTCTGATATATATATATATATATATATATATATATATATATATATATACGCTCTCACACCCTGATTGAGTACTCTGGAAGAATGGGAAACTTTGAAAAACAGTAGCTACTCTGGCATGTACGCATTGCTCATTCACTAATGAATTAGAGCACTCCGGCTATTGGGCGTGTATAATGACAATATACATGCTAAAAAGTCTGCCTTCTTCTACCGTGCGCCCATGGCCCAGATGTAGTACCGCCGACTGACGCCACTTCGGTGGGGGTTTCAATCCTGGTTTAAAAGCAATTGGAGTCTAACCGTACTGATGAGCTGCGATACGGCGAAACAGATCTGTCTGCGGATGATTATATATATATATTAACTTCATAATAGTGAGAATTCACCCAACTCTTGATATAGTTTCACTAAAAGCTTTGCTTGCAAAAATTAAGAAATTGAATATATATATTTTCCCAATCTCACCTTTACTTATGGAAATTATACTAAAACAGACTAACATTCATAATAAAAATTTCAAAGAAAACGGTTGAATTCCCTTCATTTTAACATCTCTTGACTTTGCGCTACACATGAAGAAATTCTAAAAACTAAAATATTCTGTTGATCTTTCGAAATGATTTGTGAGTGTCTTTGTGGTTACCAACACTGTTTGTTTATAGATACGTAATTTAGAATAAAGCTCATTCCGTCTTTTTGCTTTGAAAAAGTCCATCACAGGACGAAACGCGTAGGCGATTTAAAATACAGTTTTCCTCTTGTCTTTATTTTATTTAACCATTCCGTCCTTAATCTCAGATTATAATTGAGTATATTTTTAAATATATATATATATATATATATATATATATATATATATATATATAAGAGCCTAGATCTGACGAGGTTGTTTGACAAAATGAAGTTTTTAACTTTATATTTGGGTTTTGTAACATCTTAAAATACTGCACCCTAAAGCAATCTGACCTATGTTCAATTTCATGCACTCTCGTAATGGACATGTTGATGATTTATTAATTTCTAATTCTGAAAAAGTATTAAAACAGGTGGAATGCCAGAGTGAGAAAGTAGTGGGGCGGGGGGGTAGAAAAGAGAAACGGTGAAAACCGGAAAAAGGAAAAAAAAAACGAAAGCAAAAGATATGTAAACAATATAATGTTTAGAGCAGGGGTTCACAATCTTTTTGTTCTTCTGCACCCCTTGGCATTTTTATAAATTCCTCTGTACCCCTAAAAGTTGATGATGAAAAAGAAAAACAATACAATTGAAATTTTGATATTTTATTATGTGTAGAGCAAATTACTCATAACATTAGTGAATTAAACGCAGGTACTTTATAAAGGATGTGCGTTGTGGTGCATTGGATATCGGCTCGGATCGAGAAATCGGGGAGCCGAGTTCAAATTCCAGCCGAATTCATTGCATTCACTTACGCGCAAATGCCCTTGGGAAAGGTATTAGTCCGTCTATTCCTTCCAGTTATGGGTTAAATAACAGGACAGTTTGGGTTCTATAGCCTTGGTCGGCAACCAGTCTACCGCAGAAAGCAATGGCAACCTACTGCGGGGTAATCTTCTGCCCAGTCAGTCATGTCTCTTTCGAGACATGATCGCCCAAGCGTGTATCACGTATGGCACTTAACTGACTGACTTTATGAAATTGTAGTTTGATACTTCATACATATTTTTTGATTGATCATTAATAAGTAAAAATACACATGCCTATGTACTGATAACCCAAACTAAGCAATACTAATGAGACGGATGGGGTCGGGTTTTTTGCAGCAAGTTCATTTATTCGATGGGAAACTTTAGCAATGGCACAACGAAGATCGTGCCTAAGAGTTTTGAGTTTTGATCTGTATTTTGATTTGATTCCTAACAACACTGAAAATGTTGACTCACAAAACAATGTTTGAATAGCAGGTTTAGCGTTATTATTAGCTTCACAATAGTGAAAATTCACCCAACTCTTGATATAGTTTCATTAAAAGCTTTGCTTATTATTATGAGGAAACTGAAAACAATGTTTGAATAGCAGGTTTAGCGTTATTATTAGCTTCACAATAGTGAAAATTCACCCAACTCTTGATATAGTTTCATTAAAAGCTTTGCTTATTATTATGAGGAAACTGAAAACAAAAAATATGTTATGCAATCTGGATGGAGATAACATCAGGTATTGTACGGTAAATTCTATTCTCTCGAAGTCAATATACTCTCTGAAGAGTACACATGTACCACTGGGGGTACATTTATCCCAGTTTGGGAACTCCTGGCTGAAAGATAGGTTTCTCCTTGCAGCTTTTTAAAAAAACTGAGAAAGAGAGAGAGCGAGAGAAAAGGGAGAGAGAGAGAGAGAGAGAGAGAGAGAGAGAGAGAGTGGCCCTGAAACCATGTTTGGTTGTTCCTTATTTGAGTCTAGATCGGCTTTTTTTTCTCTCAACATCGATTTCAGCTGCTATCTTTTGCAATATCCTTTTTTTGTTCGTCGTGTCGACCAAGATTCAAAGACTGTCCCTCGGGCCACCCATGTTGTTTACACAGCCGGGTGGCCCTTTCCAAAGTATTTCCCAAACGTACTATTTATACACTTCTTCCGCTATATTAAACCCGGCCCTTTTCAATTTACCATGTCTTACATTCTTATCTAGCGTTATAGATAGATATATAAATCAATGATTCAATCATATTAATACAGTAATACACCTGAATAATATTATGTATTGATTATAACCTCTCTTTCTTTCTCTCTCTAACTCTCTCTCTCTATCTCTCTCACACACACATACACTCAAACACACACACACTGAGTAGGCGCTTGTCGTTGAGCAGAGAATACTAGATTACCTTTTAGGGAACTTGACCCTCACTGGTTACCTCCTTATTAGGATATTTTCACAGAAAGAAACAAAGAAACAAAGGAAGGCAACTTTGCTTGTAAAATTTGTTTAATAAATTCCTGCACAGTCGCTGCTACCAAAGTCTCTCCTGTATTCAGCACTCGTCCGGGAAGGCATGACTCTCTAGCACACACACACACACACACACACACACACACACACACACACACACACACACACACACACATATATATATATATATATATATATATATATATATTAAATTTAGTGTATAGAGGCAGCAAATGATTTTCTAAACATATACTGTTAAATATAAGAGACAATGAATGTCTTATGTTTAAACATGAGCCATTCTAAACATCGTATTTTGGCTTTAATTTCAGTTAAGAATTTTTGTTTTTATTTTCAACTGAAATTAAAGCCAAAATACGATGTTTAGAACGGCTCATAATTAAACATAATAGACATTCATTGTCTCTTATATTTAACAGTATATGTTTAGAAAAAATATACATATATATATATATATAATTCCACCACAAGCAAGTCAGAACCACCACTGATGTGCTGGCCTATACACAGGATATCGAAGGAAGGAAAAGAGAAGAATAGGAATCAAAGAGGTAGAAGATAGCAATTGACGTTGAATTTGAACTTTTGGAGATTGTAGCTATCAGGAAACCAAGCAAACGGAAGGGAACTTCACAAATGAAGCTCGTCAAAGCAGCAGCCATGAAAATACTTGTAGAAAAGACAGAGGGAAGCCGTATCGCGCCGGTGCGAAAGTGAATGAAGGCAGGCTGCCAAGTCAGCATCGATTACATTACAGTTCCTCCTCTGAAATTTTTCGTTTAACTTTATTCAAATTTTCATGAACGAAAAATTACCACCCAAACTATCCACCGACTATACACGAAAGAACTGGGTTTGAGTTTTAGTCGAGTACAGATGTGCGTTGTGGAGCAATGGAGATCAGAATGAGAAATCGGAGGACCGAGTTCGAATTCCAGTTGAATTCGTTGCATTCACTTACGTTCAAATACCCTTTGGAAAGGTATTAATCCATCTCTTCTTCCTTCAGCTATTGGTTGAACAGCAGGACAAACTGGGTTTTTTAGACTTTGTTGGCAACCAGTCTAACGAAGAAAGAAATGGCAACCTACTGCGAGGAAATCTTCTGCCTAGTCAATCATGGATCGAAAGAAACATGATCGCCCAAGGGTATGTCGCGTATGACGATTAACTGACTGACTGACGTCACATTCACTTCACCTAGGAAACCATATATTATCTTCTCCCTCCAGCTATGGACAAATAGTTGGACATATAGTTGGGTCATTTAGCAACCGATCTAGGAGAAAGATAACACTGAATTAAAACCTCCAATTACAGATTAACTAGTCTCACTAACCCGAAATTGATGAGTATGGCTACACCACTGGAGTCATGATCAATCAGGGTATGGTTCCTCCATCAGGAATTAGAAGATCCTAGATTTGGTTTTGGATTTAGTTGTCGGCTACTATGTTCGTTCTCTTCGTAAAATATCGCATATTTAAAAAATATATATATAAGTAGAGCAGTGTATGTGGATATATTAGAGAGTTCAGTAATTACGTATCTCACCGTTATGAATTATGAGTGAGTCAACCAAAGCTGAACTAGAATTAGTTCATCAACTCTTCTATCCGACAGGCTCTCGTTTATAGTGGATTTTAGAATTTAACTGTGGGAACTTGTAAAGATGGAATTTGGAGTCCTCATTAATTTTTTCTTGAAAACTGAACGCAACGTTTTACTATCAGTAGTAGTCTTTTTATGTATAAATTCAAACATTTCATTTTTGCATCGCATTGTTACATGTAATTGAAAAATAGGTTTTGCATGTCAACAGAAAACGAAAAAAAACAAACAATAGGCATCACAAAATGAGAAACCAATGCTAACGCCAAAACCTTGCTGTGTGACTCATGGAACATGAAAAGTGTCGTCTAATACGCGTAACCATTATTAGAACATTGATTATGACTATAGACGTTTATTGCTAGCTACTCGGCTGGGTAAATGAAGCAATACGGGGTGAGAAGCGTCCTGCGATGAAAATTGTTGACATTTGTGATTAATAATCCTCTCTATTATAATAAAGCCTGTTATATATATATATATATATATATATATATATATATATATATATATATATGTATGTATCATACGAACGCGGGTATCCCTCAATGCTCTATTCTAAGTTCTACCATTTTTCTGATCTTTATCAACGATCTCCCTGATGTAATCAGATCCAAAGTAGGCTTCTACGCTGACGACATCACCATTTACTCCCGCCTCTGCCGAAGCTGACAAAACAAACCTGCGTTGATCTTGAAAAGGACCTCCAATTTGTGGTGGTCTGGGGTAAAAAATGACTCACAAATTTTAATGCTTCCAAAACGAAACTGCTATCCTTTAATTACCATAGACAATCTTCCGTACCCCACATCAGTATGGATCTCCCTGAAAGTAAAACACTGCGCCTCCTCGGCCTAACTCTCTTAGCCGACCTCAAGTGGAATGACTACATTGAATCCATAGCTAAATCTATTGCTAGGAATGTCGGTTCACTGTGTAGGGCCAGGAAGTTTTTCTCGTCTGAATCCATTTTGCACATAGATAAATGTACCATCCGCTCGTGCATTGAATCCTGCTGTCACATCTGGTTGGGTGCCCCTGTTATTCATCTCAGGGTTTTTGATAAAATCTAACGGAGAATCTGAAATGTAACCGATCCCGACCTTGTAGCTCAAATCCAGTCTCTTTCTCCGACGTAATGTGGCTCCTCACTGTCTCTTCTGCATATACTTTCACGCCTTCTGCTCCGATAAGCTTAGCTCCCTGGTGCCTCCTCTGTAAGAATTTACTCGAGCTACTAGACTGGCAACTAGGTTTAATCATTTTTCAGTGAAATCAATCAAATGTAACCCCAACTTGTACTCTATCATCTTCTTTTCTCGCATATTCCGCCTGTGGAATTCCCTTCCGTATACTTAATTCATTGACATCTGCAATCTCCAAGAATTTAACTGCATTGTCAATTGCCATCTCTTATCCCCTTGACTCGCATCTTTTCTCTGATAACCCTTGTATCACGTTCTTCTCCCTTTCCATTCTACTCTCATGCAGCTCTCTTCACACCTGTGTTCTCATCCTTCGCTTACCCATTCTATGACGCCCCCTATAACTTGTTTCTCTTTCTCATCACTCTCCTCTAACCAACCCACTGCGCACTAGTGGCAGAACTGCTTTGCTTGGGGTGAAATGATTATATATATATATATATATATATATATATATATATATATATATATATATATATAGGAAAAACTACTAAAAAGTTGTAAGTTTAAAAATGTATTTTTCTGACAGTATTTATTTATTTCTACTATTATATTTGATATTTCAGACCGTCCTCGGCCTTTCATCAGAAACAAATGATTTTAAAATTTAAATTAGAAACGTATTTCGCGAGAGCGTTCGTGGAGAGATTGTTTACATCACGTGGCGCAGAAAGCGACGTTCTGAAATATCAAATATAATAATACAAATAAATAAATACTGTCAGAAAAATACATTTTTAAACTTACAACTTTTTAGTAGTTTTTCCTATATATATATATATATATATATATATATATATATATATATATAGGAAAAACTACTAAAAAGTTGTAAGTTTAAAAATGTATTTTTCTGACAGTATTTATTTATTTCTACTATTATATTTGATATTTCAGACCGTCCTCGGCCTTTCATCAGAAACAAATGATTTTAAAATTTAAATTAGAAACGTATTTCGCGAGAGCGTTCGTGGAGAGATTGTTTACATCACGTGGCGCAGAAAGCGACGTTCTGAAATATCAAATATAATAATACAAATAAATAAATACTGTCAGAAAAATACATTTTTTAAACTTACAACTTTTTAGTAGTTTTTTCCTATACATATTATTAAGACAGTATACGTGGATCATCACTTTGTTATATATATATATATATATATATATATATATTACTTTAGAATATTTACAAACTACAAACTACTACAAAATTGTTCATTATGTTTCGACATTGAAAGAACAATATCTCATCAGGTAGTTAATAATGAACTACCTGATGAGACATTGTTCTTTCAATGTCGAAATAAAATTTTGTAGTAGTTTGCAGATGTTCTAAAGTAATAATTAATAATAAATATTCATTGCTTTATTTTTACATTGAGCACTGTTTTGAATTAATGTTTTAAACATTGTAATTATTTTCTTATTCATTTTCGATATATATATATATATATATATATATATATATATATATATATATATATATATCCTCCTGTAACTCTCAGGGGAACATAACATGTGAGGAAACAACTAATAATCCTCTCAGATATTTTGCTGTAATTTTTGAGGGCAGAGGTACACTCGTATTTAAATAAATTAAAAACAACTAATGAAATTAAAAACAACATTAAAACAACATATATTTTCTGGTAAAACGTCCACGTTATGTTTTTTAAATAGCTAGACGTAACATTATGTTCTAATAGTTTCTTTTCTTGCACTTCTCGCTTCTGGAACTCACTTCCGGTTTCTTTCTTCCCTGTCGCCTACGACCTTCAAAGAATATAAATGCAGCATCGATCGTCATCTTCTATTTTCTGAACCCGTTCTTATATTGACCTTGTTCCTCACAAACTTCTATTCATTTTCTTTCACTTCCAGTACCCACCTTCTTGTATCTTAGCGGCCTTATCGGCTTGCTTGGGTTAAAATAACTAAAAATAAACTTTCCGAACTCCCTAATCCTAGAGATAAATCAAGTCACTCGTATCACTTCCGGTTTGATCCCTGGTATTAAACAGCGATGAGCCTACACAATACTCAGGTTGAAAACCAGATACAAATACAGTTAATATTGTCAGTAATCTTATGAACCCGACTAAAGAATGCTTAAGAAATAATTGGATACTTGCGTGTATATATATATATATATATATATATATATATATATATATATATATATATATATAATATATATATATATATATATATATATATATATATATATATACGGGTGTGATGCGTCTGTATCTGTGTGTGTGTGTGTGTGTGTGTGTGTGTGTGTGTGTGTGCATCAGAGGTGCACAAACAGGCATTTCAAATTGAATGAATTGCTTTTTATACATTTAACTTCGAGTTGATTTTTGCAATCCAGAGAAATGTAAATCGATGGATTTTGAGTTCTAACCATCGTCCATCCATACTTCTGTCTACCAGTCTACGACTTCTACAATCGATAAAAAGACGTATGTTTCATTTAAAAGATTAAAAATTGTAATATATGTTATTGCGCGTATTAAATTTAGCTTTAAGATGAAGAAAAGAAAGTTACAAAAAAAAACAATGTTAATGCTACACACTAGACGGATTAAACTGGCTACACTGAAAATCAACATTCGTCATTTTGGAAATTTGTTAACTACTGACCTTTGTGAGAAATGTGCAACAGCCCTCCAGATGAAGTTAAAATTAAACTGCAAATGTTTACTGATAGATTCCGATTTTAGTTCTACATACTCACGCAGAAAGAAAATACTGGATTTTCAAATTAAATTTTAGTTCTACATACTCACGCAGAAAGAAAGAAAAATACTGGATTTTCAAATTAAATACATATAGGTAGGTATCTTCAATTAAACGCTAAAAACCAGCATGAAACAGCAAAGTATGAATAAAAAAGTTCATAAACTTCATAAACAAACTTTTTCCATCAAAATATTTATATTATTATTAAGAGGAAAGATCAAAGCAATTTTTAATTATTTTTTAAAAATTTTAATCCCTGCAAACATTTTCGAAATTTTGATAGAAAATGTTTTTATTTGAGTTAGCGGCTAAAAAAAAGTTTACGACTGTTTTACAATGGGTAACGTAAAGATGACACAACCCACTTTTTTCCCCCGTGACCAACAGATTAATTTGGAAATTCTCGCAAAAATCAAAATAATAGTCAGATTTGAATTAAACTTTCAGTACTCATTCACAAATAAATGAAATTATTTTTGAAATTATTATTTTTTAAATATCTTGATGAAAATATTTTTTTTTAACTCTGTTACCCCACCTCTACGTAAATCCATGAAATTTTAATAAATTTTAATTAGCTGTAAAAAAAAAATTTTATTAGTTAAATGCAGGACTCATTGGGGCATATAAATCATCTATGTTTTTTATTTTAAAGTGGACAACCTGACCGAAAATCTGCTCCGAAGAGTAAGATAAAAATGCAATAAAACTCTGATATAATTTAATTTGATAAACTTTTAATTGCTGGAATAAATAATAATTATTAAGGACATTATAGTCTGAAGAAAAAAAATTTCGTTTACTAATAAAATTTTGAAATAATTGTTTTTATTTTTTTATTTTTTATTATAATAATTCATAAAAGTGTTACAAATATTTCAAAAAGCTTTTATAGAAACGTTGTTGAATTTCTTTTTTACTTAAGAATTGATTATTATATTGCCTATCGAAAATTGAAAAGTTTAATAAAAATCGTTCACCAAGTTTATTTTTAGAATAATTAAAAAAAATAAAATTGTGTGTAAATATGGTAATTTTTAGTACGGCGTTCCATAGGGGTCATAACAGCTTTCCGTAGAGGTCGTATTGTTTTTAGAAGTTAACAAGTGTTTAGATGAATTCCCCTTACATCGAAAACGACACAAACCACACTTTGATTCTAATTTCATTCTTTTTTTATTAAATTAAAATTATTCTAAAAGAAATTTAAGTTTTTTTAATTTTTCAGAAAGCATATTAATAAATAATTTCAGAAAAATATGTAATATTTAAACATAAAAATATTTAATATTTCAGAAAAATGTTGATAAATAACATAATATAACTTAGTTCGGTTATTTTAATTCTTTCTTATTAAATTATTTTAAAAGAAATTTAAATTTTTATTTAAGCATATTTTTATTTATTCAGAAATCATATTTTTATTTATTTAGAAAGCATATTTTTATTTATTCAGAAAGCATATTTTTATTTATTCAGAAAGTATAGTTTGGCTATAAATCTAAACTAAAATTCTATAAAATTATTTTTATTAAAATATTATATACTTGCTGAAAATATTGTGTTAAATTTTTAATTTTACTATTTAGTTAAAAAACAACAAAAGAAAATTTAAATTTCCAAATGTTACGTTTTAAGCTACATGAATTTTTTGTCACTTTCTGTCGCCATCCAAACGTCATTCACACCTACTGCTTGTCAATAAATCATTTGTCACCTAAGATAACGCAGATAAGAGGGCTACCGTAGTTAAAGAGAGATTTATATCGTAAATTTCCAGGCAGTAAGCACTTACTAATTGTTTGAAATCAGATAAAGATAAGTTTCAATTATAAAAATCGACTTAAATAACGTGTCAAGGAGGTATATATATATATATTTTTTTTATTTTTTTGCAAGATTTTTAAAAAAGAAATTTGGCTACTGTTTACATAATGTGTCGATCAATCAATAATGGCGGTAAATTTTTTTTTTTAAATTTTCACCAGTTAAATTTTTGATTCCGATCAATATAATCTCGGTTTGAACTAAACCAGGGTATTTTGCTTACTGTAATTAGTAAATTTAATCGCTTGGCTTTCAATTAAAGCTAAAATTAAAGCTTCAAGAAAACATTTTTATTTTTAAAAATTTAAAAATTAAATTTAAATTGATGTATTGAAAATGAGCAGTGATTTAATTGGAGGTACCTACATATAGGCTACGGTTAAATAGGGACTTAGGTGTTTTGAATCTTTATAAATATTTCAATAGTTAAACATTTTTTAGATATACTTAAAAAAATTTTCTTTAAAACAACATTTAAAAGTATTATTAAAGATACGTTTACGTCTACGTGATGTAAACATTTCTCGACAAACGCTCTCACGGCGAACGCTTCTAGTTTAAATTTTAAAATCATTTGTTTCTAATGAAAGGCCGAGGACAGTCTGAAATATCAAATATTTATATATAATAATAGAAATAAATAAATACTGTCAAAAGAAATACATTTTTAAACTTACAACTTTTTAGTAGTTTTTCCTATACATATTAAGACAGTATACGTGGATCCTCATTATGCTATATATATATATATATATGTGTGTGTGTGTGTGTGTGTGTGTGTGTGTGTGTGTGTGTGTGTGTGTGTTTGTGTGTGTGAGTGTGTGTGTGTGTGTGTATTCAAATGTAATAATTGTTCACGATCTAGCCCAGTTCCCCAAAATCTAAGCGAATTATAAAACATCAAAGTATTTTTAAAGAGCCGAGAAATTTTCAGCATATATAATCTCATAATTTTCACACACACATACACACACACATATATATAAATTATATATATATATATATATATATATATATATATATATATATATATATATATATATTATTTATTTAGAATTTATCACATAAACATGTTATAATATCACTACGAAATGTCGTGATATTATAACATTTATGTTATAAATTCTAAATAAATATTATTAGCTCTATTTTGTATTGAGCACTTTTTAAGAATAGTGTTTCTTTGGATACGGAATATTATCCTTACCTACCCTATAATTGGATATATATATATATATATATATATATATATATATATATATATATATATATATGATAAAAATATGGTTTTAAGGTATGCTATATTTATGGGTTAAACTAACAGGAATAGAATATATGTAAATATAAAAGGGAACATTGAGGTCAACACCCAGCGACTGTCTGTTCCATGCTTAAACGCAATATACTGTATATATACAATCTATGTATCAGACTAATTGTGAGTAATTCAATGACATAATTTAAACGCAACTCCTATGTTACGCGTTTTGTGTTTAAAAAATAATAATGCTTTAATCAATAGGGTCCTATGTATATACGGAAATACAACAAACGCTGGTTACATCGAAAAATGCTGAATATACAGGATGTAATATGAACTCTATGAATTTTGTCATTTAATAGATAGATAGATAGATAGATAGATAGATAGATAGATAGATAAGGAACAAATTACAATAGATAGATAGATAGATAGATAGATAGATAGATAGATAGATAGATAGATAGATAAGGAACAAATTACAATAGATAGATAGATAGATAGATAGATAGATAGATAGATAGATAGATAGATAGAACAAATTACAATAATAGATAGATAGATAGATAGATAGATAGATAGATAGACAGATAGATAGATAGATAGATAGATAGATAGATAGATAGACTGTTGCGAAGGGTAAATTGTCGCCATTTTTATTGTGTTGACTGAGCAGTATAATAAGTTTAGTTGGGCACCGTCTGCGAGAAAAAGAGCACCGTAACGCAATTACTCCGCCAGAAATTTGGAAACGACATGCTGTACTACTTGGCATTCGCACCGGAAGCTTTAATACAAACATTTCAGTGTGTTTGGGTGTCAATCAGAGTACAGTGCAGAGGATTCAGAAAGAGTTGGATGGCATTTTCAGTCAGCATCATGGTGTTTCGAGTGATCATTTGTGATGGCGACGTTATGCTGCCTCCAGTCATCTTCCCACAGGGTCTCTGTCTCAACACGGAAGCCTACGTAAGTGACGGGAGGAGGTAGTGCTGCCCTGGATCAAGAAAGTGACTGCTGGAACGTCCAGTGTCTGAAAAGAAGATTCTGCAACATGCCACACAAGCAAGAGAATCCGGTCATGGTTATCAATTTCTGCGACGACATCACCCCTTACGCCTGGCCACCTATCTCCCTAAACTGCAACTCCCTTGATTATTTCGTGTGGAACGCAGTTAAGTGAGAGATCAACAAAACTTCTTGATGAACTGAAGGCAGCATTCAAAAACTTAAACAAGGAGACCGTCTAGAAGAGTTACAGTCGTCTGGAGGCAATGGTTGAAGCCGATGGAAATTTTGTTGGATAAACATACTCTTCAGTATTTCAATATATTTTGTGTAATTTTGGTAAATATATCTGTTAAAATGAGATGCCAGTGTTATTTAATTTTTGCTTAAGTTAGACTACAACTCATCAATCGCATCCTGTAGATAGATAGCTCTCAATCTCAGAGTAAGCTTTAATAAAAGAGAAACATGTTAGATATGATATACGTCTCCTGTTTGTTCTTTATTCTATCATAGATAGATAGATAGATAGATAGATAGATAGATAGAAACAAATTGAGATAGATAGATAGATAGATAGATAGATAGATAGATAGATAGATAGATAGATAGATAGATTATTTTTTCTTGCCTTAAATGTAACTAATCTTTAATTTTTCCTGAAGACCGAATATTTAATCTTTCTCGTTCTTTTTCACCTTTTTTTTCTTTCTGTTCTCTTTTATTATTCTTTTTCCTCTTAATATTCATTTCTCTCTTAAAATGTTTATCTCCTTCTTACGCTCATTCTATATTTATTTCTTTTTTCCTTCTCATGAACTTTTTTTTTCATCCGCCTTTCCATTTTGCTCTTTTTTGCTTTTTTCTTATTATCTCCCTTTCTATCTTCCCGTCTTCCTCTATCTCTCTCTCTCTCCTTTACTCTCTCACTCTCTCTTTCTCTAATTTACTCTCTTTCTCTCTCCTTTACTCTCTCTCTCTCTCTCTCTCTCTCTGTCTATTTCTTTCTTCCTAATCGTCTATCTCTTTCTCCTCTTGGAATCTGAACATATGGTGTTCGCCAATCAATTTTTGCAATCGATACACTTACCTTCTTCCTGCCGACCAAGAGTTCCACCAATCTTCTTCAATATCTTATTATCTAGTCACTAAAGTTCCAATGGCCAGATCCCGTCTTAATTCCTAACGTTTGCTTTAAGCCTTTCCCACCCCAAACAATTCAGCTCGTTCCCGCCCGACAAGCAGCAATGATCCGTGCTCTGTTGGCTAGCTAAATAATATGATTAGCCCATGGCTGCTAAGCAGACAACGCTCGACAAACTCGGACGCCATTTTGTGTTGGGACTATGGTAGAAGAGCAGGACATTGAGATGGTAGTGTGATTAAAAGGATAGCGTTGTTCTGACAGCTTGACAGAAAAAAGAGAATAACGGAGGGAGGAGTTTAGATTAAATTAAATGAGATTGAGGAAAGCAGAAGAGAAGGAGGAGTCTTTTTTCTTTCTTTTTTTAGAAGTAGGGAAATAATGAATGCAAGAAAGAAGGGGAGAAAAAGAATATGAAAATAGAGAATCAAACGAACTAAAGAAATATCACAAAGGATAAAAAAAAGAAATCCAAAAAGAAAATACAGAAAAAAATGGCAGAATAAAGAGGGGGATTAGTAAATTCACGAGAAGAGGAAAGAAGGGGTCGATAAAAATGTTTGAAAAGGAACATTGGGATCGAAAAAGAAAAACTGTGTCTGACAAAAAAAAGTGTTTTGCAATTCAGGCAGTATCACAATGGATGTTATTAAAGCTGATAATCTCTAACAGGTCGTTCCTTCTCTATCTAGCAACTCGTTCCATATCGAGAGTGAAAATACAAACTAAAGTATTTATTGCAATGATTACAAATAATTTTAACTTTCATTGAAATGCTATCTTTATTGTTAGTCTTATTAGACTAAAATTATAGTTGCTTTTTCTTTTTGTTTTGTGTTTTCTAACAGGTTTTGACAAATTTGTTTTAATTTGCCTTCAGGTCAAAAATATTTCTAGGATCTTATATACGAAATTGAGGTTTCTGATACGCTACTATTTGAGCAAAAAATCAAAGACTAACAGTACTTTTAAAGGAATTTAAAATAGAGCATTTTTACTTAAGAAAAGAAATATATATATATATATATATATATATATATATATTAAAACTACAAATAGAGGTTGTTTCAACGAGAGAAATTGGTATAGAAGAAAAAGGTGCGAGAAGCCGTGAAGGTTTTGATAAAAGCGTAGATTTTTTTATCGTTGTTATTATTATTAATATTACCTATTTATTTTATAATATAAGTGTCCATAATAATATTTGTGTCGCTACACGTGTTTCGAGTTCAAAGTTGACTCTCTTCCGGCGAATAGACTTGTGACTTTACATATCGAGATCTGTTTGTCTTTCTGACAGCCTAAAATATCATGTATAGGTAGATAAGTGTTCGGTGAGCAGGTCAGAAAGTTCATATGTCTGTTTGTTTGTTTGTTTTTCCCCTTTTTTTTTTTCACACTCGCTTGTTAAATCTCTTCTGTTTTGAGAATCATTCACCTTTTGCTGAGCATAATTTCTTTTTACACTGACTTTATACTTCAAGATTGTTTTCAGCCATTTTGATTCAATTCTACGGGTCATCATTTGTATCACAGCTCATCAGTACGGTTAGATTCCGATTGCTTTTTAACCCAGGATTGAAACCCAACTGAATTGGCGTCAGTCGGCGATTCTACCGCTGGGCTATGGGCGTTCGATAGAAGAAGGCAGACTTTTTAGCGTGTATATTATCATTATAGGCGCCCAATAGCCAGAGTGCTCTAATTCATTTACTGAATGAGCGATTTATATATATATAAATAGCCAGAGGTGCTGTAATTCATTTACTGAATGAGCGATTTATATATATATATATATATATATATATATATATATATATATATATATATAAATAACCAGAGTGCTCTAATTCATTTACTGAATGAGCGATTTATATATATAAATCTATTTTGGCAAACAGATTTTTATCGTAAAGTGCTCAATATCTGTGTAGACATAGAAGGTTAATAGGATTAATGCAAAGAAGTTTGTCACTTAACTGAGCAGGTTCATGCAGACTTGGAAGTGACTGCTCAGTTAAGTTAGAAACTCCTTTGCATTTATGTGCGTTGTGGAGCAGTGGATATCGGCTCGGAACGAGAAATCGGAAAGTTGAGTTCGAATTCCAGTTGAATTCCTTGCATTCACTTACGCGCAAATACCCCTGGGTATTAATTCATCTCTTCCCCAACCCAGCAATGGCAGGACAATGGCTTAAATGGTAGGAAAGATTCGAATCTATAGCCTAGAATGGCAACCAGTCTACAGCAGAATGTAATGGCAAACTACTGAGAGAAAGTATTCTGTCCAGTCAATCTTTTGAGATATGATTGTTCATGCGTGTATCACGTATGGCATTTATCTGATATATATATATATATATATATATATATATATATATAGGAAAAACTACTAAAAAGTTGTAAGTTTAAAAATGTACTTTTTTTGACAGTATTTATTTATTTCTATTATTATATATAAATATTTGATATTTCAGACCGTCCTCGGCCTTTGATCAGAAACAAATGATTTTAAAATTTAAATTGGAAACGTTTTCGCTTTCTGCGTCACATGATGTAGACAATCTCTCGGAGGAACGCTCCTCGCTAAAACGTTTCTAATTTAAATTTTAAAATCATTTAACTGATATATATATATATATATATAGCAGTAAACTCTTTTGCTGAGGTCATACTCTTCCCCGAGGTATCCATCATTCTTTCAGTACGGCTATCAACCTTTTTTTTTAATTAAGTCAGTGTCGGATGGGCAACATTCTTCCCAGCCTCAGTGAATTTAGTTGGCGTGTGCATAATATACACGTATAAATAACATTTTTAATACCTTGTTAGGAGAGGTATAAAGTGCCCATTTTCACATATAATTGTTGCTGACCTCCTGGTTGTGTGAAATGATACAATCGTGGTCGGAAACTATTCAGTAAAACCTTAATTAAAATATATTAAGGCTCTTTCAGTTAATAAGGCACCGAGCTCTCTTTCTCTGTTTTGCATCTATGCCAGACTTTCTTAGGAGCAGCATATTATATATATATATATATGAAATGATTTGTTTGAACATTATTTTTTATCAATACTCGTATTTAAGTAGATATTCTGTTTTTCTTAATTAAACAGTATTATATATTTATATCTACCGGCCTGATTATTTACGATAAGTTTTTATTAAAACTTCGTTTAGACTGAAGGTCATTCGTGGTCGAGAGATCTAAGACATGCCAGACCATATGGTAGTTTCCCCTATGTTGATAGGGGTCCCAGGTTCGAATCCTGCCGAATAACACACGTTTTCGTAATAAAATTTTATAGTAAATAATCAGGCCGGTAGATATAAATATATAGTACTGTTTAATTAAAAAAACAGAATATCTACTTAAATACGAGTATCGATAAAAATTAACGTTCAAATAAATCATTTCAAATTGTCGGTTGTTTATAACCAAGTTTCGTTAATCTTATATATATATATTATATTTTAGAACATGTACATCATTTTTCTATATATATCCACGACAAAGGTACGTTTGTTTCGACATTGAATCTTCAATGTCTCATCAGGTGGTATGTATGTATGTGGTATATCTTTCCTTATATTTGTTCAGTTTAGTTAGAGGTGTTGGTGGGGGTTAGTGATAGGGGAGTGTGTCTCTGACCGTTGGAATTTTGGAGAGGGCTTAGTTAAAGTGGTTGGTTAATAAGAGTCTTTGACCTCTAGACAGATTTAGCGTTGTACGTTTTATATCGTTTGGATTCCTTAGAGTAGCCGGTCGTGGGGGATGGGTTTGGAACCGGATATTTTTATTTAAGCAGAGTCTTTATAATTAATGTAAGATATTCACAGCTCTATATATATATCGAGCACTGTTTTAAATTAATGTTTTGCACGTTGTAAGAATGCTTTCTTCGTTCTGTATTCACTCGGATATATATATATATATATATATATATATATATATATATATATATAAATTATTTAAATTCTCCGAGAACTTGTTCTTATAAAAAATATAAACATTAAAACGAAACGGGAAAAAAAAACCTCGAAATTTAATAAAATTAAATGAAGTGAGATGTTGAAAAAAATGTTTTTAAAAGTTTCATTTATTTCTTAAAATGTCACGAAAGTTTCATTAAAATCTAACAATTATCTGATTTTGTCAGAATTTCCAGATCTATTACCAATAAAAATCTATAACAAAGACTAATATTCAGACATTTACAGAATAAAATAAAACGTTCTTCCTTCAGTTCTATTCTTTATCCTTAAGCTACGCTCCCTATTTTTCGTCAGTAGTAAAAATAAAATCCCCCCATGTGCTATTCCTTTTTTCGTAATCCAAAAATACTGTTTCACTCTGCTATCCTTGACTGAGGGATGCGGGCAGTTGCTTGCGTCACGTCCATTACAACGCACGTGACGAGTCATGCGATCGCGTGGCCCATGCCTTTAAACAAGAGAACAACATTCCTTGATGAACAAATAAAGATAAAAGGCGAAACTCGGGGTAACTTTATGCGATCCTGTGTTACAAATATCGAGACACACGTGCGAGAAATTGGAGGCGGGCACGTGCGCATTTAAACGCTTTAACTTTAAAATATATATTATTTCAAATAAAACCATTAGAGGGATCCAATTTCTGCTGGTAGTATTTTCAAAAATACAATATGGCCAACTAAATCGATGAAAAATATTTTTTTATATATCTCCATTAACCAGTTTTGACCTTTAAAAAATATCACGTTGTGCCAACTTTATTCGCTTTGTAAGCGAGGAGTAAATGAAAGAAACTTGTCATATATATATATATAAACTTATTTATAAATGGAACTTTGTCTCTCTGTGTGTGTCCGTTATCTATAGACTCCAAAACGGCTGAACAGATTTTCTTGAAATTTTACACAGTCGTACTATAAGCGTCTGCGAGTGTTCTTAGCTAGGTTTGGTGTCGAGGTACCCCAGATAAATATCGAAAATCGATAATCCAAAAAATCGGGTTATAGATTGAATGGTCCGATTTTAATGAAATTTGATACACTCATAGACAAAGACATAAGAAACGATATTCAGAAGTTTCAAGGTTTCAGTTCTTACAATAGTGGAGAAAATCGATTATATATATATATATATAATATATATATATATATATATATATATATATATAAGGCAAGATGTTTGTGTGTGTGTCTGTTTATCTGCCTGTATGTCTGTAAATTTTTCAGTCCTTTTATTTTAGTTTTTGCTTTGGGTTTGGCTGTAAGTAGGTATAATTGTAGTTCTTAGTCTCAGCCATGATACCATTTACTCAGAGGACTTATTTAGCCTTCACAATTCAGTTTACGACGAAAAAAACTTATTTGATGTCGATAGCAGGAAATCAAAATTTGACTTACATCCATTCATTTTTTCTTTCAGTCTACGGTTTCGCTTTAACTGGAAACAGCTATTGCTTTTTAGTCTTTCGTGACAATGTCCAAAGAGTTTGAACTCCAGGATCATGGATTAGTTTTAAAGCTTGCATTACACCCGAGCAACGCCGAGCTATACTGCTAGTATATATATATATATATATATATATATATATATATATATATATATATATATGCTAGTATATATATATATATATATATATATATATATATATATATATATATTAGTCATCCACATGCAAACCTGTTTCACTGTATTACAGCTCATCAGTGTGGCTAGACACATACTGTTAAATTGTAACTATGTATAGCGCCAAAGTTTCTGAGCTTTTCAGTAGTTTACTGGTAGTAAGTAATTTCAGGCAAGCAGACTTTTTGTCGTGAAGTGCTCGATATCAAGATAGGAATAAAGTGTTAATAAGTGACAACCATCTCCTCATTAGTTCTATAATATATATATATATATATATTAATCATATCACCCCAAGCAAGGCGAAAACGCCACTGATGCGCGGGTGGCTACGTGAGTGAAAAGATTGGAAAAGAGAAAAACCGGAAACCACATCCTAAACAGGAAACAAGGGATGAGCCTCTTCACCTGTTCAATAGACGTGGGTGGATAACTGCGTTTTGTTTTATTTACATGTTCAATGGAATCAATTTCAATTCACTCAGGGTCACACACACACACACACACACATACACACACAAATACACGCCCATACACACACATGCACACACACACATAACTGTTTTGTTGAATAATCTAAACATATTATGTCAATTTTTCTTTTAATCTTCTCGAATATTCTGATCGACTTTTTAATGATATTAAATTCATTAAGTAAGGAACCATAATTTTTTCATTTTATTTTATTTTCGCAATTACTTTAAATCTCATCCCAGACCATCTTCAGGGGTGAATTGCGAATCAAAAAAAATAAATGTAATTGATAGTTGCGATTTTTTTCTTTTTTTAGAACGCATCTATCGCATTCTGTTGTAATTGTTTTAAACACGCATGTTATAATTAATTTTTAAAATTATCTGTTAAAGCTATGGTGTTTTCCCTGTTTTATCTAAGGAAGGTAACTTTTATTTATATAATTATAATTTTGTATGTAATTATAATTTTAACAAAATTTCTATTATAGACATTTTAAAACAGTGTTGCTATACTCATAACTAAATTTATTTCGTGTTGGTTGTATAGAGGACCTCGAGAATTTGAAATTTTTGCGTTTTTTGTTTTCATGGTGGTATATGCTTGTATTATCAATAAATATTTTTCTGGGCTGTGAATGTGAACAGGAATATATCTTTTAATGTTGTGTGACAAAGCTTGTATCCGACATATGTAGTGTAAGTTACCTTGCTAATTTTGTTGTCGTTAAACCAACAGACATATTTATTTTTTTGTCAGAGATACAATCTTCCAAAGGACATGTAAATTGATATACAATGTTGGTCTTTTGAAAAACACTACTTAGCGGATGATTAAATTTGTTGTAATAAATTCAATATAGTATATATTTAGTTCTTTTTTTTTTTTTTACTGGAAAATTAATAAGTGCTTATGAGTTTTTAGGATTCTTTCATGTTGTTTATATTTAGAATGTATTTCATTACGGTTTAGTAGGTTGATATGTTTACGGTTATTTGAGGAAGTATTATATTAATTTTTTTATTAATTTTAATATTTGTAATAGATCGTCTAATTTGTTCATCAACGATGTTATTAGAAAAGCCTTTATTAATGAGAGTTTGTTTAATGTTTCTTTGAATTTTTTTCGTAGAAGAATTAACTTTTGCACGGTTTATTAAATTTTGCATAATGTCTGATTTGTAATAGGACATTCACTTTTATAGTTGATAATGCACGTGTTTGTGCTAGTTGGTTTTTACATGAGGAAGTAATAAATGTCTTATTATTGGTGTCTATCAATTTATCGAGAAAACGAATTTTACTGTTATTGTTACGTCAATATGTGAATTTAAGAATAAAGTTTTTTAAAGTTATATTTAAGATTTTTATTGTTTATGTATTTCATCTACGTTTTTCACTAAGATGAGAATATCATCTTCATATCCTAGGTAGATGGAGGGTTTTTATGGGTATTAAATATTATATTTACAAGGTTAGTAGTATAAAAGTTACTAAATGTTGGTTCCAGAACTGGAAACTCTATCACGTTGTACGTGGATATTATTTTGATGGCCATAGAAGTGAATCTCAGTGGTACAAATCAAAAGTGCTTTCTGTAACATGTTAGGTTTAAATTTTAGTTTTAAAGAGAAATGGATTGTTGTAAATATTTTTTTATATTTATATTAAATCTTTCATACGCGAAATGATTGCTTATCCACTTCAGGACTTCGTTATTTAATATTTGCGTATGGGGTCTGTGGTTCGGGAGACTTTCTTCGAATGTTGATCTTTTCGTGAGGATGTAAGAAACGTTAGTGTTTTCCAATTGGGTGGGGCATTTATACCACTTTCTGTCATCAGGTTGTCCGACGTGTGCACACTCTAAGCTCAGATTTTAATAGCCACCAATATTCTTTTTGGTCCGATTCTGCACCTGGTGGCTATAAAGACACTTTTCAAAATCCGCCGTCTCATGTACCTGGCTCTTTTGATGATTCGAGTTCCGTTCCACTTTAGGATTTGTTAGAGTGAACTCATTACATATTGAAGTCACCACATATCAACTTCTCTGAAAGCAAATATTCCTTACTGGCACTAAATTCGATTCAGACTTATTACATTCTCTGCTGTGAATCACACACTATAGTTACACTGAGCTGAATTTGGCACAGGGCTATATTTAAGAAGTTGCAAGGAAAAATCAAACTCATTAGTAATGACTTAAAACACAAACAGTCACTCCCTGTCCAATATTCCAACATTTACAAATCTCAGGAATAAAATATGGCCTTAGAAAAATGAGTTTTCATGAACTTCAAACACGTATCTTTCTTTCTTTCTTTCTTTCTTTCTTTCTTTTCTTTTCTTTTCTTTTCTTTTTGTCACATTTTTTAACAATGCAATTCATGTATATTTTAATGATTTCGTATTATTGTTCTCATCTTCGTTATTATAGATATTATTATTATAAGCCCAACGTTTCAATCAAGTATCCTCTGGCTATCATCAGGTGTCCATTGTTTGACTGATATGAGCCATCTGTTGATTATTGTGTTATTTTATCCCATTGGTATTGATAAACCAAGCCGATGGAAAACGAATTTATTAGAATCCAAAGCGAAGAAAAGTGTGGCTGGATTCAGGATAGCGTTCAACCTCAACGGAATCTCATGGCAAATCTATTTCTTCTCTTTGTTTGATGGGACGGAAAAGCAATTATTTTTATTAAGAATTCCAGGTACTGGGACAAGATGTTAATGTGTAATGCTACAGTGAACAATTGGCTTGTTTCAGTGTTCAATTTGAACAGACAAAGCTATGTCTCGATAAGTAATTAAACTGGGGACTTGGCTGCGTGTACAGTGATTGTCCCAGTGTTGCAAATGTAGTCGAGTCAGCAACTGTGAAACTGGAATGAGAAATTCTTCGACGTACATCATATTTTTCAAATCTGTCTATCTTCCAACAGTCATTTATACCATTCTATGCAACATTTTTTATAATCTTCGGTTCCAACAAGCTCCATCGAAATAGAAACCGTTCTTTTATAATAGAATACACAGTTTTGCTGAACAGTGACGAAAGGTCATAAGAAGTAATTTTGATGACTGAATTAGAATGTTTTGAAGCTATATTATTTATAGATTTTGTTACAAATGCTGTAATCTTTTGGTGTTGTGGTGTAGTGGATATCGGCTCGGAACGAGAAATCGGAGAGCCGAGTTCATATTCTAGCGGAATGACTTGCATTTACTTACGCGCAAATACCCTTAAGAAAGGTATTCACTTGTCTCTTCTCCCTCCAGCTATAGGTTAAATAACAGGACAGATTGGGTTCTGTAACCTTGGTTGGTAACCAGTCTACCGCAGAAAGTAATGGCAACCTACTGCGGGAAAATCTTCTGCCCAGTCAGTCATGTCTCTTTCGAGACATGATCGCCCAAGTGTGTATCACGTATGGCGCTTAACTGACTGACTAATATTAACATCCAGAATCTACAGGTTTGATGGCACTTCATTGTTGATGGACCCTTTGCGTAGAGGGAGCCTTTGCATGAAAGCCACCTCAACATGGAGGTAATGGTTAGTGACGCTATTCTGATTGACTGTTATGAGTGCTTTTGATCCTCGGTGAATTCCCAATGCCAAATTCGGCATTCAATTGCTCAGGAGTTAACTTGACATAACATCATCCAAGCTAACATATCTATTGGTTTCTTAAGAGTCCTGATGTTTACCATTTTTATATGGCGTGTGCTAATGGCGAAGGATACTTGTACTTAGAATCAGAAAGCGGCAGTTGAAATTGGAATGTCGAGAATGCGCGCGACTATATATAAATACAGAAAAGGAAAAGTATGTTTGGAGGTATAAACAATATGATCATATTTTTATATGTATTATATATGTATTTGTTTACGAAAGTATATATTCGGACATGTTTCATTAAATAATATAAACATACCATGTCTATTTATTTTTATAATGATCCTTTCCATTTTTATAATCAGTTTCTTAATGCTAAGATGCTAAAAAAGTCGAAACCATATGGAATAAATTAACTATAACTTAAAATAACTATAACAGAATGCGTTCGCAAATTTTTTTTAAAATATCACCATCACAACGAAATGCAAATGTTATCACAGTTACAATAAGTTTGTCTTTGTAATTTAGTCCTGAACTTGATCTTGAAGGAGATCGAAAGTACTTGGGTAGAAACAAAAACTACGACGCCTTCCTTGATGAATTTCATCTTAACATCAAGAAACAGGTTAGAGAACTAAAAAAGATCAGTATAAAAATAAATATACATAATATGTTCCTATTATTCAATGAAACAGGCTTAAATAAAAATATGCTACATACATACATATATATATATATATATATATATATATATATATATATATATATATATATATAAATTAAATAAATATATATATATATATATATATATAAATTTTAAAAATTAAAAAATGTTGAATGAACATTTCAACATGAAACCCCTAAGAGAGATTTCACGTCTCCTAAGCAACAGTCAGTTTATATCAATATATATATATATAAGGAAGATCACCCGGTTACGCTACCATGGTTTCGACCTTTTCGGTTCAATCAGTTAAAACAAATTGTTTGATGAAACCGAAAATGTCGAAACCATGGTAGCGTTACCGGGTGATCTTCCTTATATATATATATATATATATATATATATATATATATATATATATATATATATATAAACTTTTTGATAAATGGAACTTTGTCAGTGTGTGTGTGTGTGTGCGTCTGTGTGTGCTAGTCCGTTACCTATAGACACTGAAACGGCTGAACCGATTTTCTTGAAAATTTACACAGTAGTATTATAAGCGTCTGCGAGTGTTCTTAGCTAGGTTTCGTGTCGAGGTACCTCCGATAAATACCGAAAATCGATAATCGAAAAAATCGGGTTATAGAAGAAGTGGTCCGATTTTAATGAAATTTGATACACTCATATACAAAGACATAAGAAACGATATTCAGAAGTTTCAAGGTTGCAGCTCTTACAATAGTGCAGAAAATCGATAATATATATATATAAAAGATGTTTGTGTGTGTGTCCGTTTATCTGCCTGTATTGCTGTATTTTTTCAGCCATTTTATTTTAGTTTTTGCTTTGGGTTTGGCTTTAAGTAGATATAATTGTAGTTCTTAGTCTTAGCCATGATACCATTTACACAGAGGACTTATTTAGCCTTCACAATTCAGTTTACGACGACAAAAAACTTATTTGATACCGATAGCAGGAAATCAAAATTTGACTTACGTCCATTCATTTTTTTTTTTCAGTCTACGGTTTCGCTTTAACTGGAAACAACTATTGCTTTTTAGTCTTTGGTGCCAACGTCCAAAGAGTCTGAGCTCCAGGACCATGGATTAGTTTTAAAGCTTTCATTACACCCGAGCAACGCAGGACTATACTGCTAGTATATATATATATATATATATATATATATATATATATATATATATATATAATGTCTATTGTGTTTAATCATGAGCCGTTTTTAAACATCGTATTTGCTTTAATTTCAGGTGATAATAAAGACAAAATTTATCAAACATTTGGATATATTTTTTTTATGCTGTTTCTAAGCTTTCGACTCAAATGAGCCATCTTCAGAGAGGTTATAGAGACGTTAACATAAGGACATGCACCATCAAAGATGATTTTGTCTTGTGTTGACATAAAACATTGCTATGCGATGATAACAGTCACCGAATAGCTGACGCAGGTCGTAAATTTCTAATGTGGTTTTATGACGTCACACCACATGAGAGATCGAAATATTAACAACAGAACCTTATGTCTTAATGCAATGTAATGTGTTGTGACAAGATTGGAATGGGATTTTATTGTGTGCGGGTTTTCTTTGATTTATTTTAGATGGCCTCCAATATCTGAAGGTCCTTTTAATGTGTGTATTTGTGAGTATTATTGTGTTATCGACTAAAATCTGTCTAATATTATATACATGGCTATGTTTTCTAAGAAATGTTGTTTGATAGAACTATGATCAGAAGGGTGTGTGTGTGTGTGTGTGTGTGTGTGTGTGTGTGTGTGTGTGTGTGTGTGTGCGTGCGTGCGTGCGCGCGCGCGTCTATATGAGAAAAACCGAAAGCGGTGCAGGGAAAAGAGGGCAATTTAGGGCGTGACGAGTCAGCAAACGAGAAGATGCTCAACAAAGGTGAACCACCAAACAATAATAACAATAAAAAGCGTCGGCATAATTGTTCAGGCCGATCGACCCGTCTACACAGTCATCACCGACAATCTCGCAGCCACTGACGACCTTATTCAATTATCATCTGCCTCGAGTTAATGAAAATAAATCGATGACTTGCTCGAACTCCGCCATGAGATGAAGATCATAATTCCGAAGAGATTATGTTGGAAAAAATAACTATTGAAGGTGAAAAATAAATGCTATTTCTTTTTCATCCTATGCCTACTGATTTATTAATTGGCATACCACATACACGCGCGCACACACACACATCACACACCACACACACGCATGTATATAGCACACAGAGAATATATATATATAATTTGACTCTCACTGGCCATCTTGGTGTGACCAAAATTAAAAGACCCTCGTGTCGTATTGGAATTCTGTTTTGTTTGAAATATTCTTAAAGTAAGCCTTTTTTTTTCTGCCTAATTTTAAATTTTAAGCTTTTCATGTTTAATTGGTTTTCTTTAATTTAATTTTTGTTTTTAGCAGTATATGGATAAGATACACATATGAATGTGTTTCTGTAGAACATAGAATTTTGCATTTAAATATTTCAATCTTTAGTCTCCTTAGTAATTCAATTGTTTTTATTATATCTTGTGATTTAAACTTTCAGCAAATTCACATTTTTCGCCTCACCTCCATTGGTTAAAATAACTTGCATAATTTTGATACTTTCAATATCAAAATTAACCTCCAACACGATAGGCTATTATTCTAGTGATCTTATAGTTATCCAGGTTAAGACCTTTATTCAAAGATATTTAAAGTCGATTAGTTTAGAAAAGCATTTTTACAATATCAGTAATTTATCTTCGAATATTGATAAAATGTCAAAGTTAAATTGCTGTACACAGAGTGCAGTGGGTAAATAGTCGCCATTATTTATTTTGAATTCAAGCATGCAAATTGTTTGTTTTCGAGTTTATCGTCTGCACAAAATAGTAGAGTAAATTAGGCACCGTCTGTGAGAAAAAAAACAAAACACCAAGAGCACTTCTCTCTGCCAGAAAATTGAAAACGGCATGTTGTACTGCTTAGCATTCGTGTCGGAAGCTCCAATACAAATAATTCAGAGTGTTTGGGTGTCAACCAAAAGCGAGGAAAGAGAAAGTGTGAGAGAAAAGTTAAGATAAACGATAGACAGGATGCAAAAATAAAAATGGAAAGATAAGTGAACGTTAGAGAGAGGGGGATAGATAAATAGATAAAGAGAGAAGGTAAATGTAGGGAGAGAGAGAATGTGAGTGTGGGAAATAATATGAGAAAAAGATGTAATGAATCCAGATTTCTTGAAAAGTATGAGGTTTCGATTTCTCTCAAAGCAATCCAGAGACAAGGTTAGTATCTTGATTACACAATCCAAATTCTTGATGTTTTTCTTTATTAAATAACACATTATCAAAATTATAAAGATATGTAAAATTCTATAAAGAGGTGCTGAAAAGCCCACTTAAGAAAATCTTGACCATGTATCAAATTTAGTTTTGAACTGTTTTTTGGGGTTTTTTTTCAAGAAACTTTTCAGTTTCTTGGGTGTTGTGTAATGATTATTTTTTTTTTTTCATTGGAAACTATCTCTCAGGATCTAATAAGATAAATGACATTTCGTGTCTACTTTGTTCCAGAGGATGATAGTGAATTATTAATGTGCGTTTAGCATGTGTGTTGTGGCGCAGTGGATATCAGCTCAGAACGAGAAATCGGGGAGCCGAGTTCGAATTCCAGTTGAATCCATTGCATTCACTTACGCGCCAATGCACTTGGGAAAGGTATTAATCCGTCTCTTCCTTCCAGTTATGGGTTAAATGGCAGGACAGATTGGGTTCTGTAGCCTTGGCTGGCAACCAGTTTACCGCAGAAGGCAATGGCAACCTACTGCGGGATAATCTTCTGCCCAGTCAGTCATGTCTCTTTCGAGACATGATCGCTCAAGCGTGTATCACGTATGGCACTTAATTGACTGACTGAACGTGTGTTTAAATTATGTATTTATGCATATTTATTGAGTCATTTTTATTTTATTTTTTTCTAAAATAAAACCTACATTTCTGAAACCTTATTTGCAGAAGGTTATCAGACTTAACGTTTGATTGATATGAGGCAAATATTACTTTAAGTTAAAAACTAGGAGTTTAGCCCGGTTTCACTCGAGTAGTTTAAGGAATAATAAGAATAAAAAACATGTGATGAATTTACATAGCAAAAAACGTCTATTGAACAGGTGAAGACGCTCATCCCTTGTTTCCTGTTTAGGATGCGGTTTCCGGTTTTCTCTTTTCAAATCTTTTCACTCTTTTCTTTCTTTTTTTTTTTCAATTGGAGTAGATAGAATAAACTATCGCCCGGTTCACACTCCACCCATGTCTATTGAACAGGTGAAGACGCTCATCCCTTGTTTCCTGTTTAGGATGTGGTTTCCGGTTTTCTCTTTTCCAATCTTTATACTCTTACGTAGCCCCCTGCGCATCAGTGGCGTTTTTGCCTTGCTCGGGGTGATATGATTAAAAATATATATATAGTGGTGTCTTGTAATGATGTCTAGTGCCAAGATTTTTCAGTGGTTTACGGTTAAAAAGCTACTTTTTTTGTCGTAAAGTGTTTGATATCGATGTAGAGATAGAGCGTTAATAGGATTGATCTAGAAAGGTTTGCCATAAGACAAAATTCACCACATCCTATATATATATATATATATTAACACGCTGGCATTATCACACCAAAAAGTGATAATATTTTATTAATAAAACATGATACCTTTTATATATATATATATATATATATATAGGTGATTGGATATAGGGTGATTGGAAAGTAACTCCCCATTTTAAAATACATAAAATTTATTTATTAATTATATTTTTTGCACGCTATAGACATGAGAAGAAAGCGTTTAGGATGTGGTTTTAGTTAAGTTTCGATGTAGGCACCGATTTCGCTACCAGCTTCGCGAGTCGCCCAGGAATCGCGTCAAAAGATTTCACCAGGAATTCTTGCGGTATGAAAAACGTAACTTCTTGTATTCACCCTTCAAGTCCTTCCAAAGTAGACTTTCTTCTTAAGTAACTCCCCCACAAAATATGTGTGTGTGTGTGTGTGTGTGTGTGTGTGTGTGTGTGTGTGTGTGTGTGTGTGTGTGTGTGTGAATAAAGACAAAAGAGACGAATAGAGGGAAGGACAGGCAAGGGAAATCAATGCGTGACATACTTGATGGACTTGAGTAGATGGATGGATGGCGGAGCGGAGATTGAACAGAAGAAGGGTTGTTAAGAGTTACAAGGGATAGTGAGATGTGGAAGGGACTTGGCACATAGAAGAAGAAAAAAGATCTTTCGTCTTATTGGCTTTATTTCCTTGCTTGGGGTGAAATGATTTGAAAAAATAGTATGACTATTCTTAGTTACTTTCATTTCTACCCGTAAAGCAAAAAATTCGATTGTATAATTATCTAATGCCCATAAATGAACAATTTCAAATTAAATGACGTCATAAAATAACGTCTTTAAGAAAAAATAAAATTAAAATAAGTTGAAGTAATAAAAATACAATCGGAAGAAACCTTGGCGGAAAAGGTAATGACTCTTTCAGTTATCAACCGTTAAAAGTTGACAACTTCTTTGTAAATGCCTCGAATCGTGTTTGTGCAGAAACTTATATATATATATATATATATATATATATATATAATGAACTTAATCACAGTAAGTCAACACTAATAATAACAGAGTAAACATCCGAAAATAATGGTAACTTAACAGTAATATAAACCGTCTTGTAACCCGGCGAGAACTACCTCGTGGGTTAAATAATGGGGGAGAAAAAAAGAAACAAACAGCGCACAAGAACAATACGTCTAGTGCTCGTTTGAAAGAAAAAAAAACAAGACGAAACTTTAACAGCAAAGTGCTCGATACGAAAGTACGAAAGTAGAGCGAGAATACAATACAAAAAATATAGAAATGAACCACCACCTACCGCGGTTTCACACAAACGGTTCTTCAGGGTAAGAGCCTCTTACCCTGAAGAACCGCTTGTGTGAAACCGCGGTAGGTGGTGGCTCACTTCTATATTTTTTGTATTGTATATATATATATATATAAGTGGACGCTGTGGTCAATAACAAACAGAAAAAGTCTGTAGCTGTTTCAGATAACGTGAAACATACTGTTGCCGCTTTGTGTTGACTTCAGTATCCACTTTTAAATTTACATACGCTTTATCCATAATATTAAACTCTTTTACCCATAAATATCAGTCAGTCTGTTCAATACCATACGTAATACACGCTTGGATGAAAGAGATATGACTGAAGATTTTCCCGCAGTAGGTTGCCATTTATTTCTGTGGTAGACCGGTTGCCAACCAAGGCTATAGAACCCAATCTGTTCTGCTATTTCAATAGTTGGACAGAGAAGTAACGGATTTATACCTTTCCTAAGGGTATTTGCGCGTGTGTGAATGAAACCAATTCAACTGGAATTCGAACTCGGCTCTCTGATTCCTACGTTCCGAGCCGATATCCGCTGCACCACAACGCACACCCACCCATAAATATATCATACCTTAAAAATATACATTATTGTCTTAATGCTCCTTATTTTCTTCAATCATTGTTTTCTTTTCTGTCTTTTTTGTCGTCATCTCTCTCTCTCTCTCTCCATCTCTCTCTCCCTCTCCCTCTCTCTCTCCCTCTCCCTCTCCCCTCTCTCTCTCTCTCTCTCCCTCTCTCCCTCCCTCCCTCCCTCCCTCCCTCTCTCTCTCTCTCTCTCTCTCTCTGTTTGTTTACACTTTTTAATCATCTTCTCTACAACTGTTTCTACGTTCTTTTTCTGATCCCATTTTATTTCCTTTCTCTTTGCTTTGTTTCTCCCCAACTTTTTCTTTCTCTCTCTCTCTCTCTCTCTCTCTCTCTCTCTTTTCCTTGTTCCTTTTTGACCATCAATTATCATCACCCCCGCTCTCTACCTCACTCTCTCTACCCACTCCCGTCACTTTCAATTTTTTTCTTTCTTCTTACAATTTTTTCCACGTTCTTTTTCTGTTTAGATTCTATTACCTTTCTCTCCTCCTTATACCCTTAATTCATTGTTTCTCCCGAACTTTCTCTCTCTCTCTCTCTTTCTCTCAACCTCTCTTTCTCTCAACCTCTCTTTCTCTCTCTTTCTCTCTCCTCTCTCTCTCTCTCTCCTCTCTCTCCTCTCTCTCTCTCTTTCTCTCAACCTCTCTCTCTCTCTCTCTCTTTCTCTCAACCTCCCTTTCTCTCTCTCTCTCTTTATTTCTCTCAATCTCTCTCTTTCACGCCTTTCTTCCTTATGCTTTTTCCTACCTGCACCTTTTATCCGCCCCAAAAGAGCGAAAGACTCTGGGTTAATTATCTCTAATGGATAATTAACCTATGTCCATATTTGTTCTGTCCTCGACATGTTATATCAAAAGGATTTCAAAATGGCCGCTCATATTAAAAAAAAAAGAAAAGAAAAAAGCAGATGCGTTTGCTGAATACTATGCAACCTTAATTTTTAAAAAAAAGATCTTTGCATACGCACAAAATACAAAGCTCCCTACACATACATACATGTACAATTATATGAACGCGAATAAAAACATGCTACAAGACACAGACACTCATACACGGAAAATCCATTACATACACAATCAAATATGACCTAAAACACACACAAATTAAGAGAGGCATCATAGAACATACGAATACACAGTGTAACACACAAGTATAAAATCTGTATCCGCACCGATGTGGATACGGATTTGTACCAAGTATGAATTTTTTTTTTTTTATTATTTCACCCCGAGCAAGGCGGAAACGCCACTGATGTGCAGGGGGTTACGAATTACGCATAAAATGTTTAAAAATAACATGGAAAAATCCTATTAACGCATATACATTTCAATATAATCCATATAATATTAAACATCAAATATATAAGCCTAAATATCAAATAATGCTTACAATAACATTACAAAATAATATTTTTTAATCCTAAGGAAACATATGTACTCCGATATAAACAATATATAGATATATGATTATATTGCGTTAAAATAATACTATCAATTAATATTTTTAAAAGTGAACTTTTTACAATCCCATAAAAACATATACACGCAGATATAAACAATTATAGAGATATAAATTTATATTACAAATACCGTATTTTCCGGCTTACAAGACGCTACGGCTTGGAAGACGCACCCTAATATTGAAAAGAAATTTCTAAGAAACAAATTAATTCTCATTCAACCACACATTCACCATGCGTTCCTCACATACTGGCGCCACTTATTGTTTGGATGAATCACTCGTCCGATTTTGTTTGTATGGCAATGATACATTAGTTGGTAGTTAGTAAATATATATTATACATCCTTCATTGTCCAAGTGGGGTTTTATTTTCATAAAAATGACTTCAAAATTTAAAAAAAATGCATGTAAAAATATAAAACAACATTTAAATTCTCCAAGAAGACTATCATAATATAAATATGAAAGAGATGAAAATTTATTGAAATTTCATAAAATTAAATAAGTGAGGATAACAGGTGTTAAAAAAAAATTACAAAGATTTTCTAAAAAAGAAAAAAAAATTTCAAAGACAAGTTTAATTAAAATTTTCATTAAAATCTGACAATTATTCAATTTTGCAAGAATTTCCAAAATAGTGTGTGTGTGTGTGTGTGTGTGTGTGTGTGTGTGTGTGTCTAATACTGCAAAGATGTTAAATTTCCTATACTATTTTATTTTGCTGTCCTCCTCTCAATTTTAACCAAAATTTCAAAAATGCTAGAAAGAATTAACAAATTTAATCAAATAATCAAAAAATACTTTGGTTTTCCTATTAATTATAACAACAAACATTTTGATGATAAAACTTTGTTTTTATCAAGTTTGGAGCCTTTTTTACATTACAGCTTTGTTTTTCAGTTTTGAAATTAAACATTATACCAGTCTTGAATCATTTGCTCGTGAATCTAATATGAACTTTTATTTAAAATTTTTGAGAAATCTCTTGATATTGTTTGGATGAATCACTCGTCCGATTTTGTTTGTATGGCAATGATACATTAGTTGGTAGTTAGTAAATATATATTATACATCCTTCATTGTCCAAGTGGGGTTTTATTTTCATAAAAATGACTTCAAAGTTTTTTAAAAAATGCATGTAAAAATATAAAACAATCAAAACAATTTTATTCATTCTCAAATCCCCCAAAATCGTCACTGCTGTAAAACCTCTAAACTATAATCTGCAGAGTCATTACTACCGTCAGTCATATACAATAAATGATCCTCACTACTATCCATGTCATAGTGGTAACCATGGTGGTAACTGATACATTCCTCCTGGAAGATGTACACGTACTTTTTAGGAAAAAAAAGGTGCGTCTTGTAAGCTGGGAAATACGATAAGAAGTTACAATGATATTATCACCTAATATTGAAAAAAATAACTTGTTATAAGGTAAATTTCTAAGTGCATCTTAGGTGTGGCACCAGGCCAAAAGTACGAGACACCCACCGAGGATCGAACTCACTGATTCCAGCAAATCAAGCTTGTTAACTATTACACCACGGCGAAGTACCCTAACTTGTTATAAGTCAATGGAAACAAATACTATTTGATAGATACAATCATAAATTATAATTTTGAGATGAATGATTAACATTATAATCAATTTTTTATCATTGAGTCTCTTCTGCTTATCTTATGTTGTCAAGGCAATATTTCGACCAAACCATTCTACAGCCTTCCAAAAATGTACGGCCTGTATAGAAAGAGTCCTTTATTTTTCGGCAGTTTATAACAAAACAACCAAAGAAAAAAGATATTAATAAACAGAAATTTTACAAAATCAATCTAAGCAGCAAAGCAATAGCAATTCTTCTTCTTCTTCTTCTTCTTCTTCTTCTTCTTCTTCTTCTTCTTCTTCTTCTTCTTCAGTTACACATTCAACTGAATTCCAGTCGGTTTCCTTGCATTCAATTACGCACTAATACAACTTGGACGCAGCTATTGCTTAAACAGTGGGATTTTTTTCTGAAAAAATCGTTGTTATTCTCAAAAAAATCTGTTCATGCAATATTGACTTGTCAAAAAAATATTATTACAATGCGAAGTATGCTTTGGTCCTTAGTAACCCACAAGGTGTTGATAAACCGTAAAACAAAACCACAAAAAAAAATAAGTGCAGTTTATTTATTGAAAGCGTAAGTCATGACGTCCTAATCAGAAAACAGAGAAAGCTGTTTAGTAAATTCTGTCTATACACACACACACACACACACACACACACACACACACACACACACACACATATATATATATATAATAGAATAAAGTAAAGTATATACGATAGAAGAATGATTAAAATAAAGACTATTTTATATGCCCTCTTGTCACATTCAGGGGGATAGTGTGTGTGTGTGTGTGTGTGTGTGTGTGTGTGTGTGTGTGTGTGTGTGTGTGTGTGTGTGTCACAGAGAGAGAGGAGGGATTGTGTAGTGTGGTAGTGTGACAGTGACTAACACTAAAATAAAACAGGCAAACTGAGTTCAAATTTCCATGGAGAAGGCATGAACTCACTTATTCACGCTCTTCTCTGACCAATTGCCGACACACTAACAAAATCTTTTTGTCACTTTAAAAGAAGAGAAAAGCACTCTTCTGTAATTGTTTTAGCTCCTCAAATGGTACCAGATTTTTTTACTTTTACCGCCATTGTCAATCGTGTCAGCGTCCAGTAAACTATGCACACGGATACGTGAACCGTTGCTACCATAGCTGATTCTGTTTGTTCGAGTGCTGTCATCCCGCAATAGACCGATGACTTTGTAATATTATTATTATTATTATTATTATTATTATTATTATTATTATTATTATTATATAATGGTGATAATAATTTTGCAGGTTTCCCTTGTCGGTGTCTCTGTTGTTACTGTTGCTGCCGCTAGCAATATCGACAGGTGATAAGCGCTTTGACCAACAACCACTTAGCAATAGAAGGACAAAGACTGAGCATTTAATCACAATCGTTCAGGCAGCTTTTGATTAAACACATCCAGCATCAAAGCAAGACTTTCGAGCTTCTAAATAAGAAAGAACAAAAGTGGTCGATGGAATTATTATTGCTCTTATTAAAATTAGCCGACTTGTGGTTTATTTAGATGCCACTTGTTTCCCTTTTAAGGCCCAACTCTTTTATTAATTGTGCAATGAAAGGGATTGTAGCACAAGAAAGAGTGATGGGTGTGTCTTTCGCAGAATCGCCCCCACTTATTTTTTCTATCCCGTTTTCATAAAGTTAATCAGTAATTACTTTAAGAAATTACGTCTGCGTCTTTTAATTAGGGTATTCGCGTGAAATGACACAAGTACCACAACTTAGGGTAATGGTTAGTGTGATTGACCATCAGTAGTGAGTTTATAAAACCAACCTAACGTAACGTAACATACTGGCTAGTAATATCGATTCTCACTAGGTGACCCATACAAAAGTTTAATATTAAATATCGTAACAAAGGTTGTCATGTCATAAAATCAACATAACGTAACCTAACATACTGACTAGTGAATTCGATCCTCACTAGGTGACCAATGCAAAAAAATTATATTAAATAACGCAACAAGGTTTATCATGTCATAAGATCAGTTCAATGTAACCTAAAATACAGACCAGTAAATTCGATCCACACAGTGTACTAATACAAAAGTGTGATATTAAATAATGCAACAAGGGTTGTCATGTCATAAAATCAATACAACGTAAACTGACTAGTAAGTTAAATCCTCACTGGATGACCCATAAAAAATCTGGTATTAAATAAAGCAACTAGTGCTTCCATGTCATAAAGTTAACCTAATATAATCTAACCTTGAAATGAACACCATCAGTTGGTAACAAAACAGTTCGTTCTGTCTTTTTCATCGAACCAGCTTTGTTGTAATTACTAAGTACAGTGTAACCCTGATATAAGAGAGTTGTCGGGACCAGATAAACGTTATCTTATATCCGGGTTTTTCTTATATCCGAGTTTGGGTTATTTTATATACATTACCACAGGCTCTAATTTGGTACCATGTACAATTTCTCTTATATCAGGGTCTCTTATATCCGGGCTATACTGTATGACAAATCGTATAATCTGTGACGTTAAAAATACAAAAAAAACTTAATCTATTCCCTTTGTTTGATGTACAGTGTAACCCGGATATAAGAGAGTTGCCAGGACCGGATAAATGTTCTCTTATATCCGACTATCTTATATCCGGGTTATACTGTATTAATTCATACCACATTTTTAGTATTAATTATATTATATTATATTATATTATAGGTTTATAAAAAATATTTATAGTTTTATTAAATCCCGACATCAATTATTAGTTTCCGCCTATAATTCATCAATACTTCAGTCAGTTAAGTGCCATACGTGGTACACGCTTTGGGCAATCATGTCTGGAAATAGACATGACTAACTAGACAGAAGATTATCCCGCAGTAGGTTGTCATTGCTTTCTGCAGTAGACTGGTTGCCAGTCCAAACTATAGAACCCAATCGGACCTATTATTTAAGCCATAACTGGAGGGAAGAGACAGATTAATACCTTTCCCAAGCGTATTTGTGCGTAAGTGAATACAGGGAATTCAACTGGAATTCGAACTCAGCACCCCGTTCTGAGTTGATATCCACTGCACAACAACGCACATCCACTAATTCTATTAATACTTACCATTCTAAAAATGGGACGTTTAAAATTAACAAGTTAATGTTTCAATTTTCATTTTCTAGTGAAATCGTAGAATCTTATATATACAAGGTGTGGACAAAATAATGGAAGCACTTTGACATTTCAAACAATTTTTTTTTTTCAATATGAGGTAGAACCACATTTGGCACTAACTGCAGCTTGAATTCTGCGTGGAATCGACTAGTAGAAAGTTTGAATTGTTTCCAGAGGAATTTTGTATCAATGCTTCAGCTAAAACAGTCTCCAGTTCTTTCAATGTTGATGGTTGGGGATATCAACCCACCACTTGTTTTCTTATATGAACCATAAATGTTGAATGATGTTGAGACCTGGGAACTGTGGTGGCCAGATAAGACGTTCTACTTCACTAGAATGTTCCTCGTGCGATTGACCTACAACTTTAGCAGGGTGCGTTATCATCCTGACTGTTGATTTTCATAAACTTATTTAAATAATATCTGTTAAAAAAACAGCAATTTTAGCAAAAATAATGAGGTACTAATACGTATATCGCGCATGAACGCAATGGGTGCTAAAGTAAAACCATGACTTTTCTTCTTCTTTTTCCTTTCCCTATTGCCTAAAATTGCTCTCTCACTAAAAATGAATAAAACTTTGGAAGCACATTTTTAAAAAATCATTTCCGTGATGTCACAAGCTTCGTAAAGATCTTCTTTTTTTTTTTGTTTTATTGTTTTTTTTGTTTTTTGTTTTTTTGTTTTTTAAAATAGACGCTGGGAATCCGTTCCACAGACGCTACATACAACTGCTCTAAAAGAAGAAATTAGAGTACTCTACCTCTGCCAAAGGATGTGCGTTGTGGCGTAATGGATATCCGCTCCAAACAAGAAATCGGAGACCTGAGTTCGAATTCCAGTTGAATTCCTTGCATTCACTTACGCACAAATATCCTTGGGAAAGATATTAATCCGTCTCTTCCCTCCAGTTATGGGTAAAAATAACAGGACAGATTGGGTTCTATAGTCTTGGCTGGCAACCAGTCTACCGCAGAAATCAATGGCTACCTACTGCAGGATAATCTTCTGCCTGGTCAGTCATGTGTCTTTTGAGACATTATCGCCCAAGGCGTGTATCGCATATGGTACTTAACTGACTGACTGATTTTTATGTAACACTCACAAGCGATAAGTATCTCGGAATTCTAATGAATCAAGTTGTTCCACAGCCTTATTCACATGACCTTTATTTCCAACAAGATGGGGCCTTCCCCATTATTCAAGAACAATCCGTGAGTATCTTGAAACATTTCCTAAGAAATGGATTGGCTGAAAAGGTCCAATTGATTGATCGGCACGTTCATCTGATTTGACCCTGATGAATTTCTTCTTTTAGAGAGCAATCAAAGACAAAGTTTATAGTCGAAAGTCAACAAGTTTTAGTAATTTGAAAAATTACATAAGAGATGCATTTCAAGAAATTAATGCACAAAGAGACTTGTGCAAATATATTTGTCGAGACGTTAGACTTGAGAACTGTGTAAATTGTGATGGACAAGTTTGAGCAACAGTTGTTGATTAAAGTTAAGCGCTTTTGTATTATTGAATATAATAAAATTTAATTGTCAATGTAATAAATTTTTAAGTAAATATAATTGTATTTGTAAGCTCAAAATAAATGTTATCATTTACTGTCCACTTACTTTTGGACCACCCCGTATATGGACAAGTCAAAATCTATACAGTTCCATGAGCTGGAACGTATCTATCTGTAAACAGGTTTTCACACAGTTTTTAATGATGACGACATTAGCAGAAAGACGCGTTCTCATGATGGTGATGTTTGATAAAAATCTATGTACTGTACTGAAAGGCTAACACTAAATACAATACTTCTTGTTTACTTCTACTAAGTTTACGTGAATGCGACATAGAGTTAAACATAATTCCATATTTCAGCAAATATATGATATGAAATGTTATATAAATACTAGGGATTTAATCCCCTTGCGACGTATGGAGCAGCTGCAACTCGCTGGGCTGCGGTGCTTCTATCAATTATCGCAGACACAAGCTGCTACCCTAACCACCAAAAAATAAATACAGACTCTACTATATAGATTTTATCGATTCATTTGAACAAGACACCTACACGACTTCATATAGAATCAGTCAGTCAAGTGCCATACGTGATACACGCTTGGGCGATTATGTCTCGAAAGAGACATGACTGACTGGGCAGAAGATTATCCTGCAGTAGGTTGCCATTACTTTCTGCGGTAGACTGGTTGCCTACCAAGGCTATAGAACCCAATTTATCCTGTTATTTAACCCATAACTGGAGGGAAGAGACGGATTAATACCTTTCTCAAGGGTATTTGCGCGGAAGTGAATGTAAGGAATTCAACTGGAATTCGAACACGGCTCCCCGATTTCTCGTTCCGAGCCGATATCCACTGCACCACGGCGCACATCCATAGAGTACTAATCACAAAAAATAACGGCATAAGTCTGTGCAACCTTTAGTTTAGTATTTGCTACGAACTTTAGGGTAGCTCTTCATAAACTTAATATAGGGTGGGGGTCTATCGGGGTAGAACAAAGAGAGAAAGAAATAAAAGGTGATAATATGAATGAAAGAAAGAAAGAAAAAAGAAAGAAAAAAAGAAAGAAATCTAAAGAGAGAGTTTTGTTTGTTTTCCTTGTTTAACATGATCGTGGGTCATATTATGATGAAATTTAATTTTCTAGGGAATTTTGAAAAGAGAGAGAGAGAGAGACTGGGGTTAATGAAGCGAAAGAAAGAAATCTAAAGAGAGAGAGAATGGAATTAATGAATTAAAAGAAAGAAAGAAAAAATACGATTTACTGGTTCAGTTTCAGATTATGTATTTTTTCCTCATTTTCATTACACTTTTTCTATATTTCTGTTCTTTGTTAAGAATGTCTTTGTTTAATGGATTTAATGTTATATAATCAAAATCACATACCCTCTATTTTCGCCCGAGGGAGCCCATTATTATTATTATTATTATTATTATTATTATTATTATTATTATTATTATTATTATTCATTTCTAAATTCTACGGTTTAGAATGTCTGGTTTTTGTTGGTGCCTGCGTTTTATTTTATTACCTGGCGATCTACACTCTTGCTTCTCTTTTTCTCTTTTGTTCGTGTTTTTCCTCTTCATTTTATTCTCACCCGTCTCTCTCTCTCTCTCTCTCTCTCTCTCTCTCTCTCTCTCTCTCTCTCTCGTCTCTTTCACTTTATGCATTTCTTTCTACCCGCCTTTATCCTCAAATCTTTTCCCCTACCTACCTGTCCCTCTCTCTTCTTCTAACATTTTTTTGTAAAAGTCTATTCGCCAAACAACTGTTCTAAATCCTTACGAACGATTAATTCTTTTCAAATAAATAAAAATTCCCACAAAATTCCATTTAAATGTTCAGCATTACAATAACTTGTTTCCTAAAAAAAAAAAAAAAAGCCAACAGTTGTTAATCAAAAAGTGAAAAAAATTAATCATTTATAAAATCTTTTAATGGCTTTTGGATGACCCCTGTTGCAAGGTGAGTCACGTATTTTTATGGTTGATTTGTTTGTTCTTAACCAGCCAGGAAAGCTGCTGGCTTGGGAACCAGTAGGAGGAAGCTGTTGAGAGAAAGACATTAAACCAAGGAAAATGACTGGATCGGGAATGAGATGTGAGTTTAAAAAGTTAAATAGATTAAAAGCAGTGGTTGTCGTTGTAAACGGGGTTACGTCAAGTGTCTGTCACTCACAAATAAATGCAGAAATATACATATGTATGGATTTTTGTTGATGTCTGACTTTTATTCACGTGTGTCTACTCAGTAAGTTAGTTAATTAGCATACACGCTTGGGTGATCATGTCTCAATCCATGACTAACTAGGCCGAAGATTTTTCTGCGGTAGGGTTACTTAGACTCGTTGCAAACCCAATCTGCCCTGCTATTCAACCCATAGCTGGAGGGAGTAGAGAAGGATTAATACCTTTCCCAAGAGTGTTTGTGCGTATGGGAATGAAACTAATTCAAACTCGGTTCTCAGCCAATTTCTATTAAACCACAACGCACATCCCGGTATAAACACAAATACATAAATGCGGCACTAAAATAGGACAGTGAAAATAGAAAATGGCTGCTACAAGTCCTACTAATTAACCCATATCTGAGAGGAGAAGTGGCGTGTTCAGATGTTTCCCAAGTGTGTTTGCGAGTAAGTGAATATAACGAATCCGATTGTAATCAGAACTCGGCTCACTGATGGCTTTTTATTTATTTATTAATCCGAAATTATATATTGCATTAACCAGATATTTGTATTAACTTTAAATTATGTAACGGTCAGTCTCTACTCAGCACCTATTGCGTTGGACATGAATCTCCGTGCTACCGGTGAGAAAAAACATATGTTTATTAATATATACTTAACAGCTCTATTATATTAGATGAAGCGCTATTTCATTAACACCGTTACTTAATGCACGACATATAAACACTTCATTTTGTCATATTTTCTCTTTGAAATATTTATACATACACATATGTATGCAGATAAAAAAGTAAATCTGCTCAAATTCACTTTTTTGCGCGTGCGCACGCATACACATCTTATTCTGTCATTTTCAAACATCTTGATAATGAATTCGTTTCTCATTGACAGTTCCTAGTTTTGTACATTTCATGAATAACTACAAGGCCATAGTCTTTTCTGTAAGTAGACGAGATTGCTTAAGGACCAAGAATCCACCGTCTTTATTCAAGTCACGAAGTATCGCTTGTTTCGGTCGAGGACGAACTGATTTTATCTTCCTGCTCATGTCTCCTTCAAATTCATTTACAAGCGAATAGCCGATAAGTAGAAGCTGTTCTCATGCAGACGAGATAAAGGAAACGATGAAGACGAGAATACAATAAAAACGCGTTAACGACACTCGTATCTTTCAAATCCAATTTGTTGAGTTAGCTTTTATTCAGTACAAGATCGGAAGAATAAATAAGGAATCTATTATTTGAGATTTTATAAGAACAAAATCGTTAAGAGAAAACTTTAGATTAAAAGCCATTAGAATACCACAATCCTACAAGATTTAAACGGAACAGGTTGAATCGTATGACACCGGGTCTAGAATTAGTATATCATTTCTTCTATTCAAGGGTGTGTCATTTACAGTTGATTTAAGAATTTAATTGGGAAAACTTCCAAAGAAGTGTTCAGACAAACTGCATTCCTTAGTTCCATCAGTTCTAACTTTAACGGTTGAGATCCACCATGCAACTCATACTATAGCAAACCACCACCATTTTGTTCGTATTTCATTGATAAGATGTAAATTCTATTTGAACAGCTTCTTCCCACGTACCGTTGCTTTGTGAAACCAACTCCCAAGATAATGCTTCCCTGACCACTACAATCTTCCCAATCAATGCAACTTGTTCAAGTCTAGATTCAACTTCATCTAGATTCCTCTTCACCACCTATCTCTATAAACTATGCCTCTTACTCAGTAACGTTCAAAATCGAGTGGCTCTTGGGCTGCGTATGGGGTAAACATCATTGTAAAAGCAAAAAAGGGGATAAAAAAGACGTAATATTTTTATCATTCTGACTTTCGAAAGAAGTTGTTAATAAATTAGTTTCTCACAGAATGCTTAATGAATGTAACATTGTATAACAATTGGCTTAGTCCAATAAAAATCTATTTATAAATATTAAATAAAGAAGTAACTTAATAAATCAGTAACTTCGGTGAGTTTTGTTATTTCTTTATTGGACTTTGATTGAAAGAACATCGCTAAATATATTTCCCGGGAACATTATTAAATATGAAAGAATATGGCATTTTTGTTTTCCCATTAGCATTATTTTATCATATTATACACAACGTAGACTTGGATAATTTATATATGTAACTTATTGCTTAAAAAGAAATAAGGCTAAAACTATGGTTACGTTTTAGCTATTTCCCTTGCACTGGTGATGCCAGGTGACAGCGCCTTTGTTATAATAAGGACAGGCTGTTCGAAGATGTGTTCGAAGCTGAGTAGTGAAAAGATAGACCCCGCAAAAGAGTAGAGAATGACAATAAATAAAGGTTTCGATGAGTAAATTGTCGCTATTTTATATTTTTAATTTAGTGCATGCGCATTGTTTGGTTTTAGTTTTATCAACTGCACAGTATAGTAGGGTAAGTTGGGCACCGTCTTTGAGAAAAAGAGCACCATGATTCAGTTCACTGCGCCAAAAAATTGGAAATAGAATGGCTGCAGGAAGACCATATGTCTGGCAACAGAACTCTGCAGAAGAACCCAGTCATGGCTGTCAGGAAATTTCTGTAACCATATCACCCCTTACATTTGGCCACCTAACTTCCCAGATTGCAAACACCTTGATTATTATGTGTAGGGCGCATTTGAGCGAGAGACCAACAAAGTAAAGATGAACTGAAAGTAAGAATTATGGCAGCATTCACTAACTTAACCAAGGAGACCGTCCAGAAGAGTTTTTGAAAGAGATTTCGAAGTCGACTAGAGGCCGTGGTTGAAGCCAATGACGATTTTATTGAATAAATTTACTTAAGTATTTAAAGATATTTTTGTGAAATTTTAGTAAATGTATATGTTAAAACAAGATGTCAGTGTTATTTTAATTTTTGCGAAATTTAGACGACAATTTACACATCGCTCCCTGTATTGGAAAACTATTGAAAAATTCCCGCGTGAACATTTTCTATTAATAGAAAGTTACGAACAGCTTCGTATATGGCCACATTTTTATTTATTACACGGGTAAACTAATTTCACATGAAATCTGAAAATTGGTTAAACATCATGACAATATATGACAATATATTACTTACAAGATTGATTGGGTTAATTATAGATTATAATGTCACGCGAATGTCCTACATTTGTTGCTTCACAAATACGCGCTTTTTATCAACAGGCGCACGATTTGAGACCACCATATATATATATATATATATATATATATATATATATGGAGAGAGAAAGAAAGAGGGAGAGGGGGAGGGGTAGAGATATATCACACAACTTTCAATTGTAGAAAAATAGAAAATTGCCCCTTAAATGAGCAATGTTTGACTGACAATATTGTTTACAGACGCGAAGTTGTGGTAGAATTCGTCCCTACAATAAATTATATCGGTTATATATATATATATATATATATATATATATATATATATATATATATATATATATATATATGGAGGGAGAGAGAGAGGGAGAGGGAGAGAGATATATCACACAACTTTCAATTGCAGAAAAATAGAAAATTGCCCCTTAAATGAGCAATGTTTGACTGACAATATTGTTTACAGACGCGAAGTTGTGGTAGAATTCGTCCCTACAATAAATTATATCGGTTATACCGAGGGCACGTTTAAAGGAAGATGCCGAAACCATACAACGTCGTTAGATTTGTGTAGGTATCGTAAAAGATGAACCAAACGCCTAACCGAAGTTAGAGCGTAGCAAGCAAAAGTTAGAGCGATAGAGGAGGAAATAAATTTAGCAAACTGTGACGGGACGAAATTCGCATTTTGGATGTTTCTAAATCAAGGCTCCTCTATTAAATGAGAGAAATAATGGCAGGATGACGGCATGAAAAGAAATATTTAAAAGTTACTAATATAGAAGTCTGATAAAACTCACATCCAAGCCAACGAAAAAATGTACGAGTTCCACATTTTCAAGGCCTAAACCGAGAGTGACCCACGATAAAGTTTGAACCTGATGAGCATTCATTTTTGACAGAGAAACCTGAGTTGCCTCAATTTCATTTTTTTATTTTTCCTTTATTTTATGTTCTATAGTCTCTACATTTCACTTTCAATTGCCAACTTCATCATAGTTGGAGTTTATCAAATAATAAATTGCAGTTGCATCAGAAAAGTTATAAATATTGTCACATACAAACAACATGATCTGTTATGATTAACAAAGTATTTGACATGTTCAAAATGGTTCCCTTCATGTTCAATATAACGCTGAACCCTATCAGCAACTCTTCTATAGACCATTTGACATATTTCTACATTCATTCTAAAAGAATTATCAGAAATTGCTTGTTTTAATTCAGAAATGGTTTTCAGTTTGAGCCTGTAGACAAGATCTTTCAGTACACCTCACATGACAGAGTCCGGTGGTGTTAAGTCTGATAAACGTGATGACCAATCATTTCCTCCACGTTGTTCCATCCAAATCAGCTAGAAAAAAAGGGCGTTACTTTTGAAGACCCCTATATACTGTATAATTGGGCAGTAATCTCTTTTTTTATGCAGGTTTCATTAAAAATGTCAGACAAGTTTATATGCTTAAATTTTTATGCAATTTTTCATGTTATCTTATGATTATTTCGAACCAATATTTTTTACGAATTTACATGTCCTTTTAAGAACTACGTTTTTGATCCACCGAATTTCGTAAATAATAATATCGGCCATACAACTACGAAATTGACGCGAAGACTCACGCTGCATCTCTCAGAACAGAGCTCAATTCGATCTCATTTAAACACAAACGGAGACCTACCAAAACCTATCCGTAACATACTTGTTAACAACACGAATATCAAAGCATCATCCACATGCAATAAATAAATAAATAAATAAACGGCTGAAAATAATGAAAGTATTATTAATAAAAAATTAAAAAACAATACTCAATAATATTAACTACGAACACGCTAACAACGTGCTTACCGTGTTCGAAACATAAAACGCTACTCTGCAAACATACATAACACTTCATACATTTTTTTACACGTAAAATATAATCCATTATCAATAATTGGTAAATGTATGGCCAAAAGCACTCGAATAAACAAAACATTCGAACAGTTTTTATATAATTTATGCCCTCAAAAGAAAAAAAATCATAGGATCACATAAAAGATTGCATAAAAAAATTAACCATAACTTGTCTGTCATTTTAATGAAACCTGCATACATGTGTATGTGTGTGTGTGTGTGTGTGTGTGTGTGTGTGTGTGTGTGTGTGTGTGTGTGTGTGTGTGTGTGTGTGTGTGTGTGTGTGTGTGTGTGTAAATACTATAAGAAGGAAAGAATCTGTAGAAGGGACAAAATGAAAAAAAATGAGAATAAAATTAAAAGCATTCAAATAAATCGTCACTTGAGTTTAAAATTGTTGAAGAGGACGGGAAATCTTTCTCATGCTATCTTATCATACTCACTTGACTTGACAGCACTTGTTTTTAATTTTTAATTTTCCAGGATGCTAAGTGACGTAATTTAATATCTAATACCTAAAAAATCCAGTTAACCAGATGAATATTTATGAGCGTCATGTAATTGAAAAATTTCGAGTAACTAACAACATTTTGCTTTTGTTTATAGAAAATTTGTCCCAAATAAATCAATTCATTTGCCCTAATAAAGTCCGTCAAATGACGAAACGCGTCAGCTAAGATTAAGGATAGTTTTTCTCTTGTCTATATAGATATAAAAGTTGTCTTGTCTATGCAAATATAGACGTTGGTTACTTCCGGTGACTTGATCCAAAGAGTTATGAGTTGAATAGCAGGCTACAGCAGTGGTGAGCAAGTAACTTGCATGGTTAGAAGGAGATAACTCATGACTTACAATCGGGGCATTACTACTACGCAAAGAATGATATACCCCAGTGATTGTAATAAAGGGTTCAGTTCGAAATTCTTAGCACCTGAAGAAGGCCGGAGCGTACAACGGCCGAAACTTTGTACAAATGGCAACAAAGATGAGGACAATAGTCCGAATAATGTAAATACTATATATATATCCCAGCCTAATAGATTCCTTCTTCTTCCTTTTCTCCCATTAATATCTACCTTTTAACGAGTAAGGATACTTAGACTAACTTAACACCCAATTTTTCTTGCACCTTTATTGTTTCCTGCGTCTTTAAATATTTTTCCCTGCACTTTTATATATTTTTTCCCTGCACCTTTATATTTTTTCTTAAATATATATATTTTTTTAAAAATTTTTAAATTTATATATATATATATATATATATATATATATATATATATATATATCTGTGTGTGTGTGTGTGTGTGTGTGTGTGTGTGTGTGTGTGTGTGTGTGTGTAGCAACACTGATGAGCTGTGATACAGCGAAACGGGCTTGTATGTGGATGACTTATATATATATATTATTTTTGGGGGATAAATTTTTTTTTACCAGTGCCCTTACATTAAATTTAATAAATATAAAAAAAAAATTGTTCCTATCGTACCAATCCGCCTTGAATTGGTTTCTTAAAATCTTCAAATATAATTAGAACTGAACTTAATTCATGTTGCGATTATTCTTTAGTTTTTTAAGTTTTTAAGTAATTTCAGGAATGTGTGCGTATATATAAGTGCATGTATGTATGTGTGTAGTCTTTTGTACGTGTGTGGTTGGGTGAGTGTGTGTGTGTGTGTGTGTGTGTGTGTAGTATGTTATTTTGTATATATATTTATATGTGTATGTATATATCTATACATGTTGAATCTATCTCTCTCTCTCTCTCTCTCTATATATATATATATATATATGTGTGTGTATTGGTGAGAGCGTGTGTGTTTGTGTGTATGTTTACACTTGTTGATTCAATATAGTCCTTCTTTATTATTATATTTATTATATTTATAATTTATTTTATTCTATGTTTTATTAAATTTTATTCATTTTCTATTAATTTTTATTTTTTTAATTCAAATCTAGTTTTAATTTATGTCAATGGTTTCCCAAAAAAATTTTTTTAGAAACTTCATGCCATTTATTTAAACCAAAAACTGCTATGAATTATTTGTGAACACGTTTGTTAACGTTTCTATGAAGATGAATTTTTCTTTTTTCTTTTTTCTTTCCTTTCCTTTCTTTTCTTTTCTTTTCTTTTCTTAGCTTATTTCCCTGTTAACCACCCCTTCCCACTTTTTACTTTTCCCCTTTTACTTCTTTCTTTTCTTTATCCTTTCCCCTTTCCCCTTTCCATTTCTTAGAACCAGACAAGGCTAAATTTCCACTTACAACTCTCGACTCAGTTTAAAAGTAAGGGTTTCCAAAATCAAAAAATAAAAATAGACATAGATTTCTGTCTGCTTTCTTATTAATCCCACCCCTTTAATTTTTCTGTGATATATATATTTGAACTTCCGCCGGTGTAATGTCTCGGTTTATTTTGGAATAAAGAAGTTGCTGATGATACGTGAAATTTCTCTTAGGGATTTCATGTAGAAATGCCCATACAACTGATTTGAACATCGGAATTTATTTCATTTTATATATATATATATATATATATATATATATATATATATATATATATATATTCAAATAAAATTTCTAAAATTACATAAGCCGTATGGCCATTTCAGCGAGGAAATTTCCCTCGCTGAAATGGCTTATGTAATTTTTGGAGTTTTATTTGAAAATATACATATTTGGCTATGTAAATAGATAACACTATTTACATCGAGCCCTCTGTCAGGATCATTTTTAATGTCTTTAATATTAACAGAATCTGTTTTGGGTCTTTACCTACGTGCCATTTTCGTTGTTGATTTATATATATATAATCTTTCCATGATTTATATGATTTAAAGAGTATAAAATCGTACGCACGTATATACAATATGTATCTTTTCTTTTTTGTCTATTAATCGAAGTCTTAAATTATCACAAATATATAACGCACGGAAAGAACGTAGACATTAGTAGAGACTCATCAAGAAGGGACAGGAATATATTTCAAATTAAAATGAAAAACTATCTTTGACCTCCAACTGTTAATCCAAGCCTAAATGATTGGTGTAGAGGCTCATCCCTTGTTCCCTGTTTAGGATGTGGTTTCCGGTTTTCTCTTTTCAATTGGAGTAAATAGACTAAACTATCGCCCGGTTCACACTCCACCCACGTCTATTGAACAGGTGTAGAGGCTCATCCCTTGTTCCCTGTTTAGGATGTGGTTTCCGGTTTTCTCTTTTCAATTGGAGTAGATAGACTAAACTATCGCCCGGTTCACACTCCACCCACGTCTATTGAACAGGTGTAGAGGCTCATCCCTTGTTCCCTGTTTAGGATGTGGTTTCCGGTTTTCTCTTTTCCAATCTTTTCACTTTTCTTCTTTTTTTTTTTCAATTGGAGTAGATAGACTAAACTATCTCCCGGTTCACACTCCACCCACGTCTACTGAACAGGTGTAGAGGCTCATCCCTTGTTCCCTGTTTAGGATGTGGTTTCCGGCTTTCTCTCTTCTAATCTTTTCACTCTTACGTAGCCTCCTGCACATCAGTAGCGTTACCGCCTTGCTCGAGGTGATATGATTAAAAAAAAATAAATAAAAAATAACTATTTCAAAATCTCGAACACTATAGACAGTTATCTCTCCTTAAAAGTCACTGCTGGGTGCGACAACTCCGTGTCCATTCCGTTCTTCGTTTTTTTCTTCGTCTTCTCGTACTGTTAAATGACAATGCTATTTATTTTCTGCTTCCTTTCTTGTTGTTGTTTTTTTATTTTTTATTTTACTCACGGATTAGCACTCATGTTCGATCGATGCCATATTCGCAGACTGACCTTCGGCGCGCGCCTCTGTTGTTAGCACAGACCGGATAATCTTCCCGCTAAACAACAAACCCCATTCCGCACTTCTACTCTAAGCTGCGGCCCAAACACAAGCAGTCAGGCATCATTCGCAATACCCACTCAGTCCCGCGTCTTACTCTCTTCACTTTTCCTCTGATCAATGGGCAGAGACTGTAAGGATAAAAAAATTTAAAAACAACAACAACAACAACAAATCATGGTGTTCGAAAGACATGCTGAACTCGACAACTGCAAAACTTTTTCCTCCGCGTTCGGCACATTTCCCCAAACACGCGGCACGTGCCTTCTAGATCAAACTGGGGATAATTGTAGACACCTGGTTGGTGTCCATTTGTTATAAGTCACAGATCTAGAGGCATATTTCTACATTTACTTGACAAACTTACCCCTTCTGTAATATACACCATGCCAACGATCAATTGGACAGTATTGTAGAATAGGTATAGGTAAGTCTGGTAACTCTACAAGTACGACTGGTACCATATAACACAGTACCACCTGCCACGTGGTCGGGTCATCGGTGATTAAACCGGTTACTCCAGCCGTTATTTTTGTTTTCTAGTGAAGAGAGTGGATAGACACCAAACAAAATTAAAAATAAGAGCTTTCAAAATGCGGACAAACCCTTTTGTAAGATCAATGCCCATCTAATTAAGTGGGGTAGACTGGGCTCCGTACTATCTACATAGCCACTACTGTGATGACACGTCCCCGCTGGCGGATGGTTCAGGGCGGAAGGTACTCCTGATGGCAATCAAGGCTACGTATCCGTGACTAACAGCGAAACTTCTATTTGAAGGCCATCGGCTGTAGTGTAGTTTGACCTAAAGCGGGATATTGCGCAAGACACAATTGCCCATGAACGAATACCTCTCCGACTTTCAACTTGGATATGGGGAGAGAACCAGTCAGGTGTTATGCAACGATCCTACAGTCACATCTCGTTACGGAACTGATGACAATGATGATGATGATGATGTCAGCTATGTCTCGTAGCCATTGAAGTTCACACAGAGCCGATACCTGTGTCGTGAAATAAATGAAAATAACTTTTTATTTGATTGCTTTCGTTTATGTGTCCGCCACACTTAAGGACATGGACGATCATCGTTGTCGAGAGCTTCTTATCCTACGTAGCTCTTAGCAATGTCTGTCTTTTTACCTTTCCCCTAATTATCTGTCCTGCCATCAATTTACATAAGCACTTTAGGTAGGTTACACGTTGTTTTCCTCTGCTTTTCTTGCCATCAATTGTCCTGTGGGTGTCGAATTATCCAAAACTATTTTTCTCGTTGTGTGCAATCGAAATGTCAACTATTTTTAATTCTAAAGATAAATGTGATTTTTGTTTCCATTTTTCTTAAAACTTCAACGCCTGTGGTATTCACAGCATCCTCCTGTAGAAACACATTTCTATTTCTTCAGGTATTCTTTTCATACGTGAGAAAAATGCCCTGTATCTACTGACAAACGCAAATATTAGGTTCATGATAAAGTGCATTGCATTATTTTGAACAATTTTCTTGCCGTATAAATTCATAAATTCCTTATTACCATCGAAATATTTTAACTGACTTTCTAGAATTTGAAGCCTCTTTTCAGCTTTCAGCTTACAACAATTCTGTTTATGATTTGATAAATTCTTTTGTTTTTTGGGGGTTTTTTCTACTATCTTGAGCCTTTTTGGAACCACTGTCAAATCTGTGGTGCATAGAATTAAAAAATGTAACCACCTGGTGGATGACAAGTACAGAGAATACGACTCATATAGAACTTCTCACCACAGATACATGATTGCTGCATCTCATTTACAACATGCTGACAGGGTTAATGATCATGCAGTAAAATCAACAGTCCAATTATTGGCTCAGAAAACGATATTTTTCGTTCCACTGCAACCTACAAATGAGCCAGTTGCTCACCACTGTATCAATTCAGAATTCTGTTTGAGTTCCAATAACTGTCGGACATTTTTGAGATCAGCTCTAATTTGACCTTATCGAAATGATCAGACTCACTACCAAGACAGGAGTAAACGGTTATGTCACCAGCATATCAAGTTGAGAATTAATGTTTTCATAAATAATAAATGAAGAAGTAGCTTAATAAATTAGAAACTTCGGCGATTTTTTTGATTTTTTTTTTATTGGCCTTTGATCGCTAAACGTTATTAAATATGAACGAATATGGTGTTTTGGTTTTCCTATTAATATTATTTTACCATATATATATTTGGATAATTTATAACTTATTGCTTAAAAAGAGATAATACTAAAACTATGACTACTTTGTATTTTTCTTCCTTGCGCTGGTGATGCCAGATGACATCACCTTGGTTATAATAATGACAGATCGTTCGAAGATGTGTTCGAAGCCGAGTATATATATAGCCTTGGAAATCAACCGGTCTAGAAGAGAGAAAAACTCTGAATTCCAAACTAGCCTGGAGAGGGTTGTGCTCCGTCAGGCTATCTTGTCACTTTTCCTTTAGCTGTACTGTGGTGCCCCTACGACTCGTGACAGTGGTACGCCGATATTTATATTAAATAGATAGACTAATTTCACCCTTTCCATCAAACGAGCCAGCTGCTCACCGCAGTATCAGTTTGTTCAGAATTCTGTTTAGGTTCCATAAATGAAAATAAAGTTTTCTCATTGAATTTCATTTAGATTGAGAAGCTGAAGGCTGTTAAAGGAAACTAATAGCAGATCAGTCCTGACTCTCTATTCCTCTTTGGTGGCATTCAGCCTCGGAAAAGGAATTTAAATCTAGTCTAAAGGAAGATCGGTTCCGTCAAGCTAGCTTGTTCTGGACACAATTGATGCCAGTGGTACCTTAACGAACCCCATAGGTTTCGAAACTCATGTTGTGTGATTAAGAGAAAGGGAAGGGAGAAATTTTTATAAAACTAATAATAATAATGATAATAATAATAATAACATTATGGGTAATTTTTATAAAGTTACATTTTATATTTTATACAAAGCATAAAAGAAGTTTTCCATAAAACGTGATGCATCACGTGATATTTGAAGTAGGAGGAAAGATGCCAGTGGCTAATTTACCATAGTATTTTCTTCTAGTTTCTTTTACTACCAACCGTAGGTGTTTCCTGTAGCTTCACTTTGCTAACAAAACTGTGACATCTGCATATCTAATTTTGTTAAGATTGTGCCCGCCTATAATGAATCATCGTTGGACTCCTAATTCTCACTGTATAGGTTGAATAAGTCCGGTGAGAAGATACATCCTTGTCTTACATCTCTTTCGAACTGAAATGTTATTTAATCTACGGGATTATGTTGTCTTCGTCCCGTTGTCAATATCTAAGGATTGCTCGTCCTGTTTCCGCTGATGTGTGTCGTGGTGCAGTGGATATCGGCTCGGAAAGAGAAATCGGGAAGCCGAGTTCGAATTCCAGGTGAATTCATAGCATTCACTTACGCACGAATACCTTTGGGAAAGGTATTAATCCGTCTTTTCCTTCCAGTTATGGGTTAAATAACAGGACAGATTGGGTTCTATAGCCTTGGCTGGCAACCAGTCTACCGCAGAAAGCAATGGCAACCTACTGCGGGATAATCTTCTGCCCAGTCAGTCATGTCTCTTTCGAGACATGATCGCCCAAGCGTGCATCACGTATGGCACTTAACTAACTGACTGAAGCTTATCCTAACCGACACAAAGACTGAATACACAATTACTGTGTTACAAATAGGTTGTTGTCAGGACGAGCTTTAAATGAGCTGTTCTAAAAAAAAAAAGAGAACATTTTTACACGTGAACAGCTGAACGAGAGAAATCTGCTCCCGTAGCTTAATGGATTAATTTCGAAATACTCTGAAAGTCACCCGGATTTACAGACAACTAGAGAAGGTTGAAGTGCACAATTGCAAAAATGCTGCGATAATAATAACTATAGTAAAATTAAACTATCCCCCGGTTCACACTCCACCTACGTCTATTGAACAGGTGAAGAGGCTCATCCCTTGTTCCATGTTTAGGATGTCGTTTCCGGCTTTCTCTTTTCCGATCCTTTCACTCTTTTCTTTTTCACTTTTTTTTTCAATTGGAGTAGATAGACTAAACTATTGCCCAGTTCACACTCCACCCACGTCTATTGAACAGGTGAAGAGGCTAATCCCTTGTTCCCTGTTTAAGATGTGGTTTCCGGCTTTCTCTTTTCCAATTCTTTCACACTTTTCTTTTTCACTTTTTTTTCTTTTTTCTTTCTTCAGTTGGAGTAGATAGACTAAACTATCGTCCGGTTCACACTCCGCCCACGTCTATTCAACAGGTGAAGAGGCTCATCCCTTGTTCCCTGTTTAGGATATGGTTTCCGGCTTTCTCTCTTTCTTACGTAGCCTCATTGCTCGGGGTGATATGATTAAAAAAATTGAATACAAATAATGAAATGCTTTCCATTTATGTTCACTGAAATCTCATCTCAGAAATTCAGAAAGAAATTGTTACTGGCATCCGTGGAAAATACTATTTCAATGGACACAAATGGAAAGTGCTACTTCAGTGGGTACCAATGGAAAGTATTTTTTCAGTGGGCACCAATTGAAAGTAATATTTCAGTGGGCACCATGGAAATTATTTTTCAGTGGACACCACCTGAAAGTAATATTTCAGTGGGTACTAATGGAAAGTGCTATTTCAGTGGGTACCAACTGAAAGTAATATTTCAGAAAACACCAACAGAAATTATTTTTCAGCAGGCGCTAATGGAAAACACTATTTTAGTGGGCACTAACGGTAAGTATTTTTTCAGTGGGCATCAATTAAAAGTAATATTTCAATGGGTACTGGCACAAAGTACTATTTCAGCGGATACTAATGGAAAACACTATTTCAATGAACATAAATGGAAAGCGGTATTTCATTAGGCTATTTGTACCTAAGTTTCGACTAGTTAAGTGGAGTAACTCATTTAAATATTAAGTCACAAACATTATAAATAGCTACAGTTATTAATTATAAAGGAGTTAAGTTTTTACTACTTCCGGTGAGTTAGTAACACTACATAACAATGGTTTCGCTGATATCTAAAAAAATCGGATGAACAATTATCTAAACTTATTTATAAATGGAACTTTGTTTGTGTGTGTGTGTTGTCTGTGTGTGTCCGTTACCTATAGACGCCGAAACGGCTGAACCGATTTTCTTGAAAGTTTACACAATTGTACTATAAGTGTCTGCGAGTGTTCTTAGCTAGGTTTTGTGTCGAGGTACCACCGATAAATATCGAAAATCGATAATCGAAAAAATCGGGTTATAGACGTAGTGGTCCGATTTTAATCAACTTGATACACTCATAGACAAAAAGATAAGAAACGATATTCAGAAGTTTCAAGGTTGCAGTTCTTACAATAGTGCAGAAAATCGATAATATATATATATATATATATATATATATATATATATATATATATATATATATATATAAAAGGCAAGATGTTTGTGTGTGTGTCTGTTTATCTGCCTGTATATCTGTATTTTTTTCAGCACTTTTATTTTAGTTTTTGCTTCGGGTTTGGCTCTAAGTAGGTATAATTGTAGTTCTTAGTCTCAGCCATGATACCATTTACTCACAGGACTTATTTAGCCTTCACAATTCAGTTTACGACGAAAAAAACTTATTTGATGTCGATAGCAGGAAATCAAAATTTGACTTACATCCATTCATTTTTTCTTTCAGTCTACGGTTTCGCTTTAACTGGAAACAACTATTGCTTTTTAGTCTTTCGTGCCAACGTCCAAAGAGTCTGAGCTCCAGGACCATGGATTAGTTTTAAAGCCTTCATTACACCCGAGCAACGCCGGGCTATACTGCTAGTCATTTCATAATTACGAGTAGACACAAGCGTGACTTAAGTGTTTAGCAGCTTGTGCTAGAGCCAAAAAGTTGAAGGATTTGAAATCAGTTAGGGGAGAAAACCAGATAACTGATCTCTTCTTGGCAACTGCGGGTTATGAGACGGTCATCAAAGTATCAGCAAATACACACACAAAACGATTGAAAGAAATGACATTTGACAATATAAGTCAGCTAATAGTAAAAAATGGCATGTAAGAAAAAAACTAGTGAATGCAAAGGGAGCTTAATTCATAAACATTTCTCAAAAGATGAATAAACCAATCAATTAAAGATTTACATCAAATGAAATTGGTAAATGGCCTTCAAAATGAGAAGTCTCGAGAAGTTACATTAATGAATTTACAACTAAAAAAGTTTTCACTAGAACAGTTTGTCGAATTTGTTCAGCAACAGAAATTGATTCAAAATTAACAAATGTTACGGATCTGGTAAAATAAATAGATACATACACGCAAAATTAAAAAAGACAGAATGATGTGAACTTGGTATGATTATAAACACCAAAGAGAAAAGCAAAAATGTTCTGCATATCAAAACAAATGTGAGAAATATTTAAAAATAAATCATTTTATACGTATATGTAAATCCCCAAAGAGAAACGTAGAGATGGTGCAACAAAATGAAAAGGAAATGAACATAGAAACCTTTTCGTTGAAAAAAAAAGGAAATGAAAAGGGGTTATTAAAAATCTTAATCAAAATTGTTTTACTGGACATACAACGAGATACTGGAAGTGGCGTGACTTTGATACCCAGAAATCTTTGGAAGAAATTAGGAAAACCAACTTTAAAGAAAAGCCTTGTCTAATTGAATCAGTTTGATGGATCCATGATAAAAAAAAACGTTACGCTATTTTGAAGCTTACGTGGAATGTAAAATAAGTTTGTTGTATTTCCAATTATCATGGCCAACTAGGGAAAGAATCGGGGTCTATTAGGAAATTATGTGTTCGAATATAAGTTCGACAAAATTAGTAAACAATGTCAAGGCAGAAGAAACCGGAATGTTAAAAATCTATAATGCAAAGTGTACAGAACACTATGATAATAGAAAAAACATGGAACTGGGATATTAGCACATGCAGACCAAGTTAGATTGCAACGTGATAGCGATAAAGAAATGTGCGGCAAACCAGAAAGTAATGAAAGCGAAAGTGTTACGTCATATCAACGCAAGACAAAGATGAGAGTGAAATCGAGAGTAGTTGAGACTCTGAAAATGAACAATTGTTGAAGGAACGCTCCTAGAAAAAAAAAATATCAGTATCACCACTACCTAGACAATCTCTTAGAGAGAGGGTGGAAGATAGTGAGGAGACAAAACCTCTCCGGAAAAATACCAAAGAAAATAGGGGTTAAAACCTTTTCGGTACAGAGAGATGACGTGCTTCATTTACATAGAAAAATACCAAGAGTATAAATAGCTACTGCTATTACCCGTGAGGTAGCTGAGTGCTTACCACTTCCAGTGAGTTAGTAACACTACATAACATGAAGATTGAAAACAATGTTTTATAAAATCATTTATTTTCTTTTGCTCAAATCAAGGCAATTTCGTGCTCGATAATTATATTGCTCCTGTTAGAGAAATTTGCCACTTCACAACTATCATGCCTCCTCTCTAGATTGTGTCGTGCCGTCAAGTGCATTTTGCGAAATTACTCCTCAATTCAACCTATCACAAGTGCATTCAACTGGTCGCAGAAACGCGAGATGTGTACTAATTAAACGAGGATAAACTTGCAGAGAAATACGCAAAAGGGTTCCACTCGAGAAGTCAAAACACGAAAATGAACTCAATTTTGAGTGTCACCAAACACAGACTTCTGTGATCTTGTGCAATACAACAATCATTAGTTTGTTTATCTAAGAGGTCCTCGTTGTGATCTGTTGACAATATTATAGTTTTTTTCATGGGACGAAACAAGTGCAAATGACGGACCACTTGATTAGGCTTTTGAGAGCTCGTCAATTAGAACATTAAATGATCTAGCCAAAGTGCTTCTAATGAGTGGAACAGTGGCCGGCGTTTCACGTTGAGAGGATTCCCTTGATCAAGTGCAGAGAATAACGTGGTCTTAAGCTGGAAAAATAGATAGCAAAATAGAGGATAAGTTTTTCGAACGATTATCTATGCGCCACTAAGTTGTAAATGTCATGGTTATGTTAATTTAATTAAGAGAAACAGTTGCTAAGGTGACAAATAAGACCTTTACTATTTAATTCTGGAATAGAATTGACAGTTTGGAATAGAAGGCTAAGTTGAAAAATCCACTCAAAAATTTAAATAAACTAATAATAAACTTTTTAGATCATCGAACATAATGGAATCTTTAATCCCACACCAAGAATGTATAAAAATATCAATAATAATTATTTCTTATTTGAGAGTAGAAATTTTTCTGCCTATTTCCTTCATTATTGTTTCTTGGGAAGATGTGAGTGTGTCAATGGCGTAATGGATGGCGGATCGCAATGAGAGAACAGAGTTCGAATTCCAGTCTATGTAGTTACATTCACTTATGCGCAAATATCCTTGGAAAATATATGAATCCCTCCAACTATCGATAAGATAGCACAGTTGATTATTCTTATTATAGCTTGGTTTTAAATAATCAAAAAAATAGTCGGCAAATCGTAAAAACAAATAAATCAATCTCAATAAGATCTATTTTAGCTTCACATTTTGTGATTCCTTTTTTTTGTTTCTATTTTTCTTCTAGACGTGTTTGTTCCAATACTACTACTACTACTACTACTACTACTACGATTACTACTACTACTACTACTACTAATAATAATAATAATAATAATAATAATAATAATAATAATAATAATAATAAATTTGAAAAACTGTCAAAATATAAAGACCTGGAAATTGAAATAGAAAAAATGTGGAAATTGAAAACAAGAGTTGTGCCAGTGATAGTAGGTGCACTTGGAATGATAAAAAATGGAACAAAACAACACATTGAAAGAATCCCTGGAAACCCCAGCTTAAGAGATATACAAAAAATTGTATTATTAAGTACAGCCCACACACTAAGGAAAACGTTATCTATGTAATGCTGGGGATGATAGGGAGGATAGAAAAACATGAAATGGAGTCATAACAACACGCCACTACCTGCCTTAGGTCTCCCCGCAGACTTGGTTGGTAGTGAGACCAATGCAGAAATCTAAATATGATGAAAAATGACATAATAATAATAATAATAATAATAATAATAATAATAATAATAATAATAATGAGAAAAATCTCCATAAATAATATAGGTAATAAAAAAGATTAAAAATAAATTAATATATTTTTAAACTGAATTGATTGGCATCATTAATGAGGAGAATGTATTTGATGAGCAAGGGCATTGATATTTGGTTAGAAATTTGGTGAGATTTAGTTGTAAGTCACCAAACACTTCCAGGTTTTGTCTGTTCTTCTGCCTAATTAAAATTGTAATTATAGTTTCAACCAAGTAAAAATTTTGAAATACAAGCAAAAATGGTTATATTACTGCACTAAGCTTTAGATATTTAGTAATAGTATTTACATTACTCCAATAGTCACTGAAGCTTTTAATTTTTAGTACCAATGATTTAACTTCGAGATCCATAAACATACCAATGAGACAGTTTTGTACGTCTGATATTTACCAATCCACTGGATAATCCCATCGACTCCTGAAGTTCGATATCGATCACTTTTGGATAAATTGACAGATTAGAATAAACGAAGAAATTAGGGAAAAGTGAAAATAAAATAAACGGGTAGGGTCGGAGGATTCGGAAAATACATCGAAGGGAAATTAAAAAAGAAATTTTAAATAAGCGGCCAGACTTGTCTATTTCAGACACGAGATTATTCAAATCAAAACTACTTTGGTGCCAAAGATAATATATTGTCTTAGTTTTAACTGATTTGAAACATTCGTTTTACGATGCAATTCTAACGATAATTCTTAAGCCTAGCTATGACAATGAGCAAATTCTACGAAATAGAAAATTGTTTTTGACTTAATGTTGCAACTGAAAACAGTTTGCATGCTTTGAAAATTATCTTAGAAAATCCTGACAATTATTTATTTTTTTATTTATTTATTTATTTTTTTATTTATTACAGAGTTCTATTGCTCTTAGCAATAATATGGAGGTGCGAGTAGCCTAATTGTTTACCTCGAGGAAAATGAAATCGGTGACCTGAGTTCAAACTCAGACAAATGGCGTTTTCCTTCTCATTAAGTTAATAACCCTGTGAAAGGCATGAAAGACATTCTTCTTCTGTGGGTAAATAGTAGCCCTGTTGAAACCCTTTAATCTACGAAGAACTTAACCTGTGATGTCGTGCTGTAAAACTGGCCCCATAAAAATGCACGTCGTACTTAAACTACAAGTACATCACTTCACTTCAAGATACAAATGGCTACTGGAAACGAAAGAGAAGGAAAAGACTTTTGAAAGAACTTTAAAAATCCAGTCCTAAACAGAAACAAGAGATAGACCTCCACCCCTGTTTGTAAAAGGGTAGGAGCGAGAACCGGATTTAGTGTGATTTAGCGGCCCTGTATTCTACAAAGTATTTCTACTTATAAAATATAGTATAATGCCGACTACAGTTTCTACGAAGTATAATTTTTCCAATTTTCAAAACGAATCCTTATAATCCTCAGTCCATAACCAGGTGGGATCGAAGGTTCGTTGCGCAGCTAAACACCTGATCTGCCCCATCCACATGTGTAGCGTGTCATGGGCAAATAGACGTGGTGAATTCCATCCCTCTCAATATTGATACCGGAATAACGAAACATACAATCATTATTATTATATGCTTTGTTATTCCGACTAACATGTTCATCTTAGTTGTTACGCTCTCAATGCTTTGGCCGTTGTACTCTCCGGTCTTCTTCAGGCGTCTACCATCAGAGAAGGTAGATTATCCTCATTACAATTTCTATAATAAGGGGATATTTCAATATCTAAACTTATTTATAAATAGAACTTTGTCTCTGTGTGTGTATGTGTCTGTGTGCCTGTGTGTGTGTGTCCGTTATCTATAGATTCCGAAACGGCTGAACCGATTTTCTTGAAAAATTACGCAGTTGTACTATAAGCGCCTGCGAGTATTTTTAGCTATGTTTTGTGTCGAGGAGGGGTCCGATTTTAATCAAATTTGATACACTCATAGACAAAGACATATGAAAAAATATTCAGAAGTTTCAAGGTTGTAGTTCTTACAATAGTGCAGAAAATCGATTATATATATATATATATATAAAAGGCAAGATGTTTGTGTGTGTCTGTTTATCTGCCTGTATGTTTGTATTTTTTTCAGCCCTTTTATTTTAGTTTTTGCTTCGGGTTTGGCTCTAAGTAGGTATAATTGTAGTTCTTAGTCTCAGCCATGATACTATTTACTCACAGGTCTTATTTAGCCTTCACAATTCAGTTTACGACGAAAAAAACTTATTTGATGTCGATGGCAGGAAATCAAAATTTGACTTACATCCATTCATTTTTTCTTTCAGTCTACGGTTTCGCTTTAACTGGAAACAACTATTGCTTTTTAGTCTTTCGTGCCAACGTCCAAAGAGTCTGAGCTCCAGGACCATGGATTAGTTTTAAAGCCTTCATTACACCCGAGCAACGCCGGGTTATACTGCTAGTCGAAGATAAATAACTGTCCAAATGTTACTGTTCGGTGAAATGTCCATAGAGCACAGAATCCGAAGATCCCCAAGGAAGGGATACAAGATTTCCTTAAAGATAATAACACAAACTGCTGAAAGGAAAACGTGGAAAAGGATCATTAAACTATGTTCCTTTTCTGACAAAAACAAAAAAACACAGAGCCTCTGTTGAGAAGAGAACCTCGAATATATACTGTCACACTATCTTCAGTGATGATAATTAGCGACTTATGTCTTTAAATAATAATAATAATGTTCACATGTATGCGTTTAGCTTGGGAAATTAAAATTGACTACAGTAAATATCCTGAGCTTAACCAATTGAGCATGTCCTAGAGGAGACAGCTAGGATGACTTAAGAGTCATATCTAGATACAAAAGGAATAACTTCAGTCGGCGGCCGAGTAACACAGGGTTTCCCGAACTGAAGGTATTTCTAACTGGGACCCACTTAGAACGTTATACGCTGCTTTAATAAAATCCTCTCTCGATATCTGGCATTTACCTGCTATGTCCTTATCAAATTGGGCGTATATTAGGTTTTGTATATTTTTACACCAGCCTCACTTCCCGCTCACACAATAATAATGATAATGTTATGTGATTACAGTATTTTGTGGATTTTGGCCTCTGGGTAAACATTCAGTCAGTTAAGTGCCATACGTGATACACTCTTCGGCGATCATGTCTCAAAAGAGACATGACTGACTGGGCAGAAGATTATTCCGCAGTAGGTTGCCATTGCTTTCTGCGGTAGACTGGTTGCTGACCAAGGCTACAGAACCCAATCTGTCTTATTATTTAACCCATAACTGGAGAGAAGAGACGGATTAATACCTTTCCCAAGGGTATTTGCGCGTAAGTGAATGCAAGGAATTAGACTAGAATTCGAACTCGGCTTCCTGATTTCTCGTTCCGAGCCGATATCCACTGCACCACGACGCACATTACCTTACCAGAAAACACATATTGGCGTATTTAGTTTAATGTATTTGTATCTCCAATATCACTTGGTCGGTGTGTGATGTTCTCCCAATCAATAATAATAATAATAATAATAATAATAATAATAATAATAATAATAATAATAATAATGGCATGATTGGACTGGTAAGGGAATCCATTAGGAAGTATGTCGTAAAATTTATCTTCAGTGTAAAAGAAAAATGGAATAAACACCAGCCAGAGCCATTGTTTGAAAATGAGTCACGAGATATTATGGGATTTTTCAGTCCTGACATATCATGCCATTGAAACACAAAAACCTGACTATATTGTTATAGATAAGGTAAATAGCTAGTGTCACAAATTATTGACTTTTCTGTTCTGTACAAGAATGGACTCCAAAGAAACTGAAAAGACTGAAAAATATTACTATCTTCTTATTCTACTTCTGTGTCTCATCAGGGCGTTGACCATCATGCCTCTTCACAATTTCCTGTCCTTTGAAGTTCTTAATAAGTTTTGCCTTTTTGTTACCTTTTCTTAACCTTGCTCCGCCATCCATTTACTCAATATCGCTAGGTATGTTGCTTTCCTTTGACTCTCTTGCTTTCAATCTGTCTTGTGAGTATTGAATTTTCCAAGCCCTTTTTCCTCATTTTGTCTCCTATAAATTTCATCTGTCCCTATAAGTGTCATTTTTGTTTCCATTTTCTCTATAACGTCATCGCTGCCATAGGCAGCTGAAAAAGCTATCAAAAGGGACTGTTGAAATAATTCATGTACTTATGGTCGCGACTGGAACGCCCAATAGACACATTGAAAGAAAGCTTAAGGAATTAAGGTCAAGATTGCAAACCTCCAAAAATTACTATCATTTACTCTGCGGGGATTATCTGAAAGGTTCTTGATTTGTCAGGTGTCATATTGGCACCAGACCTCAGGAATAGAATTGATTACGTAATAATAATAATAGTTGTCTTGAGTTTTCATTTTTTTTCTACCTTTTTTTTTTTATTAAAATGCTTAGTGAAAAATGTCATGCAGCTATTTCTAATCTTAGGTCTCTGCATGGGACCCGGAAGATAATGCGTATACAACAGAAATCAAAGATAATAATAATAATAATAATAATAATAATAATAATAATAATAATAATAATAATAATAAAAAACATGAAATGGAGTCATAACAACACGCCACTACCTGCCTTAGGTCTCCCCGCAGACTTGGTTGGTAGTGAGACCAATGCAGAAATCGAAATATGATGAAAAATGACATAATAATAATACATTATAATAAGACATTATTGTTAAAAACCAGAAGGAGAAAACTTGTCTATTAATTGATATGGCTTGTCCAGCGGATTGTAACAAAGCAACCAAGGAATTTGAAAAACTGTCAAAATATAAAGACCTGGAAAGTGAAATAGAAAAAATGTGGAAATTGAAAACAAGAGTGGTGCCAGTGATAGTAGGTGCACTTGGAATGATAAAAAATGGAACAAAAAACACATTGAAAGAATTCCTAGAAACCCCAGCTTAAGAGATATACAAAAAATTGTCTTATTAAGTACAGCCCACACACTAAGGAAAACTTTATCTATGTAACGCTAGGGATGATAGGGAAGATAGAAAAAACATGAAATGGGACCATAACAACACGCCACGACCTGTCTTAGGTCTCCCCGCAGACTTGGTTGGTAGTGCGACCAAAGCAGAAATCGAAATATGATGAAAAATGACATAATAATAATAATAATAATAATAATAATAATAATAATAATAATAATAATGACAAAAAACTGTCAAATTATTAGGACCTGCAAATCCAAGTAACAGAAACGTGGAAACTTAAGACTTCAACTGTCTCTCTTGTGGTAGGGGCATTAAGCATGATAGAGAAGGGTAACGAAAACTACGTAGGAAGATTTCCTAAACACATCATCATCTCAGAGCTACAAAAGATTACTTTATGCTGAACTTCATATATCAACCACAATACCTTCTCTATCTAAATTAAACGTCCCAAATATGCATAAATATCTCTCCTACATTAGTCGCTTGTACTCATAGACGTTTGAACTTGGTAATTATGCATTTAAAAGTAATCTCTGGCAAGATGATAACACACAGAAACAGCAATAACAATAATAATATTAATAATATGCAAATGAGTGGTTTTCGACATTTATAACTATTTTAAGAATTTTTTGTGGTTAGCAACAAAAAAAACTGGTTAAAACGATGCTAAAAAAGTTAAAAATTCTAATACTAGATTTTGACGACAGAAGCCAAAAGTGAGCCCACAATTCTAGTACATTTCTTCGAGCTGAAAACTCAGTAATGTCATTTTATGATCAATATTTGAATTAATGGTTAAGATGTCATATGAGTCAAACTGCTGATGTCTGACTCTGCAACCAGAATCTCCACCTCGATAATCATATTACACCCTGAAGACACCTCAAGGGGCAAACAGCTCTGATCTTAAAAGCAGTTGTTTGCCTGATTGTTTAACAAGAAAAAAGAAATTATCGTCAACCTCTTTGATGAATTAACTCTTGAAAATACAGCGCTCTCTTCCTCCCTGAAACGTTTTTCATCTTCTTCGCTACCTCCTTGTTCCACTTTTTCAAGTTAACAATTAATTAATTCATTGTGAAGTATCAATAATGAGGAGACAGTCGAGAAAACCAGAACGAGGCTGAGTGATTGTTCGGAAGACATTGCACCTATCAGATATCATTGGGCTTCTTTTAAAGGAGGAGAAAGAAAGAAAGAAAGAAAGAAAGAAAGAAAACTTATACTGATACCATTTTTGAAAACAAATCGTTTTCGTTTCGTCTTCTTCTTCTTCTTCTTAATAATAATAATAATAATAATAATAATAATAATAATAATAATAATAATAATTACATGAGTGCAACGATAGTGTTCATATTCATTCTCATTCTCGGAACGGTCCAAAATCCCCTACTAAACACTCGCTGGATATAAAACTCGGTATGATAGAGTAGGCCAATATCTGCACTGGAAAATATGCAGCTTTTACGGGAAACTGATACGAAAATCCCCCAGTTCCATTTACAGAGATAAAACTTGTAACAATTTTATGGGACATTATAATACACACAGACAGAACAATCAAAGTTAATCGCCCAGACATCGGGATCAAGACTATAAGATGTTTTCTGATTGACACGGCATTCCCTGCAGATTGTAATGTATTTTTGAAGACTTCCAAAAAACTATCAAAATACAAGGGTCTTGAGGTAGAAGTCTCAAAAATGTTGCATATGATGGCATGAATAATTTCAATTGTAGTTAGAGCCCTCGGATTGAAAAGTTTCCGAGAGACTCATTGAATGGATCTCTGGTAGACCATGCCTTAAAGAAATAAAAAAAAAATTATATTCACAAGCAAAGCTCGCATATTACGAAGAGCTTTATCTATGTAAAATAGGCGTGATCCTAGATTTTTAGTGGGTTTTTTTGTTATATTTTTTGTTTTGTTTTTTTTTTTTTTTTTTTTACAAAAATGATCAGTAGAAAATGCGGCGGAAGAGGATAGCAGGTGAGGCGGAATGATTGAAAGACAATCAAAGATTTAAAAACAGTTTCAAAAAATTCATATGCCAAAAATCAATATGATTTCAATATTATTATGGATTACTTGTAATTGCATGCATGAGTCCCAGTATAAATAGTTTTGAATAATTGTTGATTAATTTTATCGTTGTGATATTTTTGCATCATACCAAGTATTAAGAATATATTAATTAGGATCCGCAAATTAGAGGAGAGAGTTATCAATGATTATGTTCTGCTTCAAATCTGCATTTATCTTCCTTTAACCCTCTCACTAGTTTATTTTTTAATGTAGTTTTTATCACATAAAATTTGGTGAGGTGCGAGCAAATTTTCATTCCGAAAATGTGTCCCAGAGAGAAAAAAAAGTTTGGTAAACGCTGTTTTGAGGCATTGGGATCATTTCGAACCATTCATTAAGTAAAACGTATGAATTGTTTATTTTTAAGATTAATCGCGACTAACTTAAAACCGCGGATAAAAAAAAAATCAAGACATAAGTTTTGAGGTTACATGGCAACAAGTCTGCAGAACTAATTCTTCATGGCAACAAGTCTGACTAATTCTGGCAACAAGTCTGCAGAACTAATTCTTCATGGCAACAAGTCTGCAGAACTAATTCTTCATGGCAACAAGTCTGCAGAACTAATTCTTCATGGCCAACAAGTCTGCAGAACTAATTCTTCATGGCAACAAGTCTGCAGAACTAATTCTTCATGGCAACAAGTCTGCAGAACTATCCAAAATTCTTCATAAGGCCACAAGTCTGCAGAACTAATTCTTCATGGCAACAAGTCTGCAGAACTAATTCTTCATGGCCAACAAGTCTGCAGAACTAATTCTTCATGGCCACAAGTCTGCAGAACTAATTCTTCATGGCAACAAGTCTGCAGAACTAATTCTTCATGGCAACAAGTCTGCAGAACTAATTCTTCATGGCCACAAGTCTGCAGAACTAATTCTTCATGGCCACAAGTCTGCAGAACTAATTCTTCATGGCAACAAGTCTGCAGAAAACTTCAATTGGCAACAAGTTCTCAGAACAATTTTCATGGCCACAAGTCTGCAGAACTAATTCTTCATGGCAACAAGTCTGCAGAACTAATTCTTCATGGCCACAAGTCTGCAGAACTAATTCTTCATGACAACAAGTCTGCAGAACTAATTCTTCAACAGTTTTATCATCCTCTTTGATTATGTGATTCTTGTTTGAATAATTTTAGTTCTTTTTTTTCTGAAATTCTTTTAATCTTCCACACTTTGAAAACACGTTATTTCTTTTCCAATTTTTCCATTCGGATATTATTCCATATTTTCTTTGTCATTCAATTTCGCTCTGAGATTTCCAAGAATATATGCATCAGCTCCCTGACCAGATCTTCGTTTCTTTAGCTACCCAACTGTTGTAACCCAAAAAGGTTACTGCGTTAATAATCATCAAAACGAAGGTTTGGAATAATAGTATATCAACAAATACAAGACTCGCATGATGCGTGAAGTAGATATACTGCTAGGGAATTGCCAGTCAATGTAATCACTCTGTATTTATCTGCCTCCCCACATAGGCGGAATGCGGCACAAGGCCATTAATACAGTGAAGTCTCCGAGCCTTTAATCTCGGCCAAAAATATTCCATTGGCCCTGCGTAAGAACGGGTTAGGGCTACTGTCATTTTTTCCCAGACGATGCTATACCCTTCGGCGGATCCCCGTCTAGGTTCTTTCTGCCCATAGGCAGTGAAGAAGACAGAGAGCAACGACTGCTAGTCAGTATAATCACTCTCCTCTACTCTAATATTATCCAGGTATTTAAGAACATTCCATTCCTATATATTGGTAGTTATACAACACCAACAATAAAAACATTCCCTATCTGGTTTGATTAAGGCTTGAATTTCAAACTCCCATATAGTAATGGTGAGGACAACCGTTTCCATACAGGAAACACTCGGCATTTCTTGACCTCATAGATAGCGTTACTGTCGATAGAAATTTATAAAATCTTTCCATTTATCAACAAAAAAAGTTAACTCTTTTGATCTTTCTAGTACCGATGGGATTTTCTTTACTAACCTTTTTTAAGATAGTGTGAAAAGTTAACATCTGGATTAAAAAAAAAAAACTTTTTCATCCCAAGAAAGGCAATAAAGCTACTAGCGTTAACTGAGTGTTAGAGAATATGAGTAAAACTACTATCGAGGAGAGAGGACAATAAAAAACAAGAATTAGGAAGGCTGAAAATAACGATTGACATTGCATTTAAATTTTTGAAGACAAAAGCAAGAAGCCAGAAGCAAGAAGCCAGAAGAGAGACACACAAGCAAGAAATGTGATAGAAGAAACTGTTAACATAGAACTTAAAGTTACACCAGCCATTTCAACTGTGAAATGATGAGACCTTTCCGCCAATCTAGTAGTGTGTTTAAATTCATAAGAGGAAAGTTCTTCAAAACAATAACCATTAAAATATTTATAGAAAAAGCTCATTATATGATTATTTTCTTTTCGAGCTACATGTGGTATTCATTTTAGTTGTTGCAGTTGTTGGAAGTCTTCAAATGATGTGTTTTTTTGTGTTTTTTTTTCTTATTTGTGATTCTGTAGCGTCACTTTATGAGATCTGATGAAGAATAGTCCTGTTTAAGATCTTCAGAGTTCAGTTACTTGAAGTCATTTTTCATAATTGATCTGAGAAAGTAGTTTTATATAGTTTACAGTTTAGATATTTTTGAACGAGTTGAACACCATGCATGACATCCATAGAAAAGTTTTGATTTGACGAGGCCATTTAAGAAGATGACTCGATTCCTTTGGTTAATGTTTTCTTTTTTCTTTTTTGTAGTATCTTTTGTTGTTGAACAAAACTAAAATATTGTAGCTTATTCTATTTGTTATAACTGATCCATACAATAAGGTCATTAAAGTGTTTCGTATTTATTGATTCTACATTTTGAGTTTTTATGATTGGTTCAGTTTTCATTCCAATTTCAGATTATACCGTAGTTTCTGTTTTGAAAAGGTTTCTTTATATTTATATTCAAGACAAATATTTTTGTGCGGTTTGCATGGTCAAAAACATTTGCACAATTCCCACTGGATTACCGTTCCTAGCTGGCCATGTTTATTTTTGCACTTTTACAAGCAAGTACGGACACTGAAACCTGAAGACGGATTGGAATAAGGAAAAATGCCTTCCAAATGTTAAATATTCGTTGGTACGATATTTTTGGGCAGTATGAATTAGTGACAATGAAGTGTATTTTCGCTTAGTGATCCAGATATTTTGAAATTGGAATAAAATGTGTTTTCGTTGAAAATGTTAACCATGTGCTGATGAGGAAAACATGTTCGGATTTAGAATTTTTATTTTGTCTACCGAGGTCAAATGCAAGTTCATGACCCAGATAGGTTTGTACTGGAAGATGGCTGTCGGTGGGGCGGAAGTGACGTTAGGCCGACAGTTAGAAGTTTTTGGTAGTAATTTTAATTTGATTTTAAGAGTCCGATCGCAACCGTCAAAGGGTACGGTTCAGTAAAATCAGGTCCCCTGATGTGGAGGGGGGGATGCTGACAAGTCAGACCAAAGAACTTCTTCATTACTCTACGGCAATGTCACTACTTTATTTGAGAAGATGTTTTTGTATAAAAAAAATAAAAATGAAATATATTTTGTATTTTATTTACATTTGTGTCCGGTACTATTTTTTTTCGACAGCCTCTGTCGAAAAAAAATAGTACCGGACAAAATAGTTTGTTGCAGATTTTATTTGTTCTTGCTGACGATGAGAACGAAAAAGAAATGGAGAAGAAGAAGTTTATTAAATTGACATTTTATGAAGAGCGAGAAGAAGGGATTTGTTCCTCCATTGAAGTAGTTTATGAAAAGAAGTTTATGAAATTGATTTACAATGAAAGTCGAGTTGACTGTTCCTCGTCGAAGAGAAATTTGTCCCCAGTGAAGGTCGGATCGTGTGGTAATTTCCGACAAATGAATTTGAAGTGTTTGTGAAACTGAGTTACGAAGAATCCGGGTTGAGTGGTCCTCGACGAAAGTGATTTATGATTTGCAAAGTTTTAATAATCGCCCCAGAAGTTTGAGAAGTATCGTCGCCGAATTTATGCAGTTTAATTTTCGTCACCAGTCGTCGATCCCGTATTTGCAGTATTCGTCGTTTTATTAACATTGTGGGCCCCAGAAGAATTATATACCAGAGACACAGGTATATAACAACACTAAACTCGCTATTAAAAGATATTAAAATTTCATTAGAAGCAAAGAAAAAAATATTGTACTAGTGACCTCCTTTTTGGCAGTGAATGTTGGACAGTTTTCATCTAAATAAAGGAGGAGAGAAAATGAGAAAGTCTTAGTTTTACAGGTAGATACTGAGAATAACTAATTCGATTAACGAGAATGTTTGAAAGAAAATCGAGACAAGGACACTTCTACTTCGAATTGGGATCAATTGAAAGAGGCAGTTGACTCATAATGACGTCTTGTGGGCACTGTAACTTGGCGTAACAGTTAGCAAGCTTGTCTCGCTATCGCAATTACGACTGAATAATGAGTTCGATCCTCACTGGGTGCCCATACTTTCGACCTTGCTGCGCTTAGAACATCATTTGGGTACTTCGACGTGATGTAATGGTGAGCAAGCTTGTCAGTTCGATTTTTACTGGATGCCTAAAGTATTAGGCATCCAGTAAAAATCCACAGATGTGCGTTGTGGTGCAGTGGATATCGGCTCGAAACGAGAAATCGGGGAGCCGAGTTCGATATTCCAGTTGAATTCATTGCATTCACTTACGCGCAAATACCCTTGGGAAAGGTATTAGTCCGTCTCTTCCTTTCGCGTAAATAATATATATTCGTAGATAAAAAAGAAGTGAATCTGTAGATTTAATTTTTTTTTTCGACAGTATTGATTCAGGTATTTTCAGTGGATACAACTGTAATGCCACCTTTCTTAATTACCATGCAGGATTTACATGTTTTCTATTTTATCAATGTCTTTCAGTTCTAATCGATGCTTCGTTAGAACGGAAGCATCTTCTATTTGACAGATTTTCTTTTATAATAATGTCTGGAAGAGCTTATTTTCTTTCTTAACAATGACGATCTCTGGCTACTTTGAGTTGGAACACACTCTCCACCTTTCCACGGAAATGGACTATTCGAATCACTATATAAAATAGTAGTGATTATACCTCGAAGAAGGAAATCGAGTGAGCGAGTCAGTCGGGTATTTCCGGTATTGCTACGACGATACTGTATACTAATTACCTTGTTCTGTATTCTACTAATCCTCACCTCTTGTAAATACTTCTCTTTTCTTGTCAATACACCTACTTGTATACTATTGCGTTGTTTTGTATTATTTCACATAATTCTGTTACCCGACGTAACACTTTGTTTTGATTAAGCTAGTCATTTGAATTTAAAACATCCAAATAATTCTTACCTATTCTCTATCCTCTTCTTCTTTATCTTCTTCTTCTTCTTCTTATTATTATTATTATTATTATTATTATTATTCTATCTAGTATTAGTGTTGTAGTTATTGTTGCTGTCAAGAAGATTTTTTCCTTAATGCCCTGCTTTGTTTACTCATGAAGCAAGTTCACCACTTGGAAATGTGGTTAGCTTGAAGGTGTGGTGGATTTATTCGATAGCTAGTCAGTCAGTTAAGTGCCATACGTGATACACGCTTGGACGATCATGTCTCGAAAGAGACATGACTGACTGGGCAGAAGATTATCCCGCAGTAGGATGCCATTGCTTTCTGCGGTAGACTGGTTACCAGCCAGGGCTATAGAACCCAATCTGTCCTGTTATTTAAGCCATAACTAGAGGGAAGTGAAGGATTAATACCTTTCCCAAGTGTATTTGCGCGTAGGTGAATGCAAGGAATTCAATTGGAATTCGAACTCGGATCCCTGATTTGTCTTTCCGAGTCGATATCTACTGCACCACGATGGTTAGAGTCAACCCTAATATATAAAGCAGTGCCAGGTAAAACGATATTATGGACTTCTTGTATCTCGATGTGTCCAATAATTTTGCTTAGTATATTTTTCAATCCTTTCTTGATCAAACCTAGTGCTCCTATTATCACGGTCATTGTTGTAGTATTAATGCTTTGTATTTTCTAAATTCCCTTTTCAAAATTACAATGAAGTTTATAATTCCAGACTGTTTTCCTTGTCCTATGCTTTTTCCCTTGTATTAGTCATTTTCTTTCGCTTTATTGAAAAGAATTTTTCTTTAATTCGTTCATAATTCCATTCACAAGTATTCTCTATTTCTTCTTCTTTATTGCTTTCTCTTCATTTTCTTTTTCACCTTTTTTTCACCTTTTTCTTCATCATCTTCATCGCTTCTTCGTCATTATCTATTTTCTTCATCTTCACCTTCTTTTCGTCTTCTTTTTATTCATTTTTATCTTCATCTTATTTTTCTTTATGTCCTACTTTTTTTCTCATTCATCTTCATCTTATTTTTTTTATATTATTCTTCTTCATTTCTTCTCCGTGTTATTTTTCTCCCTTTACATTTTTTTTCTTGATTTCCTTCTCTATTTCCTGCTTTTCATTTTTTTTTCTTCGCCTTATTCTTCTTCCTCTTATGCATCTTCATTTTCTCCTTTTTCCTTCTTCATTTCTTTCTTCGTTTTCTTCTTTTGATCGTTTTTCATTTCTTTCTACATTTTTACTATTTTTCAGTTTTCTTTTTTTTTCTTATTATTATTATTTTTATCTTCTTTTCTTTCTATTGTGGAAACCTAGTTACAAATGAACTCTTCCACACCCTTTATAACATGGCTACTAACTCTGAGTGAGGGACACTGAAGAGACACTGAGGAGTCACTGAATAGTAGCCGCAGAGAAAGTGAATGAGTAAGTCAGGACGCTGCGAGAGGAAGTACTCCCCAGTCCACGTTTAACTTTGTACTATGTTTTCCGAGAATATACTATTCAACCTTATATCCAAGCCCGTGTTATCTATTTATGGCTCTTCGGTCATAACACTTTCCTTACTTTACAGCTTTTTAACTTTCTACCTCAACTGTTCATTCATATTTTTCATTACTCGTTTCTTTCTCTTTCTTTTCTTTTTCCAAACTGTTTATTCTGTTCTCATTCTCACATCTTTATTCTTTTCCCCCTCTTCTTTCTTCTTTCTTCATTTCTATTATCATGATCCCCCACTTTCTTTTTCTCGTCTTCTCTTTCACTCCTATACTCCTCCTTTTCTTTCTTCTTCATTACGAAGTCTCTTTTCCTCCCACCGCTTTTTTTTTTGTGTGTGTGCCACGGTTTTGCTATGATGTCTGTGTACACGAAATACAACCTGCCTCACCATATGTGCTGTGTGTAAACGCATCATTTCTCAACCCACCTACTGGTTTTATTTCCATTTATTGTCCTCCCCCTTTACCCGAGAGCGCACAGGAAGTGGGGAGGCGTCTTCATATCAAAATCTACCACCATAGACGAACCGTTTAACAAGTCATTTCATGCCATGACGGGCGGAAAGAAAACCGAGGTTTATAATGGTGTAATCAGACGATACAACCCGCCTTGAACTGGTGTTGGCTGCTGCTTTCATTCTGTCATCCATTGAGAGAGACGGGACGATGCAGAGGCGAACAGCGGAAAGGTACCGATTGCTGTTGTCGTTGATATTGTCCTTTGTGCTGTTTCATCCTGTACAGATGGTGAGAGCTGAGCCAACATGTAGGCTTTCTCTTTCCGAACAATGGTAACATAAACGAGTGGGCGGTAATTTACCTAAGCACCACATTTGACTAGGATTTATCATTCCCTCGTTGATTTCTCATATGCCTTGTCTTATTGGTTTTACGTTTTTTGTTCATCTCTAATTCGTTCTTTCATTTTTTCTTTCTTCTTTATTCATTCAGTCATTCATTTTTTCGCAATTCACTATCGACACTTTCCCCTTCTTTTGGCTTTATGCTTCTTCTTACACTACTTTTTCGACATCGACTTGGCTATATTCTCACTCACTCACTCACGATATATATATATATATATATATATATATATATATATATATAGAGAGAGAGAGAGAGAGAGAGAGATTGAGAGATTTATTTCTCTATGAAGAGAAATCTCTTTCCTCTCTCTCTCTCTCTTTCTCTCTCTCTCTCTCTATATATATATATAGATAGATAGATAGATAGATAGATAGATAGATAGATAGATAGAATTATCTTTCTATAGATAGAAATCTATCACTCACTCCCCATATATATATATATATATATATATATATATATATATATATATATATATATACAGATTTATTATGCGTAACTTAGATGTATCAGAGGATTGAAAGTGAGGATCGAACTCAATGCTCAATCGATCTAGTATGGCAACACAATGAAGTGCCCCTCTCTCTCTTTCTCTCTCTTTGTCTCCCTATATATATATATATATATATATATATATAGTAGCGGCCATAATAAAAGGAACTGAAACATCAAAGACATAAATATGTGTATTATTTAAAAAGTAATGCATGATTAGCAATGAAATTCTTACCGAATAAAGATTAGGTTGTAATGCATAAATATTATACAAAGTTACAAAAGTTTACATAATAGTTTTTTTTTTTAAATAAAGATTAAATGGAACAAAGGAAATAAGCTACTGGACAGAGGTTAAGAGTTAATAATGTGCATAAACTTTTAATTTACATTGCTAAAAAATCTCGATGGAGCTTTTCAACAATAAGTAAAAGTTCATTTATCATTAGGCCTTTATTTTTAAGCAATATGGCAAATTCTACGCACAAAACGCTCTCTTTTGAAGAAAAAAAACTCATTATCGCTATCAAATAAAAAAGTCAATTTCAGAAATTTCCAATATCTAATCTAAATCTAAACTTATTTATAAATGGAACTTTGTCTGTGTGTGTGTGTCTGTCTGTCTGTCTGTGTGTCCGTTATTTATAGACTCCGAAACGGCTGAACCGATTTTCTTGAAAATTTACACAATTGTACTATAAGTGTCTGCGAGTGTTCTTAGCTAGGTTTTGTGTCGAGGTACCACCGATAAATATCGAAAATCGAAAATCGAAAAAATCGGGTTATAGAAGGAGTTGTCCGATTTTAAACAAATTTGATACACTCGTAGACAAAGATATAAGAAATGATATTCAGAAGTTTCAAGGTTACAGTTCTTGCAATAGTGCAGAAAATCGATAATATATATATATATATATATATATATATATAAGGCAGGATGTTTGTGTGTGTCTGTTTATCTGCCTGTATATCTGTATTTTTTTCAGCCCTTTTACTTTAGTTTTTGCTTCGGGTTTGACTCTAAGTAGGTATAATTGTAGTTCTTAGTCTCAGCCACGATACCATTTACTCACAGGACTTATTTAGCCTTCAAAATTCAGTTTACGATGAAAAAACTTATTTGATAGCGATACCAGGAAATCAAAATTTGACTTACAACCATTCATTTTTCTTTCAGTCTACGGTTTTGCTTTAACTGGAAACAACTATTGCTTTTTAGTCTTTCGTGCCAACGTCCTAAGAGTCTGAGCTCCAGGGCCATGGATTAGTTTTAAAGCTTTCATTACACCCGAGTAACGCTGGGCTATACAGATAGTTGTTCATAGGTTTAAAAGTGTCGTTCATCATGTAATTAATTAGCAGGTATAAAACAGATAAAACGTTAGATGCAAAACTAAAAACCGGCAGACCTCCAAAAACATCGGAAAGAGAAGATCGTTGAATTGTTAGAATAACTACAAAAACATTTTGAAAATGCTACATCAACTGCCCGTGAATTTAATGAAGACACAGATAATAAGGTCTCAAGGAAATCGGTTGCTCGGCGGTTTAAAAAAAATACAGGATTGCATGCCCGTATTCCAGCTTCGAAGCCTCTCATTTCAAAGTGAAACTAAAGAGCACGCCTGGAGTATGCAAGAGAACATGTTGTTTGGACTGAGGCACAATGGGATACAGTTCATTTCAGTGATGAGTCCAAGTTTACTATATTTGTTTCTGAGGGCAAAACTTACGTACGCCATAGAACAGGTGAAAGACTGTCTTCGCAGTATGTCAAGAAAGCCGTTAAGTTTGGTGGCGGCAATGTGATGATGTGGGGAATGATTTCATCTGCAGGAGTTGGCCCTATCATCCACGTACATGACAATATCAATGCTGAAATTTACAAAAGGCTTCTTCAGCAGCATGTGGTACCAAGATTACACCATAATCTTTATGAAACTCCTATTTTCATGCAGGACAATGCACCTTGCCACAAAACTCTAAAGGTTATGGCTTTAGTTGAAGAAGGAATCGTCCTAATGAAGTGGCCAACCCAGAGCCCTGACTGGAATCTAATAGAAAATGTTTGGAAGATAACTTGAGAGAGAAAGGGCTCAGAAAAGAAACCCGAAAGACCAGGATCACCTATGGAAAGACGAATAGGAGGGAATTATTGCTGATTTTTGCAAGAAATTAATTAGATCATGTGGTCGACGATGCAGAGAAGTCATTGAAAATAGGGGGATGTTTATCAAATATTAAATTTTGTTGATATTTTGTTCTCAATCAAGTATTAACAAGATCGTTCCTTAACTTTCGTCCAGTAGCTTATTTCCTTTGTTCCATTTAATCTTCATTTTTAAAAAAACTATTATGTAAATTTTTGTAACTTTGTATAATATTCATGCATTACACCCTAATCTTTATTCAATAAAAATATCATAGCTAATCATGCATTACTTTTTAAGTAATACACATATTTATGTCTTTGTTGTTTCAGTTCCTTATATTATGGCCGCTACCATATATATATATATATATATATATATATATATATATATCGGGTGCGATGGGTATATAGTAGGCATTTTATATTTTAAATTTCGCACTAGAGAGGGTTTTTTTATTTTGACTGCAGTGTATAATAGGGTCAGTTGGGCAACATCTGTGAGAAAATGAGTACATTGACAAATGAGCAAATTACTCCGACAGAAATTTTGAAACACCTTGCTGTACAGCTTGGCATTCGCACTGGAAGTTCCAATATGAACATTTCAGAGTGTTTGTGTGTCAATCTGAGGACAGTGCATTATCCAGTCAATATCATGGTTTTTAGAGTGATCGCTTTCGATGACGACATTATGTCTCCATTCACCTTACCGAAGGGCCTTAGGCTCAACACTGAGGCCTACATCAAGTGCTTTAGGAGGTAGTGCTTCTCTGTGTCAAAAGGGTGACTACTGGAAAGTACTATGTCTGGCAACAGGAATCTACACAATGCTACACAAGCCAAGGAATCCAGTCATAGCAGTCACACAATGTCTGCGACTACACCATTCCTTACATCTAGCCACCTAACTACCCAGAATCCAACCCCTTCATTATTATAGGTGGGGCGCAGTTTAACGAGAGACCAGCAAAACTCCTTGTAACGCGAAAGATGAACTTAAGACAAGCATTACTGAGGCATTCGCCAATTTAAACAAGCAGACCGTCTAGAAAAGTTGCAGGAGATTCCCAAGTCGTCTGGAGGCCGTGGTTGAAACCAATGGCGTTTTAATTGAATAAATTTACTTTTTAGTACTTCAAAATGTTTTGTATAATTTTGAGAAATATATTTGTTTAAATGAGATATCATTGTTGTTGACATTTGTGCGTAACTTAGAAGACAATTTATCCATCGTGCCCTTTATGTGTGTGTGTATTGAGATCAAATATAGACTGGAACACAATACAATGATAAGATAAAGAACAAATGAGAAATGTTTGTGAATAACATGTTTTGCTTTTATTGAAGCTTCCTCAAAGAATGAAATATGAAAGACAAACAGTTTGAGATATTTTGTGTCGCTTTCTCCTACTTATTCCTGATTATATATATATATATATATATATATATATATATATATATATATATATATATATAACTAATAACTACAACACTAACCAAAAAAACACCGCCAATAAATGCAACGGCCGAAACAAAGACAACTGGCTACTTAACAATAAATGCCTAACCAACAACATAATATATAAAGCCATCGTAAGAAAAAATGTCAACACAGACGAAAAACATTTACATAGAATGCGCAGAAACAACATTCAAAGAAATATTTGCTCACTCACAAAACATTCAAAACGGAAAGATACAAGAACAATACAACACTATCAAAGTACATATAGAGCCAAAAAGAAAATAGCATCACTACTAAAATTAATTAGGAAATCTTAAAAAGTGCGCACCACACAATCGCAGTAGTAAAAACTGCAAAGTACTTTTGGAGGAAAAATTCGCGATCATTACCTTTAAAAACCATAGTAAATTATTTAAAAAAAACACAATAATTGGGAAATGTAGGCTTCCGAACAAATATTTACTTTAGTGTCTAAATACTAACAAAGCAAATAAACACAACAAAAAACGCAAAACACAAAACGCAAAGCACAAAACACAACCCCAAAACTATCACATATAATATACATGACTAAAATCTCAATCACGACCAAAATAAAAAAAATAAAAAGTCAAAGAAAGAAAATGGATAATACAACAATCACCAAACAGGAAAAAATCACGCACTATACGAATAAATAATGAAAAAAAAAAAACACATACGCACAATCGCAAACACTTAACCATGGCGTTAAAAAATTTAAAGCGAGCATATATGCTGTTACGGTAAAAAAAAGTCAACCTAGCATAGTAAAAAGATGTAAACCCAAAATGATAAAAAGAGGTCAACGCAATATAAACCAATTACACAGACATACACTTAAGCTCGCTAAAAATAGGTTAACACAATAAAAAGCTATTAATCAGCAGCAAATTCTACACCACTTAAGAAACAAAAATAATCAAGCAAAAAAGAATAACACACACACACACAAAGCTATTAAATTACATTAAACTTCATATAAATACGAAAAATTTGGAAACGGCAGAAGAAAAACGAAATACCCTTAAGAGTGAAGACATCACGGTAATGCCTTCACGAAACTTCGAAGTCAGCATAACTGAAATAACACTGCTCAACTTATTTGCGTTAATTATATCAACGTTCTATTTTTATCTTGATATCGAGCACTTTATGACAAAAAACTTGCTTACTTAAAATGCCTTTCTACAGTAAACAGTTTCACAATTCAACAATAGATAGATAGATAGATAGATAGATAGGTAGATAGATAGATAGATTTACGTCTACTTGTTCTGTCAATTTTCTCATTCCTTACCTATCAGTTCATCTTCTGATTCTACTGATGTAATTATCTACACTATAGTAACATTGTTAGAGATAATTAGTATTAGTTGAAAAGTAAGCTTTAATGAACGCTGAATACAGAGCAGAGTTCTCCTGAATATATGTATTCAAGCCAGAGCTATTAATGGACGAAATGGATTATACCACATTGTCCCTTGCCTTATTGTTACAGAGAAAAGAAGTCCTTGAACAGAGAAGGTATTCTTTGCTGTCTGCAAGACCATGGCGGATTACCAGAAGCATGATAGGTGTCTTCCTCATTCTCGATCGAACTGGATTTGATCCTACTGCATTTTCGTAGTCAACAGATAACTTTTTCGTCTTCTGAAGTATCGTTTAGTTTGTGTGCTCTCTTCTCAGAAATCCGTTCGTCATCATTCATGTCTCTATCTCTGTCTCTTCAAAAGCCCTCGCTTACGCCTCTGGGTCCCAATACGTCCCCTGCTGGAGCAAAGTCTCTTTGTGAAACTGTGTCTTCCCGTTCATTCTGGTAACAGACACACGCATACTAGGAGTTGGCGTCTGATTGCTCCACTTGATCCAGCAGTGGTTCATTCTTATTCAGTTCCGTGTGTCTTTTTAGTAATATCGTTCTTGGTTTCGAGAGCCAAGATGTTAGAGAAGTTGAACTTCTTTATAACGGGAGAAATTGTTCATGGGGTGTTGTATTGGTGTCTGTGCATAGCAGCGTTATAATAGCAAGTAAGACCTCTGGGAGTAATTGTTATCAATTTTCTACAAATAACCCTTTATCAGTAGCTGCTAATTGAACAGTTTTCCAGAGTTATACTTCTCGCACAGGCCATTGCCTTGGGGGGTTATATGGTGTTTTTCTACTTACGGCTATTCCTTGCTTTTATATGAATAGTCGTACGCGTTCGGATATAAATGAAGTCCCTCTGACTGAACGTACGCGGGTGGCCTGAAGATGGCAAAAACGGAGCAAAGAGCTTGTATGATCATTGTCGAGGATACATATGGGCAGGGTGTCGCAAAAGGAAACCGCAAATATTCGTCAATTATTGTCAATATGTATTTTTTCCAAACCTTTATAATTCAATGCGATTCTTTCGTAGGCTTGCCTGGCTTTTATAATCTTAATGACCTTAATGGCGTTACGACGACAGAACCTGGGTTTATTTTTAGCGCAAGTTGATAATCTCTTTCACATCCTCAACTGAGTCGAGAGGGTTTCTGATTTTCGTCATGTGGACCATGTGTTTAATATATATATAGAGAGAGAGGGGGAGAGGGAGAGAGGGAGAGAGAGTCTACAGCTGCGTTTTCTTTATTGGAGCGGTATGTTACGTTGAACGAGTAACATGAGAGTTCCATCCTTCGCTTGGGTATCTTCTTATTTTTGATTTTGCTGGTTGTTTTCGCGTTAAATATAAATGCGGCTGATTTTTTTATCTGTAATTAATTTAAAGTGTCGCCCGATCAAATAATGCCTTAATTTTCTCAGTGATCAGGCAATAGCATAGGCTTCTTTCTCTATTGCAGAATGACTACCTTCTGATTTAGACAGGGTTCTGAAAAAAATTCTTTGGGCCTACCCGACTGTGTTAAAGAGGCGACTATGGCGTATACCGTGGTGTCTGTCTCTACTACCAGATATAGTGCATAGTTGGGCGTAGTAATGGTTGCTTTTGCTATTCCCCTCTCAATCATGCTAAGCGCTTTTTCTGCTATGGGTGATAACGGAAAGTTTGATACACTTGTTAGAGGATTTTTTTTCTTCTGAAAACGGCGGTATCCAAAGAGTATGGTGAGAGAAGATTACTAATGCACGGGGTAGAACGGGTAAATTTTGGGGGGCCAGTAGACTGAGTAATGGATTCAGACATTCTGGATCGGGTTTTATATTATTTTTACTGAGTATAAATCTAAGTAGTTGCATATTTTTACGTCTAAAATAACATTTTCTTCGTTAAGCGTCAGCTTGAACTTTTTAATAGCCGCCATGAATAATTTGATATTTCTGTCATGCTCCGCTCGATTTTCCCCGCAAATGATTACTGTATCGATTTAAGCATCGGTGCTTTGCAGGTTCACTTTCGAAATTATCTTGTATATCACCGGTTGAAATTTAGCTACCCTGTTTGTATTTTGCAAAATTGATAGAGTTTGCTTCGAGCCTCGAAGGCCGTATATGCTTTGCCGCTGGGCGTTTTATGGAGATGATAGGTACTTTTGAGTTCTATAGTACTATATAGACTATTTTTGGCTTTTCTTTCTATCATCTTATGATCTGTGTAAACTATTAAATGGATACTTAGACTATCTAAGAGCCCTAAAATTGACTCTCTTAACTAGAAATCGGTCGATGTAGATAGAATCTTCCACGTCATGCTCCCCATACATTTTAAGCGATAGCAGATATTTTAGTTCTTTGATCATGTTTTCATAAATTTTGGCCCTCTCGGCCTGAGTCGGGGAAATACGACAGACGTCCTCCCCTAAATTGTATGGCACTTTGAATGTTTTTTATTTTTTTTCTTTCGCATAGACAGAGAGGCTTCTTTGCCGTTTTGTAGGGGGACGCATTACTTAGGGAAGAGGACTGTATGTAGGACATGGAATATGAAGTGTTTTTCTGAAGGAGGTGGGATCTCGACTGAGATAAACTTTCAGGGTGAGGATTGAGTGAGTAGTGGTTCAGGTAATGATTTGGAAACAAGAGAGGACGCGATAGAGGTCAAGGGGCATGATGCCTTTTGGTAGTGGTTTAGTGAATATTTGAGCATCTAGTTTTGCTTTCAGCTGCTTAACTTTTTCAGTTTTTTTTTAAAACCAGGACCGTACAACCTTTGCAGATGTTTAAATGATGTACTTGATGCTAGGGCACCGCCGTTGACTCTAGTAGAGAGAGTGGGACTGTACAGGCTTTTAGTTCCTGACGCTTTCCTCTGACTCTAACAGCAACAAGCCCTTCACCCTTTTCCTTCTCTACAGCTTTACAAACAGCGAGCAAAATCTCTTTGGGAAATGTGGGCTGTAAACGGGACCCAACCTGGGGTTTGACCACTCCGGTTCTAGCCATTGGTATACCCATCACATGCGAGGTAGAAACAACAAACTCGGCCAAAAGGGTTTTTTGTTCGCTTGGGGACTGAACTCTAGAAGCCTTATTCTTTGCGCAGGAAGAAAAGAGGTTACCAGTCTCTCCACAGTTCCAGTTCTTCGACCGGTCACTATGACCAGAAATTTCAGGCCCACTACATCGAGACCGTTGAAGACGGAGAGGAAGGCTTCCCGATCGAGCATGATGTCAATACTCCATCCCCGTTCTGGTCATCATAACAGGAACTTAGTATTTGTACTTACTGAGACAGTTAGACAACCAGATTCTCCCCGATAAATTGAGAAGAAAACTCGAACAACGCTACTTTGGTTCTTTGTTTACAGTCTCACTCGATTCTCAAGTTCAGATTTTTGTGATCAGATTACATCTGGCTACCTTTACACAGTCTTCGAGCGTGGATAGCAGTATATTTCATTTGTAAAAGCCCGATTCCTTAATTATTCTTTAGGTCTCAATCCCAGGGACTCTACAGACTTAATCACCGTTTCTTTCGTAGAACAATAAATTTTTCGCGCACGCTTCTCGACTACGAAGACTGACACAATTATTTTTCAGGCTTCTTGCGTTCTTGGAATTTTTCCCAAATTTCATCTTCTATTATGAGGTGTGCGTAACACTTGAATCGATCAAAAAACTCCGTTATGTTGATCACACATTTACCGATGGAATTTCTATTAAAAGGGCGATTCCTCATCCTCCGCATAGTCATTCTTTGCATTAGTACTTTTCATGTTAGTATTTTGTCTGTTTTTAGCATCCATACTTGTTTTTTTTCTTTTCAACATTCGGAGAACGACTATTGTTTTTAGGCTTTGTTTTTTCTTCTTTTTTATCGAGTGGGTTCACCTTCGAGGTACTCTCAAACAAGTTTTTTCTTCATTGTCCGATGTTTATCAGCCATTTTGAGGGATTATACTTTTTCACAATTTTATCCTCTTCAGGCCAAATTGTGCATGTTTGTATGTAAGTGTGTGTATGTAAGTTTTTATATATATAATAAAAAATGAAAAAATAAAAAACGATATAGAGAAATTAATTTAACAATACAAAAATTATGCAATTAGCACAACGAAAGAAATGGAATAACGGATAAGCACCTAATACTATTTTTACTAGCTGAGGAGAAGTAAGTAAAAAATATTATAAGTAAAAAAAAAATTATAACACAAAAATAAACCAGGTGACAGAGAAAAGGCGACACTCAGAAAAATAAAAGAAAGATATATAACCACTAAAACAATTAAAGTAGACAATAGACAAAAAAGTTTGGAAAAAAGAGGAAAAAAGTTCGCCGATGCAAGCGACCGGAAAAAATAAAAGATTGAAATGTAAACACTAAAAATAAAGCACACTAAAAATCAAATAATGCACAAGAAAAATTAAAAGTTCGCCGAACAAAAAAGAAATACAAAACATTTAACTCAAAAAACTAAATGAAAGACAAAAAAACAATAATCTTGTGTAACTCGGGTACACTAGAGAAAAAAAAAAAAACGATTTACTAACGCGGGAGGGAAAATTCAAAAATGAAAATAAACTGAGAAGAAAAATTCAAAAAATGTCTAATACAAACAAAAATTGAGTCAAAATAATAAAAATAAAGTCAGACTTAACAAGATGTGAAGTCCATCCTTTAATAAATCACGTATATCTAAATAAAAATAAACCGGTCACAAACGAGAACTAGCCAAAAGTATGAACTCACTATTTACCCGAGTCTCCCCACAAATCTGGATGTGGCATAAGGCTGATTTTAAGTGTGGGGCATTCCGAGCGCGTACGCTTGGGCAAAAAAAAATCCCCGTAGACTCCGCATACGCGAGCTCGGACTCTTGTCAATTTTCCCCAGAGGAAAATTTGCACTTCGGTAAAACCTCGTCTGGTTTCCAGTCTGCCCGAAAGTATAGCGTCCAACAAAGTCAGAGCTCTGAATACAAGCAGAGTTCTTTTGAATATATGTATTCAGGATAGATCTATTCTTGGAGAAATGGATCACACCATATACACATTTTTATTTCTTAAATTCTCTTTTTGTAATTCTCTTCCTTTCTTTCGTTCCTTCTTCTGGACACTTTCCTTTTTTCGTGACTGGGTCCTTTTTTTTTCTTTCCTTACCACTCTCTATCTCGTTATCATTCTGTCTCTATTTAACTCTGTTTGAATCTCCCTCTTTTCCTCCGAGTCCTCCCTCACTTAAGCGCAGAATCTTCTCAGTTTTATATATTTTTTAATTTCTTTACTCTAAACCTATAAATGAGTTATTCATCTTCTTAATTTTAAATGGCCTTTTTTTATCTACGCCTTTCTTTTTATTACACCTTCGAAAAATCCTGATCTTCAAATAAAGGGCTTTCTAATTCCCAGCGCGCTGATAATTATTTGATACCAGCGCCATCACTTAACCCCTAACATTATCGTAATTAGAGCGATCATCTCCGCTGACAATCAAAAGTAATAGTAACAAAGTTGTAAGAGAAGCCGAGACGGTGTTTATCCTAAAAAAGAACAAAAGAAATAAATATCCGTGGAAGCAGAAGACCAATTGCCGTTCCTATTGTAGCACATTATTCATGACTGATTAACTTAACGACTTTCACTGATTTGTTCACAATAGAAATCGCTGGTGTCTGTGCGACAAGGAACGTTAATTTTTTTTAATAAATCTTTATCACGTTTTATTAGATACCGCTACAGAAACGCGATAGCTAAATTTTAAAATTAATTTTAAAAAATGAAAAATCTTTATTGAAGCTTTTATTTTAGTTTTTATTTACAGCTAATAGATTAAATTTAATATTTCTGATACAATTTTTTTTTTTTAATATCACCCCGAGCAAGGCGGTAACGCCACTGATGTGCAGGGGGCTACGTAAGAGTGAAAAGATTGGAAAAGAGAAAGCCGGAAACCACATCCTAAACAGGAAACAAGGGATGAGCCTCTTCACCCGTTCAATAGACGTGGGTGGAGTGTGAACCGGGCGATAGTTTAGTCTATCTACTCCAATTAGTCTATCTACTCCAATATTGAAGTAAGGAGTGTTTGTTTTGAAATTGCTAAAAACTGATGATTTTAGCGCCATTTTAGCTATCTGTCAGCACACAATGTAATTCTCTTTATTAAAATATCTTTTAAAATAAAATATACATTTCTGAAACTTTATTTGATGAACATTAACTGATCTAAAGTTTAATTAATCTGATTGGAAACAAATATTACTTTTAGTTTACATTATCGCAGAAATGCAATTTTTAACACTGAGAACGTTTTAAGGAATATAACTTACTTGAGGAATATAACGTGAGCGACTTTTTATATGAATTTTAACTCACCAGTAATCTGAAAAGTTTACGAAAATATTCTCCGCGATCTGATGTTTTATTTAAATATTAATTGTACTTTGACATTTAATTTACTATAGGAATCGCTCTTATTTTCTGATCTTTATTAAGTTTGGGGTATTATTTCATCATGGTATTCTCATTTATTAGCGTATCTCTGGAGGTACCTAAATTTTATGATTACCCAAACTGTATTTAAGTAATGCATAACCGGTAATTTATTTTGCATTCCAACTACTATCAAAAAAGTTTTTATTGAGCAAAATGATTTCTGTGAAATTTTTTAATCAATTTTGGCCAGTCTTTTCTTCATGCGCTTGTTACCGTTTTTTCTTTCTTTTTAATCCCAACTTTGTAGGTCAGATACTTTTCGACTGTGTGAGTTGAAAATAAAAAGGAAGTAGCTTCCCATGTGACCAAAGAATCCAAGAGAAATCATCTTTAGTGACGTCACTTAAATTAATTCGGCCACGAAAGCCTATGGATTTATAGGGTATAAATCGATTCTCTAACTACATTTCAAGATACGATGTCACTTCCCACGTTTAGCGCCATATAAATGTTTTACTTTGCTTGTCCCATCTGTAATATCCACAGTGTATCATGAAGCCTTCTCTTTGAAACACTGGACTTATTTTAATTTCAAAGGCTCAGAATCGAACTGTGGAGCTAATTCTCACCCCAAATCCCATATTTATAACTTTCATCGACGACCTTTGATTATATGACGAAAAGTGGTTTTTGGAGATATTTTATACGCATTTGGAGATATAAAATACGCATTATATGCAGCAAAATAGATAGATAGATAGATAGATAGATAGATAGATAGATAGATAGATAGATAGATAGATAGATAGATAGATTATATTATATAAACAAAGTGAAAACTGAACTAGTTAGCTATTTAGCTTGCTTGCTAGCTAGCTATATATCTAGATAGGTAGGTAGATAACAAATAACTAGGCAACTAACCAACCAACAAAAACAATGTTCATGTATCTGGACTCCTCTCCCCACCCCTCAAAAAAAGAAAAGAAAAAATCTGTTTTTTGAAATAATCTTTGCAATGAAAGAGTTTACAAATTCATTTTCTTCTTCAGTTCTAAATATTCTGCATGTTCAAGTTTCCAATGCTGTATTGTTTCATTTTTTGAAAACCAGAGAACTTAACAAACATTTTAAAACTGTGCATATGTGTGTCTGTCGCTCTTCCGTTCCATGTTTCAATAACTTTATAATAATCTAAACCTGTTGCTTAGCTAAATTTATAATTTAAAATTCGTAGTTTCTAATATTAATTCGTAAAAATTTTTAAAACAAATTTTAATTCTCATTTTAAGGTGAAATTAATAGTCAATTAGTAATACTGATCTCTATTTTAATTAAACATTAACATTAATACATCAATAAATTGTTTTTAGGGTCTGTTGTCATGTTCTTCTAATTAAAAATTACTTCTATTTTTATTGGTCATTACAGACTACGTAACAATGTCTCTGCAATTGAGGGGGTTTGGTAAGTTTTGAACCTTTAAAAATTTTCATCTGGCAATTAGACCATCATTTGAGAAGACACAAGAAGTGTCGAAACAAAATAGCTATTTTGTAGTGATATTATAACATACTTATGTTATAAATAAATATTACACACACACACACACACACACACACACACACACACACACACATATATATATATATATATATATATATATATATATAGTTATAAGTTATGCTATAGTGGGTTACTTATCTATTCTTTTCCCGTTGTAGTGAAGGGTAATTGTATACCGTTGCAGGTTAACGGAATTTGGCTTTGTAGTAGAGAGCTCACTATAAGTCATAAAATGATTATAAAATCAAGAAAGGCAATTTGGGTATAAAATAACATTTATATATATATACGCATATCAATTAATGTTTTACAATTAAAGCAATACTTGAAATAAAGGTCCAACGGAGGTTAGAATGTTCATGGCAAATAATGAGCTGAAAGAGATCAAAGGCTTAGGAATGTGGGGAGCGGAGGTATATGAGGAATGTCTTTGAAGTAGTCGCTCCTGAGGTCAGTAAGTACTTTTGAGACAGGGAGAAAGAAAGAGGCCAGCGTAGTAACCGCTTGACTTAGGTCAAGGGGATATTAATTATACTCTTCTCCTCTCGTTTTCACGTCTATCTGCCAGGGTCTTGTCTGTATCCGCTTTTTATATCTGCTTTTTGGATCAAAACAGCTCGCTTTGAATTGCACACTTGTATTTGATTCTGGGCTTCCCATTGACTGGTAAATAAAATTCGCGTAGGCTCGCGAAATGAAAATTTGATATCTGATTAATTTTTATTTTTCAACCGGAATATCTGCGCGAATCTACCTGCGCAGAGACGATTTTTGTTCAATTGCTTTTTAGTCGGTATAGAGCAAACATCCTGTCCCTCGCTTTTGCTTGGTCGGTATCACCACAATGCTATATTTATGGGTAAAAGTGTTCAATATTAAAGACAGAGCGTAATTAAATATAAACGCCAAAACGGTGATAGTCTTTTCAATCTTCAGGGCGAAAATTACGTTGAAGCAGGAAACAAACTGCTGTCGCTTGATATTACCCTTATATATATATATATATATATATATATATATATATATATATATATATATATATAATTGAATGTTTAATTAATTAGTTTTTGGTCATAATAAAATTAGACCAGTACACATTTGTAAGAAAAAGTGTTCAATACAATTATATGGTAGAACATTTGAATGTTCTTCATTTGTAAACACGTTATTACGCGACCTTGGTTTCTACCATAAGTGGTGTCTTCAGGCGATTTGCAATAACTGATTTTACCGTTTACCGTTTTTTTTTTAACGCTCACGTAACGATAAATGAAAGAACAGAAATTATGAGTAAGTGTAACCATACCAAAAAATACCTATTAGGTTCATACAACTATGGATGAAATCGTTATAATTTCCTGTAATTCTAAAAATTGCGCGTTCAAAAATTCACCGTTACGTGAGCGTTCAAAAAAAAAATCACCATTACGTGAGCGTTCTTAAAAAACGGTAAACGGTAAAATCAGTTATTCCAAATCGCCTGAAGACACCACTCATGGTAGAAACCTAGGTCGCATAATAACTCGTTTACAAATGAAGAATATATATATATATATATATATATATATATATATATATATATATATATATATATAAAGAAAAGTTTTGTTTCTGACATATCACGATGGTTAATGAAAAAGTGATCACCTACATAAACCAATCACCCATATATACTACCCAGGCAGTGATAACAGTCGCTATACTCACTGTAGACCTTGACAGGAGAAAACATACATATATCTATATATACATAACTGGCTACTCGTGTCCGAGCAGAAATGTCTGCTAGTACGACTAGCGAATCCCTTTTGCAGTCGTCTGCTCAACACCCAGAGAGCTCACCTGTGGTTCATGCTGCAACTGTACTGAGCTGAACTTAGTTACAATAATTTGACGTGATTCATATTGTGTTATAGTATAATCAATATTGGCTTAGAATGTGAAATCAGAGAGATGAATTCGAATTCCGTTCTGGTTTGTTGCATTCACTTACGCTCAAGTAGTAGGCCTCGTCGGTCAGGGTTGACCATGGGTAGCATCCTAGTTGTCTGCTTGGCTGGATCATCGGCGTCTGTGACTGTAAAAACCGATGCGGGAGTGACAGTCTTTGTTGCGGAGGCTGCATTTATGTTTTGTTTCTGGTTTGTCAGAGAAACCTATGGATCTATTTCTTCCCTTCCCACGGCTATCGGTTGAATAGCAGGACTGACTGAGTTCTATAGCCTTGGTTGACAACCAGTCTACTGCAAAAAAGAAATGGTATCCTATTCTGAGAAAATCTTTTGCCACATCAGTCAGGAATCGAAATCGTGTATCACGCATGACACTTAACTAACTGACTGACTGACTGACCGACGGACTGACCTAATCGACTATGCTGAGCAGACCATAGTTTTTGGGAGCTTCATGATCAAAAATTTGAACAACGCTAGTACGCTCAAACCCTCTGTCACAATGACTGGTAACTTTGTCCTAGCAGTCAACGGCTTCCTAACAGTTCTGTCTACCCAGTCTTTTTCAGGCACTTTCTAACAGTGCCACATCGAGAAGACACCTTCCTGGCAAACCGACCTTGTTGATATTCTAACGCGGGATTTGAACGCAGGTATTATATTTGAAAAACGAAAATTCTAACTATTCGTCCACGGACACATCTATAATTTACTAGCAGTATAGCCCAGTGTTGCTCGGGTGTAATGAAAGCTTTAAAACTAATCCATGGTCCTGAAGCTCAGACTCAGCCTAAAGAATATTTGTGTGAAGTTTGGTGAGCATTGGATAAAAATTGTGGATTTGTATAATGGACATACAGACAGATAAACAGACACACACAAACATCTTGCCTTTTATATATATATATTATCGATTTTATGTACAATTGTAAGAACTGCAACCTTGAAACTTCTGAATATCGGTTCTTATATCTTTGTCTATGAGTGTATCAAATTTGGTTAAAATCAGACCACTCCTTCTATAACCCGATTTTTTCGATTATCGATTTTCGATATTTATCGGGGGTACCTCGACACAAAACCTAACTATGAACACTCGCAGACGCTTATAGTACAACTGTGTACATTTTCAAGAAAATCGGTTCAGCCGTTTCAGAGTCTATAGGTAACGGACACGCAGACACACACACAGACACACACACAGACAAAGTTCCATTTATAAATAAGTTTAGATATATAGATATATACATAGCTTCAAATCTTTATTTATACAATCCTTTTAGTTGACACCCTTTGTCATGCTGAATTTGTTCAATTGGAAGCCGTTGATGGTTGCCATTATCTCACTCTCTCAGCTAATTGCCTCCCTCTTTTATGGCACGGGCAAGTAAAGGGGCAAAATATTACCTGTATTCGTATCTGGTAAATATTTGCCCGGTTTAATTAGTGCCAGGTAAGTTTCCCCTATCAGTAACCCCAACCTACCACTGCTATATCTGAAATTTGATACTGCGTGTCACTGTGAGAAAGATAGTTACAGCCTGTTTTGCAACGGAGATAGTGGTATATTTGTCATCAGCATCAGTAATCGATGTTCGCGTCAAGAAAAATCTAGATACCGAGTTGCAAAGAAGTCCCCAAATTCAAAAGATTGGCACTTCCATCCACCTGACACCGTGACGTTATTTGGTAAGTTTAGTAAAATATCAAGAATGGTGGTTGTTATTCGTTGAAATTTCTCTGTTGAAAAATTAAAAGTGTGAATGGGAGTGCGTTTGTCTACATCGACGTTTATCAATTTAAGATACCAATTTTAAAAAGAAGCTGTCCAAAATGAAATGACACAAAGAAGAAAACAAGTAAGCAAGAGTTAAAAGCTCAATCGAAAGAAAGAAAGAAAGTTAAAAATTCAGAAGAAGGAAAAAAATTTGAAAGAAAGAAAGTAAAAAGCTAGAAAGAAAGAAAGAAAGAAATCCAAAAGCTCGAAAGAAAGTTAAAAGCTCTAAAGAAAGTTCCGAAGAAAAAAAAGTTCGAAAGAAAGTGAAAACAAGAAAGAAAGAAAGAAAGAAAGAAAGAAAGAAATTTAAAAGCTCAAAAAAAAGGAAAGTTAAAAGCTCTGAAGAAAGAAAGAAAGAAAGAAAGACATTTAAAAGTTCATAAAAAGAAAGTAAAAAGCTAGAAAGAAAGAAAGAAAGAAAATGCTTTAGCAGAAAGAAAGACGTTTAAATGAATGTATAAATAGGAAAAGGAAAAGAAAAATCAAAAACGAAAAGAAAAAACAAAAGAGGAAACTTCTTCTGATGAACCTGAAGGGCATCTAAAATCAGAAAACTTTCGTTCTTGTCTCTTCACTCGCAATTTTTTTGTTGTTGTTTTCGTTGTTTTTCTTTCTTTCTTTTTTTTTTTTTGTTTTGTTTTGATTTTTTGGTCTTGCTTTTTGTAACTTTTTTATTTTTTTCACCCAGGTCTTTCGTTCCAATAATCCGTCTCTTCTTTTCCTTTTCATTCTTTTAGTTTCTTTTTTTTTTTCTTACTTCGTTTTGATTCCTTTTCCCCTCCTCCTTCCCAACCCAACACATTTCTCCCGTTTTACAAAGAGTGACATGATGGTGTGTCACTCGAGGTGAGACCTCCCGGGTATTAAGTTGGTACGCGGAGGGCTACTGTCGCTACAACGATCCGGACAATATGTGACAATAACCCCACCCATCAGCTCAACAGACATACACAAGTGGCATCAGCTTGTTTGCCTCTGATCCTCACCCCAACAAGTACGGAAGCTTGCTTAACGTCTTGTTGCGATCCGTAAGCGGCCACCCAGCCATCCGTCATTAACGACAGTCGTTCTGGTATTGCCGTCAATTTACGGGTGCTGAGGAAGGGACGACAAGAGCGAAAATTAAATCAGGTGCTGATAGCAGACACGGAAAGAAAAATGCGAGACCTTCTACAGAAGTTAGCAAAAGAAAGCGAGAAGAAAGGACTGAGCATAAAGTTCAAGAAAATTGAATGAATGGACATCAGCAGAAAGAAGACCTCAATATGCCAACTTCTGGTCGGAGAAATTAAAAATAAAACAAGTGACGAAATTTAAATACCTGGGAAGTGTTCTGGCAGAGGATAGAAAGTGTGACATGGAGATCCAGAGACACATTGGCATGGAAAAGGATGCATTTCAGAAGCTAACCAAAGTACTGAGAGACAGGAAAATCTCATTGGAAATAAAGTGTTGGATCGCTTTGTGATATCTGTTCTTCTGTATGGCAGTGAATATTAGACAATCTCCTCAATGATGAAGAAGAGTCTCAAGGCAGCAGAAATGTGGTCTTACAGCAGGATGCTGAGGATACCATGGACTGGGCACATGAGCAACGATGAGGTGTTGGAGAGAATGGAAACAAGGAGAAGACTCATACTTTAAATCAAGAGACAGATAACGTTCCTGGGACACGTAATGAGGAAAAGGTGCGTGGAGAATTTGATGCTCACGGGACGGATAGAAAGAAAGAGAGAAAGGAAAAAGCAGCGCGAGACATACTTGATAGGCCTGGGCAAGGGCATGGCTGTATCTGACTACCGGGCACACTGGACACGGGTCCGTGCCGATCCGTGCAATCATAATGAAAATCCGGGCAAGGAAAAATGTCTTCGTCAGAAATCAAACTAAATAATTCACGAAGAAAGAAAGAAAGAAAGAAAGAAAGAAAGAAAGAAAGAAAGAAAAACGAAGAAAACATCCGAATGAACGCAGTAAAAATTTGTTTATTTATTAATTTTGGGAGAAAAGACTGGTTATACTCAGAAAGTCCGAACCCGATTTCCTGCTTTCGTTCACGTTCTGTGCCTAATTTCCATTGGAATAGCCGAAAAAATCCGCAAAAATCATAGTTTCTGGAAACGGATGACATTGTCAATAAATCCGGGCAATTTTCTCTGTGCCCGGTGTTTTTTTTTAGCATCAGCTACAGCCCTGGGCAAGGGGATGGTAGGACGGAGTTTGCAAGTGTTACCAAGAGGAAAAATATTGAGAGCAACAAGAGACAGAGTCGAGTGGAAGTCCAGGATCGCCTACGTCCTGAAGAAAAAGCGGAAGGGACGGAAAATTAATCGAGGTGGGAAGAAAATGGATGGCACTACTTGCCGCTATCGTCTTTTTAACTGCGCAAATAGAATCCATTTTAATCCTTTGTTCGGTTTGAAAATGGAATATTTGGCCAAGAAACATTCTGACAAGACCAGGAATTTCATATCAAAAGAAAAGGCTCGGATGTTTCAGAGTTATTCAAACTTATTAGTTTCGTTATATATGACATGTGTCTTTATTCAAACCTATAGATCTTTAATCAAGATCTAATTGCCTTAATAGACAACGGCAGATTGTCTATCTGGGAAGAATATCTGCCTGAATCAATGATCAATCTGTTGCGTCCACGGGTCCACTCAGTCTTCCTCTACGCCTCGAATTCAGAACATTAAAAGCAAAACTACAGCAAATAACCCAAGCATTGGAGACGGAGTGTTACATAACCTCTCGGGACATCTTTTACATAAATCGCATCACGAATGACGCAGTAAGGGACAACTTCAAACGAGAAACAGGTACATTGTGAGTGCTCCTTATCAAGAAGAGGAACTTGTCCTCCTTACAAAGAAGAAGAGTTTGTCTTCCTTACCAAGAAGGGGAACTCTTCCTCCTTACCAAGAAGAGGAATTTGTTTTCCTTACCAAGACGCGGAATTTGTTCTCCTTACCAAGAAGTCAGTCAGTCAGTTAAGTGCCATACGTGAAACACGCTTGGGCGATAATGTCTCGAAAGAGACATGACTGACTGGGCAGAAGATTATCCCGCAGTAGGCTGCCATTGCTTTCTGCGGTAGACTGGTTGCCAGCCAAGGCTATAGAACTCAATCTGTCCTGTTATTTTACCAATAACTGGAGGGAAGAGACAGATTAACACCTTTCCCAAGGGTATTTGCGCGTAAGTAAATGCAATGGATTCAACTAGAATTCGAACTCGGCACCCCGATTTCTCGTTCCGAACCGATATCCATTGCACCACAACGCTCATCCAAGAAGAGGCAGTTAAAATGACTACGTCACGGGAGCCAACAATCTTTTTACTACTAAGGTACACAGAAGAAAGAGGCAGACTAAAAAAATGGACTGACAACTTCATTAAGTAGAGAAGATCTTCCGCAGAGACACTGCTTACCACAGAAAAGAGATATACGAGAGCTGACCTGGTGCTTAGCTGCGCATGGAACGTAAGTTCACGCTCAGTCGTAGGACTGATGATGATTTTGATGGTGTACGATGTACATTCTCATAATTGGATATTTTTATTACGTATTGAATATTATATAAAACTTTACCACCAAAATGTATTTGCGTCATTGAATCTGCAACAAAGGTTGTTACAAATGAAGTTACAAATTTCATTTTACTGCTATTTTTGCTGGCATTGAGATGACATTCTTTTCCTTGACAATCCTTGGTGCTTGACCTAATTAAACATTCTTTTGCTGCTTTTAAAGCAAATGGGTCTTTGATTAATCCCAGAGCAAGTACAACTCTTGAGCTTTAAAATAAAAACTATAAAAAACCATTGCATATTATGAGGATCGATAATGGTTGACTCTCGACATGAAAAGATTAAGATTATTGCGGTCAGAGAAGCATTACCTCGGGAATCCACCACAAAATGCAACAGTTTGGGGGAATAAACTGCTTGAGGGGAACTTACCCTTTACCAAAAGAATACAAAGAGAATGAGGATGAAGATGAGGATATGTATGTGGCACAGAGGATCCTGGACGTGAAGGTATGAACTGGTGGAACTAAATCCAAGAAATGTAGTTTAATCGAGCATATGTCATGAAAACAGCAGTAGAGTAGCGAGAGGCAAGCAACGTTTTGTATGTGGAAAAAAATGGTTGGAGGGTGGAACACAATTCATCACCCACAAGACTGCGCAAACTCTAGTGAACTCGATCGAGGCTGGAAAGTTAGAACTTTTATACAAAACAAGACACCTCGATACAGCAGGATATTTTTAACACGATACATAATATCCCAAACAATTTCGGAACATATTGTTCTTGAACTCTTGCCGATTGCCATGTCAAATTTCATTAAAATTAGACAAGAGCTTCTTCAGCTAGCGCCGTTTTTCTGTTTTTACGCCATTTTTAATAGGAAATTAATATTTGTTTACATACACATTATTATGTTAATCGGTGCAAACAAACACCTGCATATTGTATTTCAACTCTTATGTTTGTGAAAAATAATAAACGTGCATCATATCTTATAACAACATTATTAAATAAATTTAAATATACATAACATATATTTATATAATTCCCTACAATACATTAGAATTTTTTATAAAGAAATATTTCGAATGTTTGACATGTTTTTGAAGACGTTATGTGGATTGTGGGTGTAAAACGTAAAAAATGGTTGGAAAATTATGTCATCACTTAATGGTAAATAAATAAATAGATGCACATTGGTTTGCCACCTTTACACATTTTGAAAGTACGAGTAAGTATAATACAAATATACTTATGATTGTGAAAAAACATACTTAGAAAAAACAAGTGAAAAAATTAAAACACTCGAGCTTACTAAGTGCACAAAAAGAGTAATCCATTTTTTTTTTTTTTTTCGTGTATTTCCTTAAGTAAATGAATGGAGTTTGTTTTCTAGGTTTCTTTTAGGGGGATGACCTTCACCTTTACTTCCTCATTTTGTATCATGAGCTGTTTTTAATGAAACCCAACGGGTTTATGTGTGGTCAAGTAAAATATAAAACATTTACCGTGACTAAGATCTCCAATTCTAAGCCCTGATAGCGCATGTCCAGGATATTTCTCATTCATTTTACACTTGGCGTATCCGTACAGGACCATATCCAGTTCGTCCAAAGTAAAGGTGAAACCAACAAATGGCATTGGTGGAGGCGGTGGTGGAGGCGGCGGTGGCGGAGGATGCTGGTAACGGAGAGGCATGACAGTAGGGGAGGCCATTGGTGATTGCTGCGGACCTGACGCAGGTCCACTTAAGGGTGGGTGACCTGGTGGGCTCATTCCCATACACATTTGGTTAGCCGGTAGACGAAGTCGCTCCATAGTGAATCTGAAGAAAAAAAATGAACGAATTTAAAGGATTTTATACAAATGGAGTTTTGTTTTTCATTCATCTTTCATTTATTTTATTTATTTATTTTTTTCTTCTTGGTTAATTTTAGACATTTTATCAGGGGTATCGGGGATTTTAGACGAATTGAGTGATAGTTTGAAAATGGGTAATAAAATACAGTTTCGAAACTCTATGAAGATGTGCCAATAACAAATCTTATTTTCATCGCCTGATCTTTGAAAGTCCACTGAGAGGTATTACAGAAATTCTAAAAAATAGATAAAAGAACTGGATAGGCATGTTGATCTGTCTGAATTTCTGAAATGAAGATTTATCATCTAAACTTATTTATAAATGGAACTTTGTGTGTGTGTGTGTGTGTGTGTGTGTGTGTGTGTGTGTGTGTGTGTGTGTGTGTGTGTGTGTGTCCGTTACCTATAGTCTCCAAAACGGCTGAACCGATTTTCTTGAAAATTTACACAGTTGTACTATAAGCGTCTGCGAGTGTTCTTAGCTAGGTTTTGTGTCGAGGTACCCCAAATAAATATCGATAATCGATAATCGAAAAAATCGAGTTATAGAAGGAGTGGTCCGATTTTAATCAAATTTGATACACTCATAGACAAAGACATAAGAAATGATATTCAGAAGTTTCAAGGTTGCAGTTCTTACAATAGTGCAAAAAATTTGATATCGATACCAGGAAATCAAAATTTGATTTACATCCATTCATTTTTCTTCCAGTCTACGGTTTCGCTTTAACTGGAAACAACTATTGCTTTTTAGTTTTTCGTGCCAACATCCAAAGAGTCTAAGCTCCAGGACCATGGATTAGTTTAAAAGCTTTCATTACACCCGATCAACGCCGGACTATACTGCTAGTTATTCATATACGGACTGTTATTCTCATCTTTTGTGCTGTTATAAAACAGTAGAAAAAATAAAAAAGAGAAGCCTCTGGGAATACAGTCAAGCCCGACAAATATCAACAGGAGTAGTCTTATCAGCATGCAGATTAAGTTAACGGCTTCTAATCCTAATCTTAGGATTATTCCACGGGACAATAGATGAGTGGATGAAAGTGCTGGTTTTTGAATTTGGAGATATGCTGAGTTCAATGGATTCAGTGGAAATGGTCGAGAAATCACTAAGCAGTACTAAGAACTATACTTTTTGATATTCTTAGACCCTCAGCGGAACAAGAACAATCTGTTCCCCGACTCCTAAAGAGTTCAGTCCCTTGAAGGTTACCGGGATTGACAAACATAAAGGTCAAACAACTTCCATGAACAATAACAACAAAAATAAGACATTGGTCCACAGGTAGATAATGTAAACAAATATATTAGTATTGAATGCATTATGAATATATTAACACTAGTGTCATATTAGTAATATATTTTAATTTTTAGATAAGTTCTCCTATCATCCAGTTTTAACTCCTCCCCGTTTTTGTTTTTTGTTTTGTTTTGTTTTGTTTTTTTTAGTAAAGGTTTATCCTTTGTTCCTTGTTTAGACATCTGCTTCAATTCTATACTTCTAACGTGTCCGCCTAACCTCAGAAATTTTATGAACTATTTATTTACTTTTTTGTTCCTCAATAGGTTTAGATGAACAAGGAAGACGCAAGCTAAAGAAAGATTCTAGTTGAAATATATATGTGACTTCTTACCAAATTTATTGTGTGTGTGTGTGTGTGTGTGTGTATTCCGTTACCTATAGACTCCGAAACAGCTGAACCGATTTTCTTGAAAATTTACACAGTTGTACTATAAGCGTCTGCGAGTGTTCTTAACTAGGTTTTGTGTCGAGGTACACCCAATAAATATCGAAAATCGATAATCGAAAAAATCGGGTTATAGTAGGAGTGGTCCGATTTTAATCAAATTTGATACACTCATAGACAAAGACATAAGAAATGATATTCAGAAGTTTCAAGGTTGCAGTTCTTACAATAGTGCAGAAAATTTGGTATCGATACCAGGAAATCAAAATTTGACTTACATCCATTCATTTTTCTTTCAGTCTACGGTTTCGCTTTAACTGGAAACAACTATTGCTTTTTAGTCTTTGGTGCCAACGCCCGAAGAGTCTGTACTCCAGAAGCATGGATTAGTTTTAAAGCTTCGAGCAACGCCGGGCTATACTGCTAGTATTATATATATGCGAAAATCTTATAAAAAATCATAGTAATATGCTGTTTGTAGAATCCGCAATATGGATGGAAATGAAACAATTTCTGACCGCACTTCCTAAAACTGGTTTAAGCATTTTAAAACTGGTGATATGACCCTTGAAATGAGGCCCGTAATTGAAAGACGATCAGTTACCGGTTATTACTTTTTAAAACTCAAGTTAATGGAAACGTTGAATACCAGAATTCAGAACTTTTTAGAAGCGCTAACATCATCGAAAGATATCATTTTTAGCAGTGACGTGTTAAGGTCTAAAATGTTGGTTGTCATGAGACAAAGGAAGCCCATCCACAACTACAATGCTGTTATTGGATTTTCATAACGAATAAATAAAATTTTTACAAAATACATATAGTAAAATGGATACAATTAATATTTTCGTGGAAAAAATGTGCATCCAATTCATCTAACACTCCGTTTTCAATGGACAGCATCATATTTGATTCCAAATTCTCCTCAGACAGCGAATTTTTTAACCTTGTCTTCTTTAGTTAAAAATATCTTCTCACATTGGTTATGGGTAATTGATATATTGCAGATGACTTTTTAAAATTATTTTTTCCTTTTTATTACTAAGACAGTTGTCTGCGTTTGTTTTTTATTGAATATAGAGATTGCAGTCTATCAAGGGCCAACTTGCTATCAGCTGACACCCTGGCCAGTTCGCCATTGATTTGTAGAGTATTAAATAAGATTAAAATACAGATTTCATTTTTTAAAATTGAAAATACTTTTGAAACGACTTACCAACAAAATATTACGCTATTAGCATATGTAAATTATTCCAACGACGTGGAAAATGTCCAAAAAGATATTTGAAGCATGATGAAGGGATCTTCTAAAGCTTTAGTTCCTAAATTTTTTAGCTCATGGTCCACTTTGAACACAGAATCTTCCTGTGGCACATGAAATTATTATAGTATATAAAATTATTTCCATTTTACATAGAATATACCCTATGTCTGTTTATTAGACACACGATTTCATAAGCATCTAAAATATTTCCCATCTCCAATGAAACGACCATTTATTATCAATATTTATTTTTAAATGTTTGAATATATATGACACAAAACAAAAAAATTAAAACTTAAAGAAACAATTCTTTAGCTTCAAAATATAAAACCAATTTCAAAATAAGAATAACTATAAGAAAGAAATTGGTTTCGAAAACATTTATTTAATGAGATCCTATATCCTGATCTGGTATATTCACAAATCATAGTAGAACACTTATAGCTGTAATGAGAAAGATTTTCACAACACTGAAAAGGTGTCATTTTCTTTCTACATTAAAAAAAAGCAATATATTCAATGCCTGACTAATTCAAAGTTATTCAAACACTAAGTAATGAGTAAATTTTCATAATCTAAATATATTATAATTATTTACATACATTAATTTAAGGACTAGTGATCAATAAAAGATCTATGGATTATTCAATAAGCTGTCGCCATATATTCGCCCGGCAACCCAGTAATTGGATGTAGTTGTGGTGCCATGGATATCGGCTCAGGATGAGAAATCGGAAAGCCGAGTTCGAATTCTAGTTGAATTCGTTGCAATCAACTTACGCGCAAATACCCTTTTATTAATCCATTCATTCTTCCTCCAGCTATGGGTTGAATAGCAGGATAGATTGGGTTGTATAGCCTTGATTGGCAACCAGTCTACCTCAGAAAGAAATAACAACCTACTTCTGGAAAACTTTCTGCTTAGACAGTCATGGATCGAAAGAGACATGATTGCCCAAGTGTGTATCACGTATGTCACTGTCTAGTCAGTAAAAATTATCAAATTTCTGTGCCCATCTGAAATTTGCTATGGCCTATTTGGGCCATGTAATCACAGGCTGATAAAAATCTTTTTATTAAAAACTGTAACATACACCTAAGGAAGACAAGAAAATGGCAACTAAGTTTTTAATTCGAATAGATTTGAAAAAATACATTCATAGGAGAATATAAAATATTTTTAAAATTCAGACTTGATGAGTCCATAATTTCCCAAAATCCATTTCTTTTTTATTCTTTACTTTTTTTTCCTTTTAGTGTACAGTTTGATCACTTTATCCGAAGTCTGGTTGTTTTCAATTGCAATTTTCCAGAATTTAAAATCAATATTTCTCATAAAGACCTCCGTCCCTATTTCACACCCATGAAAATATTATTTCGAGATCATGTGACATAAAAGCTGCATATCGTCATATTTTAGTACAATTAGAGAACAAACTCCTTTTTGAGAGTGTCCCGAAAACATCCCACCTTTGGGCAACGTACTGAATGAAAATCCTTTTTGTCAATTTCATTGACCCTTTTAACGTCAACTGCTAACGTTACGCCCGACAAAAGAGTTTCTCGGGTGCAATGATGTTTCCAGTCATTACTCTCAAATACACGCCCGAAATCTGTTTGTTTGATATGGGTGGGGTTCTCAGGCGCAGTTGGCTTTCGCTGATATTTTAACTGTGTTGTGACGAAACCAGTTGTATTTTAAATAAAACTAATTCTCGCATCAGGCAAATAAATGGAACAGCAGATACATGAAAATAACACGGTTTTGCAATGCAAGTAAAGCCTCTTCTAATTGATTATGCAAGTTTACTTTGTGTCACTAAGAGGATTGCATTTCGAGCTGAGATTTCATGTCTATAATAAATGTTTGCTGAGTTTAGCTTAGTTTGATACAAAGCCATGCTAATGGAACACCAAGTGATAATCGAACCCGCTACACATTGATGGCGTGAAATGCAAAATTTCTATATAAAAAGAATACTTTTCCATAAGCTCTGTATTTGTGGGTGGCGGAAATGGTTCTCCACAACTTCTTGTCATTTGTTGCTTTCTCCAATTTTTTCTGCTTTCTTAAGCAGGTACTCGCCGTTTTCCTCTGCTTCACTTGCTTTCTAGGTGTCTTGTGATTCTGCAAGTCTTCTTTTATCATTATAAGAGAAAAATGGCTGACGTTGTAACTATTATTTGATTTCAAGTAAATAAATTAATTAATAAATCCGTCTGATCCTTGATATTCACAACTAGATTTTGAAGACGCACAAAAGAAATAAAAATGGAAAATTCATGGCTCTTTATACTTTTCAGTAACAAGAAATAACGGTTCATTCCTTTAAAAAGAAAAAAAAAAGGAAATAATTTCCAGTAGCAAACAGCTCAGTAAAGGAGTTTTTAAATTGGCGAGAGTGTTTAAAGTTCTGAACCTCATTTATTCCGGGCCAAACAATGTTAAGAAAACATAATTTCTATTAATCGAATGAGTAGTAAAGTCTTTTTTATGTGCCGTGCCACTTCCAGACATTGGTGACCATGGTTCTCCAAAGCTTCCTAACTTTTTGAAGCTCTAAGCAATGTTTGTCTCCTTAATATACCTTCCAGTCCCTGTTTTGACATTTATTTGCATAAACTCGTTAGTTACTTGCTGTTTTTCACTACTCCCTCTTCTCTTCAATATATCCTTCGACTGTCAACTACTCTATGTGTCCCAGACATTTCAACTCCATCTTTCTGATCATAATCGCAAATGTACTTTTCATTATTATTTTCCCTAAAACCTCCCCCTTGTTCACACCTTGCGTTTATAGTATTCTCAGCATTCTTCTGTAGTATCACATCTCTGTTGACCAAATCTGTTCTTCATCTGTGTAGAGATTTTTTTTAATCATATCACCCCAAACAAGGCGGTAACGCCACTGATGTGCAGGGGCTACATAGGAGTGAAAAGATTGGAAAAGAGAAAACCGGAAACCACATCCTAAACAAGAAAAAAGGGATGAGCCTCTTCATCTGATCAATAGACATGGGTGGAGTGTGAACCGGGCGATAGTTTAGTCTATCTACTCCAATTAAATTTCCAACATTCACTGACATATTGGAGGACCGGTATTACAAAGCAGTTCAGCACTATTTTCTTTGTATCTCTATAGATTTAACTGTTTCTTAATACTTTCCTTAGTTTTTGGAAGGCATCTTGTGCAATTCTAATGCGCCTTTTGGATTTCCATCTTCCGTTAAAACACTTCCCGAATTTCTCTACTTGCTTGATTTTAACATCTCCAATTTGTAGCCCGCATATTGAGCTATCTATCATGGTAATGACTATACATTTTAATATTATGAATCAATATTAATGACTATACTGTTTCATAAAATCAATATTAATGACCAATCTGTTTCATAAAATTGAAGATGACCAGCATACTGGGCTGTCTCTCCTGTTAATAACTATGGCTTGCTTAACTTATATTTTTGGCATTCTTAACGATTTAAATATGAATCTTCAAGGAAAAACTGGCAATATATTTCAACATATGAAAACTACTGAAGATTTTCAGAAAATGTTGAGAATATGGCAAGGTAGATTTAGAAGTGATCATCCCACCTATTACATGTTTCCAGCATTGTTGAGAACATTGTTAATGATGACATATTAAGAGTATTAAGACACGAAATCTTGTCACAAATCACTTTTCTATCTCAAAACTTTAAAAACTATTTCCCTGAGGAGAAATTTGATCCAGTGAGAAAAAAGCCTTTGGATAAAAAATCCATTTGCTTTTCAAACCCCTGAATCAATAATAAAGTTAAACTTGTTCCCTAAAGTCAGTCAGTTAAGTGCCATACGTGAAACACTCTTGGACGATCATGTCTCGAAAGAGACATGACTGACTGGGCAGAAGATTATCCCGCAGTAGGTTGCCATTGCTTTCTGCGGTAGATTGGTTACCAGCCAAGGCTATAGAACCCAATCTGTCCTGTTATTTAACCTATAACTGGAAGGAATAGACGGATTAATACCTTTCCCAAGGGTATTTGCGCATAAGTGAATGCAATGAATTCAGCTGGAATTCGAACTCGGCTCCCTGATTTCTCCGTTCGAACCGATGTCCACTGCACCACAACGCACATCCATAGCCTTCACTTGGTAATATCTTTTACTATCAAGTATTATCGTAATACTGATACTTTTCAAAGGAACGATCTTCAGTCTCCCAGTTAGGACACACTGTTAATATTGTTCCCAATTCTTTTTTTTTCTCCCTCGTGTCAAAACAAGAACACGTATCAGTAGCTCAGTGACTTGAGAATTTTTCCCCTTTTTTACCTTACAAATAAGGAATCAATTCGCGGTCTATACGCACTTGATGACAACGTTAATTGGTCGGGATTTGGAACGCTATTCGCCGTCAGCCACGTTCCTCCCTTCTTCTCTGCCTCATCGACTCCTTAAACGTCCAGTGCTGCCCTTTATCTTCCCTAACACCCGTACCCCGTCTGCCCACAAACTTCGTAGTGGCTCGCACTCTGTCGGGAGATGGCGCAGGGTTACACGATGACTACAGTCGCCAGAAACAAAAAAAAAAATAGTTCTTCTCCATCTAACTCAAAACATTGTCATTGCGCGACATTTTGATCATTTAGAACCACAGATGGTTGGGACTCCATGCCACTCAAGAGTAGACGTTAAGTAAAGAAGAAAGAGAGAGAGAGAAAGATTGTTATAAATTGCTAAAATACCAAAAATAAAGAGAGAGAGAGAGAGAGAGAGAGAGAGAGGGAGAGAGAGAGAGAGGATAAACGAATAAAAGAAGGAGATTGTAAAAAATGAATTCATCTCTATATTTCAGTCTGATCTTGATAGAGTTTATTGAGATCTAAGCCCTTAATGCCTCCACATCTATCACGGATAGATGGTTAAGTTCTACCTGTCCTCTTTTACCCATCTATATGTGTTTATATATACGTCACTCGAAAAATATTCGGGATGAGTAGAAGAAAAATAAGGACAGATAATAGGATGAAAAAGAAGGAGAAAGAGAGAGAGTGAGAGAGCACAGTGTTGTAAGAATGTCAAGACTACATATAAACAACGCGAATAAAAGGTGTAGAAGAAAAAAAAGAAAGAGAAAAAACAATAAAAAGAACAAATAAATAAAAAAAGTCAACAGGAGTGAAAAGCGTAGATAAGAAAGAAAAAAAGGAAGGAAGGAAGGAAGGAAGGAAGGAAGGAAGGAAGGAAGGAAGGAAGGGCTAAAATAACAAACTGGATAAAGAAGTAAAAGAAATCAATGATAAAAAAACGAGTAAGATAACATGAAAAAAAACATAAGGAATGTTCATGAAAAAAAAAGAAAATAAAGAAAAATCAATCAATAAAGAAAGAAAGAAAGAAAGAAAGAAAAGAGCAGAAGGAAAGAAAAATATGACAATTGGGAACAATAGGATGAATCACGGAGAAACTGCGACGACACCGAAAAACTGAAGCTTTGCTGCCGCTTTGTCAGTTGTCCCCACTGCCAAAGTGTGAATGAGCGGCTCTAAGAAGGTGAACCCGGCCAGAAGCGACCGCTCAGAAACGCCCAGTGTGTGAAAAATCAACGTGGTTTAGTTTTGTTTGTATGGTCCATTCTCTTCAAGTGCGGAGACTAAATATAATAACAAGTAGCAGAAGACAATGCACTCTGACACAATGGCCGACAATGGTGTATAAACACCGCCTGCTGTCCTACCGACTATTCTTCCATCTAAGCCCTTAAACTTTCTGTCTGTCGATCTCTCAACGTCCCGCTCTGTCTACCAAATCTTTCTCGATCTCTATCAGCTCATCTCGAGATAATAACAGTATTAATATCACGAAACAGAAGTAATAATATTATGAAGATGAGGAGGCGGGAGAACAGGAGAAAAAGGGAAAAGAAGAGAAGGAGGGAAAAGAACAACACAGTTAACGAAGTTCGTACAGGAAAACTAAAACAAATAGGAATTACAATGAAAATGCTAAAAGCACAAATTAAAATAGAAGGAAAAACGCAATATACAGAAAAGTGCTTGAACATTGCGTAGAGAAGTTATTTGAACCTCAGAAAAATCTGCTAGAAAATTGGTGCATGAACAATTACAACAACACAATAGTTAGACTCATTCAAATTATACAGTTTAATGCATTAACTTGAACCAAAGTGTTGTATCCCGGTAGGGGATAAACAGAGAAAGAATAGTGCAAGAAATAACTCTTAATACTGAGTATACGAATAACAAGTAAGAAGGCAATGTCTCTGTATAGGACGTATGCGTCCGTCTTGACAAGTAGGCGTCCGTCTAGTGTCGTCTAACTCTCGTCAAAGGCCGATGGGTGTTGACTCTCGTATACTGACGAATAATCTTGATCACTCCCGTGTAATGACGAAGACTCTAGTATAGTCATGAACACACTCGATCTCTCTCGAGCGCTATCTGTAGTTCGTTCTCGTCTAGGTCTTTGATGACCCGGGCCATACCCTCTACAATAATATTCCTCCAGAACACAAAGTAATTAAGATATGTTGATAATAAAATTATGATACACACGATGGACTTTTTATGATTACCCCGAGTCTGGTTTTAAAAAATAAGCTACATAAGCAAAATAATGATCCGAATCCTGATGAACTGGAATTGGAAAAGAATTAGACCGGGAATAAAACAAGCACTGGGCATTTTTGTCAAGTACACTGAAATGTGCGTTGTGGTACAGTGGATATCGGCTCGGAACGAGTTATCGGGGAGCCGCGTTCGAATTCCAGTTGAATTCATTGCATTCACTTACGCGCAAATACTCTTGGGAAAGGTATTAATCCGCCTCTTCCCTCCAGTTATGGATTAAATAACAGGACAGATTGGGTTCTATAGCCTTGGCTGGCAACTAATCTACCGCAGAAAGCAATGGCAACCTACTGCGGGATCATCTTCTGCTCAGTCAGTCATGTCTCTTTCGGGACATGATCGCCCAAGCGTGTTTCACGTATGGCACTTAACTGACTGACTGACACTGAAATAAGAAATGCGATATTTATTAACAGAATTATATCGGAGAGAGTAATACAAATGCAAAAGGATGTACACTTATTTTATAGATGACGCAAACACATTTGGAAAGATGCGGCCCGAGGATCTATTTAAATTATTAGGAAAACTTGATCTATTCGGAAAGGATAAAATAATATACAACTTATAATCGGCACAAAACGCTTGCTTGCGAATAGAAAACGAATTGAGTAGCTACACAAAAATGTAAAGGGACGTAAGAAAAGGATGTTTCTTTTATCCGGACTTTTTCAACCTTTATAGAAAAGCTATCTTGAATGTGCATTGTAGTGTGATGGATATCGGCTCGGAATAAGAAATCTGAGAGACTAGTTTGAATTCCAGTCGAATTCGTTTCATTCACTTACTCACAAATACTCTTGGGAAAGTTATTAACCTGTCTCTTCTCCCTCCAGCTATGGGTTGAATAGCAAGACAGATCGGGTGCTATAGCCTTAGTTGGCAACCAGTCTACTGCAGAAATAAATGGAAACCTACTGCGGGAAAGTCTTCTGCCTAGTCAGTCATTGATCGAAAGAGACATGATCGACCAAGCGTGTATCACGTATGGCAATTAACTGACTATCTCAAGAGAGCTGAAGTTTGTTTTTTTTTACCATGATCTTAACATTATAAAATACGCAGATGCCACTGTGCTGATGATAGGCACAGAAAAAAATCTACATGACCTTCTAGACAAAGTAGTAAAGGAGAGCAAGAATCCGCACTAACTCTACCCAAGAAAACCAGACCAGCAGAATATCATACTGCTACCAATGAGCCGACTGGGACTCGTTCAGGGACTTCCTCTGCGACGTCCTCTGGAACAACGTCTTCGATCTTCCTGTCGAAGACTGTGTCTCCGAAGTCTCCTCTTGGGTTAAGGCTGGCATCGATGCTTTTATCCCGGCCAGGAAATTCCAACTAAAACCAAATTCGTCTCCCTGGTTCTCACCCGCTTGCTCGGCCGCCATTGCCCACCGGAACCATTTCTTCCGGCTCTATTGAAGCTGCTCGTCGAACCAAAACAGGCGCCTCTTCGCCTCAGCACGGAACAAGTGTAAAAAAGTACTGAACGAAGCCAAGAGGGCGTTTGCTACCAGAATTAGGCAACGCATAGCATCCTCTAAGTTTGGTTCCAAAGATTACTGGCGTCTCTGCAAAAGAGTGCTCAGCAGGAACAAGACTTCAATACCCCACTAATCAATGAGTTTGAAGTTCTCACCTACCCAGCCGACAAGGCTGAATGCTTTGCCCGTAGATTCTCAACCAATTTGACACTGGACTCGTTAGGAATACCTACACCAGACTTCCCACCCAGAACTAAGGCTAAACTAAATAACGTCCACATTACACCTTTGTCGCCAAGATAATTGCACAACTTGACCCACACAAAGCGAGCGGCGGTGACGGAATCCCAGTCATAGTACTGAAGAAATGTGCCCCAGAACTATCCTCTGTCCTCTCTAAACTCTATAACCTCTGCCTATCTGCTTCCTGCTTTCCTGCCTGTTGGAAGTCCTCCTGCGTAATTCCTATATTTAAGAATTCTGGCGAACCCTCAGACCCCGCCAATTACCGTCCTATTAGTCTCCTTCCAATCTTTGGCAAAGTTTTCGAAGCCATTATCAACACCGAGGTGACTCAGCATCTCATGGCCAACGGGCTTCTCTCTGACAAACAGTACGGGTTTCACTTCACCAGGTCTACTGCTGATATCCTAACGACCATTACAGAGTACATATACCGGGCACTCGACAAGAATGGTGAAGCCCGAACCGTTGCCTTGGATATCTCCAAAGCATTCGACAGGGTCTGGCATGCTGGCCTCTTGTGCAAACTGCGAAGCTATGGGATAACTGGACATCTGTTTGACCTCATCCAGTCCTTCCTCTCTAACCGCACATTGAAGGTGGTATTAAATGGGCATGCCTCCCAAAACTACCATACCAACGCGGGAGTCCCTCAAGGTTCTATCCTAGGTCCCACACTCTTTCTGATGTACATTAATGATCTCCCCGACACCATTAAATCCCAAGTTGGCATGTATACCGATGACACAACAATCTACTCTCGCATCGATCAGAAACCAGGTGTGGACGACAAAGTGAACCTCGCTGCCGTACTTGAAAGGGACCTCCAATCCGTAGTGGCCTGGGGTAGGAAATGGCTGGTAAATTTCAATGCCTCTAAAACGAAGCTGTTATCAACTAACCACCATAGACAATCGCATCTACCTCCCATTAGCATGGGACGGGCTAGCCTCTCAGAGAGTAAAATACTACGCCTCCTTGACCTTACACTTTCGGCGGACCTCAAATGGAATGACTATATTGAATCCATTGCCAAATCTGCTGCTATGAAAGTCGGCTTCCTGTGCAGGGCCCGGAAGTTTTTCCCACCTGAATCTATTCTGCACATATACAAATCTACCATTGCCCATGTATTGAATATTGCTGCCATATCTGGTCGGGTGCCCCTGCTGCTCTCCTTGGGCTTCTTGACAAAATAGAAAGGAGGATCTGTAACGTGGTTGATACTGACTTGGCAGACCGGCTGCAGTCGCTCTCTCACCGGCGTGATGTGGCTTCCCTGTGCCTCTTCTACAAGTACTTTCATGGCTACTGCTCCGATGAGCTTAGATCACTGGTGCCGCCTAAGCACGAATTTACACGAGATACTAGATTAGCAACTAGGTCCCACCCTTTTACAGTTAAACAGATAAGATGTAACCGCAATTTCTACTCCAACAGCTTCTTTTCTCGCGCTTCCCGCCTGTGGAATTCCCTTCCACAACTCTGCTTTCCCGACAGTTACAATCTCCAGGTGTTTAAATGTAGGGTCAATAGACACCTCCTATCACACTAACTCCCAATTATTCTCAGAACACTCTCATCTACCCAACCCTCATTCTCGGTATCCTTACTCGCCTATCACCCACCCTCTGACATTTCCTATATTTAATCATCCTTTCTCCACTCTACGTAGCCCCCTGCGCAGTAGTGGCAGTGACATGCCTTGCTCGGGGTGAAACGCTTATAAAAAAAAAAAGTCTAGCCATCAACTGTAAGAAAACAGAAAGTATGGTCGCCAGCAAGAAAAAAGGTCCAAAATGCGAACTACAAATTGGGGATGGCAACATAAAACAAGTACAGACGTTTAACTATTTAGGAAGTGTTTTAATAGGGGATGGAAAATATGACACTGAAATACGTTCTATTAGGGAAAGATGTATTCCAAAAGTTAAGCAAAGTATTAAGAAACAGGACATTTTCGTTAGAGACAAATAAAAGAGTGCTGAATCGCTATGTGATATCAATCCTCTTGTATGGTAGTTAATTCTGAACAATCTCACCGCAAATGAAGAGGAAACAGATGACAACAAAAATTGTGTTCTACAGAAGGATGCTGAGAATTCTGTGGTCGGAGTGAGGAAGTCTTAAAGAAAATTGTAATAAAATGACCACTTCCACTTAAAATCAGAAAACGACAGCTGAAGTTTATAGGGCACATAATGATGAAGGAGAGTTTCGAGAACTTAACCGTCACAGGACATAGCCAGAGCAAGAGAGAATTAGGGGAAGGCAGCGGGTTACCTACCTAATGAGGTTTTTTGTGGTGGGGGGGGGGCATAGTGGAACATGGGGGGAAGCAGGCTTGACAAAGGAAGAAATCCTGCTATGGGCCACAAGGGATAGAAAACTGTGGAGAGCTATAATCGTCTGAGTCCTGAAGGAACACGACACATACAAGAAGATAAGTTTTCAGAATAATTATTTGAGTTAATTGATCTTACGTCAAGGAATATAGAAACACTGTTTTTGTTTAGAGCTGTGGATCTCAATATGTTTTACCCATGGACCCCCTTTTCCTTTTAATTTATTTTGTAGATCCTCATAGCCATTAGACTTGCAATTCTCAACTGGGTGATACGTGGACCCTTCTGTTTTTTGCTTCTTTTTTTTTTTGTCACTGACCAATGGGTGAATAGTCAGGTCAAAAATAAGAAGTATGAAGGAAATAAAGCCTAGGTGTGAAGCAGATAGTGAATGATAGTCAAAAAAAAATCCTAATTGTAAAAAAAAGATCATCTAACCACATTTGAAGCTTTATTGTGGGAAGAACATTGTTGGTAACCTTAAATTTAAGATTTTTTCTATTTGATTTCGATAAAAAAAAGCTAAATGGATATTTCTACTATCATTATTTTAATATGACGTAGATTATTACAGAAATTTTAACCGTTCAAAATTATACTTGCTCTATGAACCGCTAAAATATCCCTGTGAACCTCGAATTCATTATTTTTTGTGTGTGGACCTCAGAAATGTTACATTGACCCCACCATGCTCTATGTGCACCCCAGTTGAGAACCACTGATTTAGAGTTTTCGAGCTTTCCCTAAGGAAGTAATTGCCGAAAGATCCGATACTATATCTCTTTTTACGTTTTCATTATGTGAATAGTTCAACATTGATTGGATCCGTTTATTTAATGGATACATGTCTCGGTGCTGTCAGACGTTCTCCAAATTCTTCAGTCAGTAATTAGCAGACTCAAACTAGAGGTTTACAACCAAGGAGGAATGTCCTCTCCTATGGAGATTTCAGCGTTTTAGGTGGGGGGGGGGGGGGAATCTTTAAATTTTTTATGTCTCTCATTGATTGTAATCTTCATCAGATTAAAATCGATTTAAATGCCCTGGCATTCTATTGAACTTTTGTTTATTGAAGTATGATTTAGTTTATTTAATTAATAATTAGTTATGAATTTTTAAAAAAGAAGTGGCCACGCATTCAAATTTTAAAATTCATCAAAATTTTCTATTGCTATTACATTTATAAAACCCCTGTATAAAAATAATCCATGTAAGTGTATATGTATTAATATGTAAAAGAATTAAAATTTTCGGTAAACAAGGGAAATTAATGGTATAATTTTATTCCAAAATAAAATTATACCATTAATACTCATGTTAAGAAGAAAATTATGGAATGATTTTGTAATTTGTATTCCTAAAACAAATGCTAATAGAAGCCTAAATATCGGTCTACAGTTAAAAGAGATTTTGCAGGCCTCAGCAGGCAGTTGCGCATGCTTAATGGAAAGGAAACATGGATCCATCAAAAGAGCTCTCAATTGAAACAATGGAGAGGATTGTAAAACTCTTTCAAGAAGGCAATCAACAGTGGAGTGTGGTGTAAGACGTTGGTTGATCTCAGTCTACTGTGTCTAAATTTTTATACAAATTTAAAAGAAATGGAGTGGTTTAAAAAACAGGAAAAATACTGGTAAACAACGAATACATCAAAGTTTCAGGATAGAAGAGCCAAACCCTTAAATACAGAAAATGTACAGAAAATGTACAGCAAAAACACATGGGTCGAAACAGAAGTCAATGTTTGCCACAGAAATTTAAGAAATCTGCTAGATAAAATGGGATTTATATACAAAAAATGTCAAACAAAAACCAGCGCTAACACACAGAGAACATGTGATCAAAGGGAGCTAAAAAGAAACACTCGTGGGGTGTGGATGATTGAATGGATGTGATAGTTCACTGATGAATCAACAATCTGCATTGTGCAGAGCTATGAAACTCATAAAGATGACGGACGAAGAAAACAAATACATTTTCCAAGCCATTCATCAAATGAATGTCATTTAAAGGGCCAGCAGATATAGCATTCATTACTGCAACAATCAATCCACCATGAAAATTGTTTGGTGATGAAACCGTTTTTCAGAAAGATAATGCATCTTGTCACATAGTAAAAGGGATTAAAGCTTTTCCTCAGGTAACGAATATAACGATTTACGCCATGCCCAGCATGCAATTCGTATTTAAATCCAATTGAAAATTTATGGTAGAATTTATTTTTAAATGACCTGTGAGAAAGTGGCATCTACCAAAGAAGGACTCCATTCAGGAAAGCTAGAACCACGTTAATAAAGAATATTGCTTTAAATCACTGAACTCCATACCGGAAAGAATTAAGGTTGTTTTAAGAGCTTTAAGAAATCAGTTGAATGAAATAGGATCTACATACAGAAAGAAAGAAAAAACAAATGAAAAGCAGCTCTAAAATTTGGCGCCAGTATCAAAAATAGGTTTTTTTAAGGGAACAACATCCCTCAAAATATCATGATAGAAATTCCAAAGCGATATGCTATAAAAAACAGAAAAATTACCAAATAAATGTACCATAAGAGGAGACCATGTCTGTGAAAGCTGTAAGAAAATGGCTAAATGAAATAAGATTTGTATACAGAAAATTCACACTAACAGAAGAACATGAGATTAAAGTGGGCTAAAGAGAAACAATCACAGCGTATGAGTGATTGAATGAAAATGATATTCTGTATTGAATTTGAATTACCAAAGTGATGATGCTAGAACTCTTTTCTTGTTCTGGTGTCATTAAAATGAAGAAAAAGGCGTAAATTTTCCAAGGCATTCATGTTGTTATTTAAAAATATGAAGGTAGATGGCAATCGATGCACATGTGTTCACTAAAATGATGGATAATTTTCTTGTTCCATTTATAAAAAATTGTTTTAGTGATGAAACTGTCTTTCAAAATGATGATGCATCTTGTTACAGAGGAAGATTTTCTCCATGAAGGGCATATAATAATCAATGACTTGACCAACAAAAAGTTCAGATCTAAAACCAAAGAAAATGTCTGATAAGGTTTCATCCACCAAGGAAGATTCACTAACCACCATTCAAGAAAACTGGGACCGCTTTAATAAGGAATATTGCTTCAAATCACTGAAATCCATGCCTGAGAGACTTAAGGCTACCAGAAAAGTTTGAGAAAGGGCAGCTAAGTCAGTAATTCTAATTTCGTGTCGATAAATATATTTTCCAAGGCAAAGCTTGGAAAAAAGTATGCCGTTAATTTAAATAAGTTAAATTATTTTTCTTTTTTTGCTTAAGGTATGTTTATTCTGATATCAGAATATTCTACTCCTGCAGCTTCTCTCGCACTTCCCGCCTGTGGAACTCGCTCCCATATTCTTGCTTTCCTGACGGCTACAACCTCCAGGAATTGCAATGCAATGTCAATACTCATCTATTAACCACTTGACTCTAGTTCTTTCCCCACCCCGTATATCCTTTCCTTTCTCTCCACCTTTGAAACTGTCATCACACCTGCATTCTCATCTTTCTATTGCTCCTTTCTAACGAGTTCGTCTTCCTCTTCACTCTTTTCTAATTAATCTTTTTACACTTATGTAGCCCCCTGCATATCAGTGACATTACCGCCTTGCTCGGGGTGAAATGATTAAAAAAAAAAAATTCGGCACGTGTTGTTCTATTTGTGATTGTTTTAATCATTTTACTCTAAACAAGGCAATAAAACTACTAAGATAGAATGGGTTAATGAGTTTTGAAAAAAAAAAGAAAAAACATTATTAAGTAGCGAGAACAATAAAAGAAGCGGAATCAATAAGAAAATAAATAACAATTGACATTGTATTTAAAATTTTGATGATTCTGACTGGACAGTAAGAAACCAGAAAACAGTTCCACGGGCAAGAATTGTGAGAAAAGAAACTATTAGCATAGAACTTACGGTTACATCTGTCTAATTCAACAGTAAAACGATGAGTCCTTGTTTCCAATCTCAAACTGCGCTTAAATTCATAAAGTTTGGGTACCACAGAGGAAAGTAATATTTAATTTGTTATAATACAAAAATGTGGCACAAGATCAAAAGGAAAAGGCTGATCTTGAATTCATACAGGAAAGTTCATCAGAACAATTAAAATATTTATGGAAAAGCACAAAGAAGTTACATTACAGTGGTGGGCAAATGAGCGAAGCAGAGATGCCAGGTCAGGACGAATAACACAACTGGTTATTCTTTGGATCTTATCAAGAATCTCTAAATATATAGCAAAAAAAAATCTAAGGTAAATGTCATCTAAGCGTCCGAATTCCATTATTTTTCTATGGGAAGCAATAAAGAAGAACTTTTTTGTCTTTTTTATAAACTGTATCGATACATGATTCTTAGAATGAATAATTAGCTAAATACTTTCTTCTTGAGAATTTTTAAATCCATTTCCTTTCTGTGAAGACATAGTTAAAAATTGAAACAAATATTCAAAATACGGCATCACGAATAAGCACAACATAATTGTTGTATGTGCTAACAATCATAGTTGATAATTTTAGAAATAATAATAATTATCTACATATAGGTCAGTCAGTTAAGTGCCATACGTGATACACGCTTGAGTGATCATGTCTTGAAAGAGACATGAATGACTTCCCGCTGTAGGTTGCCATTACTTTCTGCGGTAGACTGGTTGCCAACCAAGGCTACAGAATCCAATCTGTCCTACTATTTAACCCATGGCTGAAGGGTATTGCACATATGTGAATACAACGAATTCAATTCGAATTCGAACTCGGATCTCTGATTTCTCGTTCCGAGCCGATATCGCCTGCACTACAACGCATATACGAAAGGAAATTTGGTAATATTGAAATTAGCTGTTTCTATATGGCGACCATTCGGCATTGATTAACTGAATTGTGTTAATGTCTGTTGAAATCTTTCTTGAAACTATTTATTATGAAAACAAACTTTTCGAGTTAACTGTAATCATTTGTCTCAACATCTTGATTATATCATTATTATTATTTATATGCGCTAGCCATTTTAACTGTTACAGCTGTTGGAAGTCATCAAGTGATGTGATTTTTGTTGCATCAAGGTTTCAAACAGATTTTACTAAATTCAATCGACAAGGATTGTATGTTTAATTTAGTTTTATTTTATTTTTCCAATTTACGATTAATTTATCGTTAATTTAATTATATCTAATTTACGATTAATTTATCGCACCTTCTGATCAGGATTATGGAGGGGCAAACATTTTTTTCCGAATTCTTTGAAGAAAACATGAAAGTTTCTCTACAAATTTGTTCCGGGTGTACGACAACTTAAACGCAAAATTAATTCATTCATCGTAGAAACAATATTAAAAAAGATTTAAAAGGCTGACATTTTTCGATAAAATTTAATGAGCGCACGCGACCCCCTCTCTCTCTCTCTCTCTCTCTCTCTCTGTATGTGTGTGTGTTCGCGCGTGAGCGCGCGTTCGTGTTTGAACAAAAGAAAAATATTAGGTTGTCACACATGAAATGACACATTTTTTGTTGGTTGTTGACGTGGTCTTCTAACGAACTAACCTCTTGACTTATTTCTGACTCATTTTCTTTCCAGATAATCTTTCTTTTAATATATTGTTACTCAATAAAAATCATGACAATGAAACAAGTCGTGTAATCGTACTGTATGAGTACAAACTGGAACAAAGAACTATTTTTGCATCGACTAATTTATATGCGATGAGAAATGGATACTCTTTGGCAACAATAAGAGAGTAGGCCAGTAGTTAGATGCAAGGGAATTACTAAAGCAATACTCAAAAGTTCCACTACACTATAAAAAGTTAATGGTTACTGCATGGTGGTTTTTCAAAGGATTTATTCAGTATTTATTATTGCCTCAAGAAAAATAAACAATAACAGCAACCTCGTATTGTAGAGAAATTGAGGGTATGCACGAAAAATTGATAAAGAACGGACGCTTCTCAATCAACTGTTAAAAAGCTGTATGGCTTGAATTATGAAATTTTACCTCATCCTCCATATTCTCCTGATATCTCTCCTACTGATTATCACTTATTTAAGCATTTTTAGCTTTTCATAGGCAATAAAACATTCTCCAATAAAGAAAAAAATTAATCGAAACATTGAATTGTTTATCACATCAAATAAGAATTTTTTAAAAGATGGGATCAAGAATTTAGAGTTACGTTGGAGAAACGGTCATTCATCAACATGGTGCCAATTTTAACTAAATAAATTAGTTATTTAACATTTCAGAAACATTTTTTAATTTCCTATAAAGTGCCTCATTTCACGTGTGAAAATCTAATACTTTATAAAAATCTCATAAAATATAAATAGTTACAACCCTTCACTATATTAACAATTTACTTTAATTCCAATCCCGAATGAAGGGAGAGAGAGAATGTCTGTGTGTGTGTGTGAGAGAGAGGGAGAGAGAGAGAGAGAGAGAGAGAGAGACTCTTTTTATAGAGTAAACAGATAATACACTGAGAACGCGGAAACTACCATTTGGTCTTAGAGAGGCACAGATTATTTGATCCTAACTATAATCCCGCCAAATTTTGTTATCAAAAATAGCAAAAGTAGATATGCACGAAGGAAGAACAGAGAGAGAGAGAAAGAGAGAGAGAGAAGAACAGAGATAAAGAGAGAGAAAGAAAAAATACGATTGAGAGAGAGATGAGAGAAATAAAGAGAAAATAGAGAATGAGAGAGGTCGAACAGAAATAGAGAGGGAGAAAATAGAAATAGAGATAGAGAACAATGAAAAAGCGAGAGGAAGAGAGAGAGAGAGAGAGAGAGATCGAAATGGGTCAAAATAAAGAAAATTAGAAAAAGACGATTTTTTTGTGTAACTTTCTGAGACGAGCTGCTTTGTTGTAATTCAGGGATTTGTCGGCTCAGTTAACCCTCTAGGGCCATTCGTATCATATTTGATACAGTATTTCCCTATAAGGAAACATTTGGTATTTTCCTATAAGGAAACATTTGGTATTCATTGACTGAGCAGTCAGTACTGCTTTCATTTGAAATTTATAAAATATTTCTCTTAAAAAATTTTTCAGGAAAATATTTCTTTCAAGGCTTGTTTTCATACTGTATCAAATATGATACGAATGGCCCTAGAGGGTTAACTATTGGCGAATTGCCAGCTATACATCGTAATGTAAAGATGTCTGAAAGGTAGAGTTCTCGCTAGTTGAAAGCATAAAGCTGATCCGTAAGTCTGTCAAGACAAAAGCAGCAGAATTTGTCCCAAATAACACTTACCTATTGACCCGCTCCGCCCACCAGATCGTAAAAGTAAATTATTAAATCAACAACTAAATAGGGGGCAGGACAACTCAACACCGCCAAATCAACACCGCTGACTGAGCGCTGAAAGAACTCAACACCGGGACAACTCAGCACCAGAAAAACATTATTTTTTATAACCGAATAAAAGTAAAGGATTAAAACCTTAATTAGTGAAATTTTCTTCAAAAAAGATATTTGAAAAAGAATTAGGTAAAATATGAACCAATTTTTTTTTGTTTTTAATCATTTTTAATAAAGTAAATAGTAAAGAAATTTATTTTTGATAAAGTAAATTGATATAAAAATATCATGCAATAAAACAAAATTGTTTTTTATTATTTTGTTATTAAGTAAATCGAAAAATGCAAAATAAAATAAGGCAATTTTTTGCTTTTAATTATTTTGGATAAAGTAAATCATAATGACGTTTATTCTTTAATGAACTAAATCGACAGTCTAAAATATTTTTTACAAAACATAATTCAATAATTTATGATTAAATCACTTTTATTCGGTTATAAAAAAATGTTGTGTTTTTCTGGTGCTGAGTTGTCCTGGCACTCAGTCGGCGGTGTCGAGATGTCCCCTCGCGACTAAATATACTGGAAACGGGATTTTTTGCATCTTAATTTGTCACTGTGATACTAATTTCACCTTTTGTTTTCCTTGTGAACGTGCGCCGGGTTTTCCCATTTTCTGTGAACACCGACACGAACAAGAATCGGGGCATAACGCTACTTCCATGACAAATGTTCAGACCAGTTAAATTCTTTAGTTCTACCATTTCAGACGTTGACAGCTAAGACGCGTCATGCAAAGTTGAATTATCTTCATTCTCTTTGTATTCCACTGGTAAGAAGGAAGTTTCCCTCAGATTCTTTTTAAGAACTGCTACTTTCTGAAAATGTGCGTTGTGGTGCAGTGGATATCAACTCAGAACGAGAAATCAGAGAGCCGAGTTCAAATTCCAGTTGAATTCATTGCATTCACTTACGCGCAAATACCCTTGGGAAAGGTATTAATCCGTCTCTTCCTTCCAGTTATGGGTTAAATAACAGGACAGATTGGGTTCTATAGCCTTGACTGGCAACCAATCTACCGCAGTAAGCAATGGCAAACTACTTCGGTAAAATCTTCTGCCCAGTCAGTCATGTCTCTTTCGAGACATGATCGCCCAAGCGTGTTTCACGTATGGCACTTAACTGACTGACTTTCTGAAAAGACTCGCTACAATCATCACCTCTTCAAGTCTGTCACGCTATATGCCGCGCAATTCTCTTAAGTTTGCCGCGAAAATATTAGATTCGAAAATCCTTCATAAAAGTTTATTTTTATTATATGTCGTCCGCGACGTGCGAGTCCACTGGATAGATAGATCGCGCCGCTATAAATAAGATTTAGACCGCTTTCACTCTGCTTCCCTTGTCAAATTTCATCTCTCGGAAATAAATCTAACCCCACCGAATAAGTCGTGGTAAAATAAGTCCGATTGTTTTTACCACAATTGAATTCGGATTTTAGAGAGAAAATCGTGTTAGTCATGTGGTCGCTAATAAAGGTTAATTTTGACAGAGACGGTATTTCGGGCCAAAATACAAATGACGGTAGGACTGCTTATCTGGATTTGAAAATGTTGAAAGAATGTCGTTATGCCAGGTCAAAATAACCTGAATGTTTATCACGCCAAACAACGCTCTATTTTGTGAAGGCCATCGATGTCAACTTGATTTGGTTTCATTTTGTATAATAGACGTCGACGAATCTACAATGAAAATGTTTGTTCAGTTTTCATAAGTTTATTTTAAGCCCTCTTTTTCTTCTTCTTCTTCTTCTTCTTCTTCTTCTCTGTTTATTATTTCGTTTATTTTTTCTTTCTCTTCATCTTTTTCATCCATTTTGCTAACTTCATTCTTCGTCTGTTCTTTTTGTTGCATCATTTTCTTTTTTTTTTCTTTCATTTTTTTTCTTATTTTCTCGTTTGTGATTTGCCTTCCTCATTCACCTGTTTCAATTTCTTTCGTGGCTTTCTTATTTTCATTAATTTCCCACGAATTTTTTCCTTGTCATTTTCTTGTTCCATTTCGTCATTATTTTCTCTTTGCCATTCATCCCTTCCTCCGTCTCGCTTTATTTTCTTTTATAGTTTATTTCTACTCTTATTTTTCTTTTTAAAAATTCACTTTCTACTTCTACTCCCACTACATTTTTCTCCCCCCACACACTTTTGTATTAACATTTTCTAGCTTACCTCCTCATTTTTCTTTTCATTCTTTTCCGCTCTTTTCTCCTATTGCCATCTTTCACCTCTCCTCTTCCCACTTCTTTCTCCTCATTTCTCTTTCTACCTACTCTTTTCACCGTGTATAACTATCCCTCTTTCAAAGTTTTTAAGCTTTCGATTTTTCTCATCCTCCTACTTCTCTCGTACCTTAATGTTTTCCTCTCCCCAATACTCCTCTACATATTTTTCTTACCCTATACCAAATAAAAAAAGAATAAGCAAGAATGCTTACTTTTTTTTTATTTCTTTCCCCCTCTCTAAACAGCTTTTCTGTGCCCAGTCCTTTTCCTCCCAATTTACAATCTTTCTAGTGCTCCGTTTCCTCTAACTTTCATTCTTCCTCTTTATTTCTTCATTCTCCCTTATCCTGTTTTTCACTTTTCCCGCTTTTAGTATTCTATATTGTATACTATGTGATATCTACTAAACTTAACCTAGTATGCCACAAGATTAAAGGTAGGGAGTAATAAAAAGTAGCGCCAATTACCCTAGAGGGGTCCCTTGAAATATTAGAAATTAGGGTTTTTACTTCAGTTAGAACCTGGAAAATATGCATTTATTGCCGCCGAGAAATATTTTTTGCTCATATTTCATTGATTCATTTTTTTCTTTTTCTTTCTTCTTTCTTCTCTGTATGAACTCTCCAAGGTTGCTCATTTTCTTTTCTCCCTTGCGTTCTACTCATTCCTTTCTTTCTCATATCACCTTCTTTTCTCTTTCATCTTATTATCTCTCTCTTTCCCTCGCTTTCTTACTTTTTTCTTTCTGTCATATCTTTGTATTCTCTTATACCGTTACTTCACTTTTCATCTCAATCCTCACTCACTCGCCTTTTTTTCTCCCCTCTTTATACATTGTATATAGTTAGTTTACTTCCCCTTCTCTTTTTCTCTCTCGTCATAATTTCTTCATTTTTGCTGTCCTTTTTTCTTCATCAAAATTTCTTCTTGCTCATTTTGCTACTTTTCTTTTTTTTATGTCTCTTTCGTTTCCCCTCCTCCCTTCATTCTTCTCTTTCTCTTTTTCATTCTTCTGTCTCTCTTCTCTTGTCTCTTTTTAATTCCGCTACCTTCTCTCTTTTTATCTTTCTTGCTCTCTCTCTCTCTCTCTCTCTCTCTCTTTCTCTCTCTCCCTCGATTCTCTCTCTTGATACTTTTCTCTTTCTCTTTCCATCATCCCTTAGTTATGCACAACTCTAAACTGTCTTCGTTTTTTATTCCTTCAACCTTCCTCTTTTTTATCCCCTCTTTCCAACACTGATACTTTCCTTCTACTTTCTATTCACTTATCAAAAAGGCCTTCTTCTGTTTTTCGCCTTTCAATCGTTTTTCTTTTCCTTCCTCGCGTCTTCTTTCTTTCTCCCTTTTCTTCTAATTTATTCCTCTCTCTCTCTCTCTCTCTCTCTCTCTCTCTCTCTCTCTCTTACCTTTATCTCCTTCTTTATCGTCTCTTTCTTTCTTTCTTTCTTTCTTTCTTTTTTCTATACTCTTTCTTTCTACCCATCTATTTCTTTCTTTCTTTTGTCCGTTCTTTCCTTCTTTCTCCACTTCGCTAGCTACCCGATGCATGTTCCATTTGTCCTATGCACTTGACAAGCGCGCCTCTCTGCTACAGCGAGGATAATTCATCGACATTTTTCGCTGTCTTCAGTCAAAAGTGTTTGTTTTTCATTAAGCAGGAATTCGCTTTTTTTTCTTCGGACTGCTTGCCCCAACGACCACCATTATGAACAACAACCTCCAACGGGATCAGCGGCTATCTCTATGACGACTTTGATACTGACCACCAAGAAAGAAAAATTAAGACCACTGAATTTCTAGCATTTTGTTTGATTTATACACGATTGTTATTATTATTGTCGTCGTCGTCGTCGTTGTTGTTGTTGTTGTTGTTGTTGTTTTATTTTTGTTATATACACATTTCCTTCCAAGTTCCAACTAGAGATCTAAGATCAAAAATGACTTCGAAACATTTTTGTAAAAAAATAAAAAAAATAATAATATCACACACATTTTACATAAATAAAGCTCTTCCTAATGTGTGAGCTATACTTGTCAGTACAATTTTTTTTTATTTCTTTAAGGCATTCCTTCAATTAATCTATCGGAACCTTTTCCAATCAATCTGAAGGCTCCAACAACAAGTAGAATTATTGATGGCCACATTTTTTAGATTTACATTTCAAGATTCTTGTATTTTGATAGATTTTTTGAAGATCTCCAAAAATGCATCACAATCTGCAGGAACTGCTATATCAATAAGAAAACACCTTCTATTCTTGTAGTATATAATCGTGATGTTTGGACGATTAGCTTAGATTGTTCTGTCTGTCTGTGTTATAAAGTCCAATAAAATTGTTACAGGTATTATTATTATTATTATTATTATTATTATTATTATTATTATTATTATTATTATTTCCTTGGGTTTCTGTTATATACACATTTTCTAGCTCCAACCAGAGATCTAAGGTCAGAAATTACTTTATGACATCTTCAACTGATCATTTTTTTGTAAGTAAAAACAAAGACAAATATCATATATTTTTTACATAGATAAAACTGTAATATATGAGCTGTACTTGTGAGTACTAAATTATTATTATTATTATTATTATTTCATTTTTCATCATATTTCGATTTCTGCTTTGGTCTCACTACCAACCAAGTCTGCGGGGAGACCTAAGGCAGGTAGTGGCGTGTTGTTATGGCTCCATTTCATGTTTTTCTATCTTCCCTATCATCCCTAGCATTACATAAAGTTTTCCTTAGTGTGTGGGCTGTACTTAATAAGACAATTTTTGTATATCTCTTAAGCTGGGGTTTCCAGGGATTCTTTCAATGTGTTGTTTTGTTCCATTTTTTATCATTCCAAGTGCACCTACTATCACTGGCACAACTCTTGTTTTCAATTTCCACATTTATTCTATTTCAATTTCCAGGTCTTTATATTTTGACAGTTTTTCAAATTCCCTGATTGCTATGTTACAATCCGCTGGACAAGCCATATCAATTAACAGACAAGTTTTCTCTTTCTAGTTTTTAACAATAATGTCTGGCCTGTTTGCTTCAATTTTTCTGTCTGTGTAGATGGTGTAATCCCATAGAATGGTTACATCTTCTATTTCTGTAACCGGTGCTGGATGATGTTCATACCAGTGTTTGTTTACAGATTTTCCATAATGTTTGCACATTGCCCAATGTAAATATTGCCCAACTCTATCGTAGCGATTTTTATATTCATTTGGGGCAAGCACAGAACAGCCTGAGATTAGGTGGTCTATTGTTTCTTGGTGTTTATCACAAAACCTGCATTTTGGATCCATATTATTATGCATAATATTTGCCTGAAAGTTTCTAGTGAAAAGACTTTGGTCTTGTGCTATTATTATTATTATTATTATTATTATTATTATTATTATTAACCATCATAGTTGATGGCATTAGTTACACATAATGAAACAGACAATGAGATGAAAAAGGAAACATTGGCAAAAATAAGATAGATAGACAGAATATAAAAACGTTATTGATCCGACCAGAAACGGATTCTAATAAAGAATATCATGTTTGGTCAGTTGATCAGATTATAGAAGTTGAGAGTTTTTCAGCACTTCTTTGCAGTTAGATCTGGTATTGTTGATTTTATAATGACAAAATTATATTGATTGCTAAAGGATAGCGAAATTGTGTTAAACCACTATTTAATCTTTCAAAATCAGCATTGAAAATCTTAGCATTTAGCCTTATTCAAAACTTCTTCTCTGATTTCTCATTTCGAATTCTTAAACCATTACAGCACCCGCACATTCATATATGATATTTATATATAACAATCAGGAGTTGGAAACTTCACAGCGCAACCAAGAAGGTATTCTCACTAATTTCCGATAATTGGTCATTTGGTCAGATTCCAGCAGAGATTATATAAGGTCTGTGAAAAAGTTAAATATAAAAGTCAATATTAAGGTCAACACCCAGAGGCGACAGTCTGTTTCATGTAATCGTTAGGCTGTACATATGAATTCATGGTTATTTAAAAAGTTAAGGAGAGGTGGTTGAAGAAAGTTAGACAATATCATTATGTGTGTGTCTTTATTACTCAGTCAAAAGTGAGAATTAAGCTGAACTTTAAAGTTAAATATTTAGGTCGTATGAAGGTGAATTGTTGCATTATGTCATGATAAAATAACACTTTTTATCTGTCTCGGGAAGATACATACTAAGAACATATATTATTCAAATGTTCAAACATTTGTTTTTAACAGCAGGTCATATTTTAGATTTTTAGAGAAATTTAATTTTTATTCTACTGTATTTGTTAAAGGGGCTAAATTGTTTAGGTTAAAAGTTTAATTAAGTAAATTATAGTATACTATGGTATATTGGAGTTATGGAAAACAAATGAATATTGTGTGGGCCATTAATTTTGATACAATAATTGTTATGTAATATTAGAACATAAATTATAAATGTACATTATAATTAATTAAATTTTAAAGTGAGATATTTACGGTGTCTACATAATACTGTCAATTCATTTCTATTGTTTAGTAGTACTTTATTTTAGGAAATTTTATGTGTGTGTGTGTGTGTGTGTGTGTGTGTGTGTGTGTGTGTGTGTGTGTGTGTGTGTGTGTGTGTGTGTGTGTGTGTGTGTGCAAGGTACGATGGGTAAACTGTCAACATTATATTTTTTAATTTACCGTATGCACATTGTTTTTTTTTGTTTTATTTTGTCGACTGCACAGTATAGTAGTGTCAGTTGGACATTGTCTTTGACAAAAACAGCTCCATGACGCAATTCACTCCGCCAGAAATTTCGAAACAGCATGCTGTACTTCTTGACATTCGCTCCAATAGAAAGCTCCAATAGGAACATTTCGGGAAGTTTGAATGTCAATCTGAGGAGAATAAAAAGGGGATTCGGAAAGAGTTAGATGGGTCTACTGGTGATTAAGAAGGTGCTGGAAGTAATCACAAGTGATGGCAACGTTATGCCGCCATTCATCAGACTCAACATGGAGGCCTACATCAAGTGTCTTGAGAAGGCAGTGTTGCCCTGGGTCTAGAGAGTGGCTACTGGAAGGCCCTATGTCTGGCAATAGGACTCTGCACCATGCCACACAAGCAGGAGATCCAGTTATTGTTGTTAGACAATTTTTGCGACCACATCACTCCTTACATCTGACCACCTAACTCCCCAGACTGCAACCCCTTGATTATTATGTGTGGCATGCAGTTGAGTGAAAGACCCAGAAAACTCCTTGTAACACCAAAGATGAGACCCTTCAGAAGAGATGCAGGAGATTATGAAATTGTCTGTGGTCCATGGTTGAAGCCAATGGTGATTTTATTGACTAAACTTACTATTTAGCATTTCACGTTATCTTTGTGTAATTCTGGTAAATATATCTGTTAAAACGAAATGTAATTATTATTTTCATTTTTGCACAATTTAGACAATTTATCAATCGCGCCCTGTAGGTGTGAATCTTTATAGATATGAAATAGAAAGGTACGAACAGGCTGAGATATACAGAAAGTGAGAGAGAGAGAGAGAGAGAGAGAGAGAGAGAGAATCAAAAACAGACAAATAGATAGATAGATAGATAGATAGATAGATAGATAGATCATGTATTTCATTTTCTAACATTATACCAATATACTATTAGAAAGACCGTGTTGCAACATATATGTGTGTGTGTGTGTGTGTGTGTGTGTGTGTGTGTGTGTGTGTGTGTGTGTGTGCGCGCGCTCGCACGTACATGCCTATCTTTGGTGAGTTTTTTTCGGAGGGGGGGGGTGACCGAGTTGTTTTTATGTGTGGTTTGATTGCAAATTCCTTTAGCCTAAAAGGTCTGTCTGTCCGACTGCTTTAAAAATCAGCATTGTTAACGCTAACCTTTTATTGAATTCAATCATCGACAATTGACGCTGTGACAATCTCGTCCTGTTCAAAGATTGACGAATCGTCCTCTTCCGATTTTTTTCTCGATAAGAAAATCGATTATTTAGGTAAACACCAATATCAACGATAGCGGTTTGTAATACATGTAATGCAAGAAAAGGAAGCGAGTGGGTTACTTAATGGAAAACTGCCAGATGAATCTTGAACTTGTAAAATCCATGTCTGCTGCACAATACACCTATCATCATAGTAAGTATTATTACGGTTTAAATACGATTCACCATCACGGAGTGGTTAGCACGCCTGTCTCGCGAGCTTATGCAAGGAGTTTCTTACAAAGAATAACAAAACTTATTGAGTGCTCTTTTGCGGTTTCGTGCTAAGACTGTATCTAAACGTTGATAAAATGGAAAAACTACTTTCAGTTGCGTTTAGCAATTTGAACATGCAACCACAAAATTTGCATTTCTCGTCTCAGATGAATCAGTTAATAAGTCATAGCAATAATCAGCAGAAGCGATTTCTTTGTTTTTGTTTTTTTTTTAAATTTCTCTTACAAATGTAACAAGATCGCAGGCCCAAGGCTTCAAACTAAATCGATAGATAAATGATTCTTACATAGAGAGAAATTTTATTCTCCACACCAGAACAGACTAATTCTGACAGTTCACTGATTTACTCTTGATTTATTATAAAGCGAAAAAGAAAAGATTGCAATGGTAGTGACCAGGAGATTGAATTCTGTATCTCTAGCCTGACAATACTCTAGCATGACAGTTATCCATGCTATATAATGTCGATTTCATAGGCTTTTCTATAGACATCGTTTTTTACAAAGAATCACTTAAAGAAAAGTCCCGCTTGAAATATTATCAATTAATATTTTCCGTCAGTTTTTTTCTTTGAAGAAAACAGCTTTTTTCTTCATTTCACTTCTATGGTCCTTGTCCCTTCAGATCGTGGGCGATCATGGCCCTTTACAACCTTCTTTCCCTTAACAGCGTTTGTCTCTGTCAAGTTTCTTGCGTCCCTCCATAACGCCCTCCGTTGACATAAGCCCATCAGTTACCACTGCCTTCCTCTGTCCCTTTTTCCTTTTCCAATATTTACCAAAAAGTTTCAGCTCTCTTTCTGATTCTGGGTATAAGTGTCCTTTTTGTTTCCATTTTCTTTAAGATATCCTCACTGTTTGCGCGTTCTGTGCATGGTATTCTCAGCATCCTTCTGTAGAAACACATTTTTGTGGACTCCGGTTTCCTCTTCATTTATGAGATTGTCCAGCATTTAAACAACACATAATTTCGAAAAGATACTTTGCAAGTTTCCACCAAACATCCAACAATTATTCGACACGAGAAGAAACTCACCCACAATTGTGACAGACATTCCCTGTCCGTCCTGTTTAATAAAACGTTTAAACGAAAAACTGCTGCGTTAAAATATAATTCCCTCTTCGTATTCATTGGTATTCAGAGTCAAAGTTTCGTGAAGGTATGACTATAATGCCCTCATTTCTCAAGACTTTTTCCATTTGTGTGTGTAACTTGAACAGATGAAACAGTGCTGGCAAGACAAAACTCTGCATGGCCAATATCCAGAACGTGCCAATAATTCTAATATTGACAAAGTTAATACTCATCGATGGTTACGTGCATCTGGATTAAAGTCTGAAACTGAAGGCTTTATTCTTGCAGCACAAGACCAAAGTCTTTTCACTAGAAACTTTCAGGCAAATATTATGCATAATAATATGGATCCAAAATGCAGGTTTTGTGATAAACACCAAGAAACAATAGACCACCTAATCTCAGGCTGTTCTGTGCTTGCCCCAAATGAATATAAAAATCGCCACGATAGAGTTGGGCAATATTTACATTGAACAATGTGCAAACATTATGGAAAATCTGTAAACAAACACTGGTATGAACATCACCCAGCACCGGTTACAGAAATAAAAAAATGTAACCATTCTATGGGATTACACCATCTACACAGACAGAAAAATTAAAGCAAACAGGCCAGACATTATTGTTAAAAACCAGAAAGAGAAAACTTGTCTATTAATTGATATGGCTTGTCCAGCGGATTGTAACATAGCAATCAAGGAATTTGAAAAACTGTCAAAATATAAAGACCTGGAAATTGAAATAGAAAAAATGTGGAAATTGAAAACAAGAGTTGTGCCAGTGATAGTAGGTGCACTTGGAATGATAAAAAATGGAACAAAACAACACATTGAAAGAATCCCTGGAAACCCCAGCTTAAGAGATATACAAAAATTGTCTTATTAAGTACAGCCCACACACTAAGGAAAACTTTATCTATGTAACGCTAGGGATGATAGGGAAGATAGAAAAACATGAAATGGGACCATAACAACATGCCACGTCCTGCCTTAGGTCTCCCCGCAGACTTGATTGGTAGTGAGACCAAAGCAGAAATCGAAATATGATGAAAAATGACATAATAATAATAATATATTCCTCTACTTTGCATTGAACACTTTTAAAAGTATTTTTACTCCATTTTGTCTTACGCTTACTTAGACATATAAAAATGTATATACGCCGAGTTGACTTGGAGTAAAGAATACACCGAGACGGCATCCCTTGAGTAGGGGTAAAACACCTCAAAATGGGACAAATTGTTTACTGTACCTATTTCTACCATTCTGACTCTAGAGCAAACCAAACCTATGTCTACCTTTTTAACTCTTGTCTAACTAAACCACTCAACCATTCTATTGTTTATCAAAACGATAAAATATTGTCACACACACTCACATTCCATATACTCCAATTGTGGTATATGAGACTACAGGCGCACCAACCTAGGGCTATATAGCCTTACCCCTCTAACGCCATAGCCTCAACTTATTCAATTTTATCGATTAGTTTGTGAAATTGAACGAAACGTAAATCTCGACAAAATTGTTAGCGATAATTTCAACAATACTAAATACTGTAAGGATTTCAGCACGCATCAAAGTGTTGCAAACAAAATTTTAGGTTTTTAAATTTCCTGAAATTTTGACCTATTTTTCAACTTTCTTAACGTACTTTTAATAGCATTTAAGTTTATATAAGTACAAGAATCCAGTTTCTTGTTCACCTTTCAATTCCGAGAACTATAAACAAATCACATGGGAAAAACGCTTCAAAAAGTTAGAATTTGTACCCATATTTACGCTTGGCAATTTGTATGTTGCATGCTCAAGAGTAAGAAATTGTAAGAATTTATTCTTATCTGTTAAAAAGAAAAAAAATTCTTAAAATATTATTTTCCATTAAATCTCATAAAATATGAAATGAAAGAAATTATTAAATCACGAAGTAAGGTTTTTGTCGAAATATTTTTTCCAAACAAATTTATTCAAATTTCATCGATTAGTTTTGCGAAATTGAAGGAAGCGTAAAGTTTGTAAATCTCGACAAAAATGTTAGCGATAAATTCAACAATGCTAAATATTGTGAGGATTTCAACATGCGTCAACATGTTGCCAAAAAATTCTAATTATGTTAAAAGTCACAAGACGGTGTTTTTTGTTTTGTTTTTTGTTTTTTTGTTTTTTGTTGTTGTTTTTTTATTTTTGTTTTTTTTGTTTTTTTTTCTTCCTAGAGCCATAAATGGTAAATGCCATGTTTTAATTTTTAACATTCACATTTCTTTTCCAGAAGTATCAAAAAAGAGCATTATTTCAAAGTGTCAGATGAAATGCTCACTGCTTACAGCACTAATCACCAACGACAGTGAAGTAGAGATACCCAGCTTCTTTAAAATGGTCGGGCGCCTTCTACACTGACGAGCTTCTTTCCGTTGTGCCCCAACCACATGAACTTACTCTTGATACTATCTTATCCTTTCTTAGGCATCCCTTGTACCCTGTTTTTTCTCTCTTTGTAAACCCCCTGCGCACTAGTGGTGGTACTGCCTTGCTTGGGGTGAAATTATTATAAAAAAGGGATATTCAAAGGTTTCATTGGCTACACGCTGAAATGTAGCGCTCGAAATATTGGAACGCACCTAACAACAACATTTTTGTTAGTGATGTTGAAAGCATTTAGTTCTAGGTAATGACTGATAATGTACAGTGAAAGTGTACAGTCAAAAGCAAACAAAAACAAAGCATGAACTTTGGCCAGATTATCAATAATTTTTATCCGGATATGCGACGTTTTCGAATATTAGAAACATACAGTAAAATAATTAAACAACTGTCGGGTGAATTAATTATAAAAACAACATTGTGTTTCTAATTCGTTTCTACCACACTAGAAGGGCCAACTGTATTTTTAGATGCCATAGCCTTTCATAACGTAGGCGATTGCGTGCGTCCACCGCCCCCTTTTATTTTCTCTGAATTGCACTGCATTCTTGGATATGTCAGTAGAGTTGATTCTCCATGATTTGAATACAGAGTTTTCCTTCACAGACTAGTTGCTACCCAAAGCTAAACAGAGCTTAGTCTACTCCGATATTTAATCCATAACTAGGGAGAGAAAAGACGGATTCCTACCATTCCTGCCATTCCTAAGGGCATTATTGCTAAATTGACCGCAACAGACTAGCATAATTCAAACTCAGCTCATCGGTTCGACTTTACGCTACCATAGAGTGAATACAATGTTATTTCTTTATAAACAAGATATCGCTTCATAAGAATTAAATTGATCAAATACCCGGGTAGACTAAACTTTCAAAGCTTGTATGCCAACGACTCTTGGAGAAGAAAAATCCTGAATAGCAAACCATGGACTAGCCGATGTCTGTGATACTCAGATTTAAAAATGCATTCCCTTAATAAATATCTACATCTTAGCTTTAAGCTGCGTTTCATAAAATGATTCCCTTTTTTAAAAAATAAACGCTCCCCGAATTTTATCGACTTATTTTGTTATGCTCAGTTTTAATGAATCCGCCATTTTTTTAAAATGTAACTACATTTCATAAGCAGTTTCGCAGATATGTAGAATGCTTCTTGTTTTTCTTTTGAACAGAGTTATTGTTGATATTTCATCGAAATAGATACGAATCTCAGGATTCTCTTGACGTCCTCCCTTATTTATTGCTAAGTGTACCTTTAAAATGAAAGTTAAATACTTCAGTGTTATTCGACGTAATGACGAGATCTTGGTGAAAGTAATCGTTTGAATATAAAATCAACAAGTCTGTTCAATGTTTTCAAAACACTTGATTCACAAATGGTAATTCCGAATGTTTGCCTTTCGCTCGCCTTCCTTCAATAATGACAAACCAAAAAGAAAATATTTAAAATAAATAAAATAAAGTAACTGCAGAAACGAAGTGTTTACTGACTACAATAATAATAATAATAAATAAATAATGCGATTCTACATCAGGCATGGTTGTCATGTTTTTACAGACTGGAGTTGCTAACATGCACAAATTTTGCCTTAAGATGGCCTACAATAAAGCTGTGCGTTGTGGACATCAGGTCCGAACGAAAAATCGAAGAGCCTAATTCAAATTCCAGTTGAATTCGTTGCATTCACTTACGCGCAAATAGAACTGGGAGAGGTATTAATTCGTGTCTTCTTCCTTCAGTTATGGGTTAGATTGGGTTCTATAGACTTGGTTGGCAACCAGTCTACCTCAGAAAGTCATGGCAAACTACTGCGATAAAATCTTCTGCCCATTCAGTCATGTCTCTTTCGAAACATGATCGCCCAAGCGTGTATCACATATGGCACTTAACTGACTGACTGATGATAAATATCTCATTCAGTACCACATATTTTCTTGTCAGTTAACTGACCATAACCAGTCGAGCATGTCCCTTAAGGGATGAAATACTGTGCATCTATGTTCATGAGCGAGAGTGGTGGCGACAGGTTATGGCTGGGTTTCAAAATTATTGTTTATTGATGATGTCATTTTTTGTTAAGGATAACGCAGGCAGGACGACTTGGTAATCACATCTAAATACTTGTGAACGCCTTCAATTGGAGACCGTCTGAGCAGACTGGATTACCCGATCTTAAGCGATTTCTAACGATCACGCTTATAATGTCAGCTGTTTTTTATCAAAACCTGTCACCATACCGCACGTGCGTGGCTGGGATGCACTTATCAGATTGGGTGTTATGATTGGTTTTAATCGGCATATATATTTGTACTCTATTATCACTTTGTTGACAGACTGCTTTCTCACGCATTAATAATAATAATAATAATTATTATTATTATTATTATTATAATGTGGTATCTAAAGACAACAACATTACCAGCTGGTACTGTAGGTTTGTAATGATATCAAAAGGAGCAAACAAATATTTAGATTAAATTCCTGATGGCACTAAAATATACTTATGAACAGTGACGGTCCTAGGGTTGTTGGCACGCCGGGCAAACTGAACTTCAAAGTTCTTCAAGTATATATTTTTAAATTTTCTCAAAGAGAAAAACTGAAAATGTAGAATAACAAGTTTATTGCAATATACAACTTAATACAAGCTAAATAAAACATTCATTATCCTACATAAAAAAAAATATTTTTATAGTCTTTAGATCTACAAATCTTTTCATGGTACTTTCTACATCTATCTTCTTTACAAGATCATTTTTTGTTGACAAAACAGCCAAAGAATTGAATCTGTTTTGATTCACGGACGACCGCAAATATATTTTATATGCTTTATTTTTAAAAGATCCCAAACAGATGACATGACGGCATGATGGTACCTTCAACCTTGATGGTGTCTTACGTAGATTTCTTTTCCGATCGGTGACCGTTTGGGAATACCAGGTGCTGTAAGCGTTTAGTGACGGATGTGCGTTGTGGTACAGTGGATATCGGCTCGGAAACAGAAATCGGTGAGCCGAGTTCGAATTCCAGTTGAATACCCTGCATTCACTTAAACACTGGTACCCTTGGGAAAGGTATTAATCCTTCCCTTCCCTCCAGTTATGGGTTAAATAACAGGGTAGGACTTAGGGATTCTGCCCTTTAAAACAAATCCCAATGAATCTTGATACTCGAAAAGAAAAAAGTATTACTAGACACAAAACTTATATAAAAACAACAATAAATTGTTGAAAGAAAAAGGTATTACCAACAATAAATCAATAAAAAAATTAGTTGGCAATAAATTACCCGCCGAGGTTGATATGCCATAAAACAAAACAACCCATCAAAAATATCTTTTCCGATCAGTGACTACAATTACATATTTTTCTTTTGATTGCATGACACCTCGTCTGCTTGTGGCTACTGATAGAAAACTTTGACTCTTGAATTTTGTGGTTGAGACTTGGGAGGTGGCAACTAGTGCCACATGTAGCAAAAGCAAAAAAATAATAATAAATGAATAAAATACGTTTGGAACAGAAGCCGAGAAAACTGAAATCGAGACCTGATAAAACTGAGATCAAGACTGGACAAAGCCTGTGTCAGCGATTGCTTTGCTAGTGTTAGCAAGATTAGCGAGAATAATTATGAAGATTTGATAGAACATGTAGTCACTCAGAATTCAGCGCTGACTGCAAGACATCTAGTGTGAACATTTCTCGATATTTACATTGTTCGGACTTTTGTGCTAATCTTCGGTGCCATATTCACAACGACATTTCGACCATTGTACACTCCAGCTTTTTAACAGTTGATTGAAGTTTCGAACTGAACCCCTACCACCGTGTTAGATTTTTCTAGTTCGATATGCCACGCCTCTTCCGGGTGTATCAGTATCAGTTATCTCCAGTAATCTCTTTAACTCAACTCTCTAAGGTATTTGTGCACCTCTACTGTGGCCGGATATGGAACTCACAACTCTTGGGTTAAGTCACTGGATTCAACTAACGCTTTTATTTCCTGGAATATGTGCTCTAAATTAGAACAGTGGGAACATATATTCATCTTTCTCAAATAACTATATACCATACTAGCAGTATAGCCCGGCGTTGATCGGGTGTAATGAAAGTTTTAAAACTAATCCATGGTCTTGGACCTCAGACTCTGCCTAAAGAATATTTGTGTGAGAACCGGATAAAATTGTGGATTTGTATAAAGGACATACAGACAGATAAACAGACACACACACAAACATCTTGCCTTATATATATATATATATATATATATATATATATATATATATATAATCAATTTTCTGCACTATTGTAAGAACTGCAACCTTGAAACTTCTGAATATCGTTTCTTATGTCTTTGTCTATGAGTGTATCAAATTTGATTAAAATCGAACGACTCCTTCTATAACCCGATTTTTTCCATTATCGATTTTCGATATTTATCGGAGGTACCTCGACACAAAACCTAGCTAAGAATACTCGCAGACGCTTATAGTACAACTGTATAAATTTTCAATAAAATCGATTCAGCCGTTACGGAGTCTATAGGTAACGGACACAGACACACACACAGAGACAAAGTTTCATTTATAAATAAGTTTAGATTATTAGCAATCGTTTTATTGTTTACATAACGGCAGGGTTTTCTATTGATTTATAATTCTCTATGTTTTCTTTTCCATTGGAGTCACACTTTTTACGCTTGCCTTTTGTTTTGTTAGATCATCGCAATGTTTTGATAAATCTACAACTTTAATGACAAAAAAGAAAGTATAAATTGGTATAACAAATATAAGAACATGCAATCTTGGGATATTATTTAAAAATACAAATCGGCTTTTATAGGCGAGTTAAACAGGTATTTAATTCCGAATGTTAATGGTAATATTAGCCGTCTTCCTACAATGAAATGACTGAGCAACTAGTGCTGCTCACAGTTTAAATTTATAAATAATTTCTCTTAAAACAATTTTCAGGAAAATACGTCATTCAGTTACAGTAGGTGTTATCGCTCTTTCCAGTATTGATGGGGGATTTCGTCTTTTTTTTTTTAATCGAGTTTACGTCAAGGTTTTTGAAGATTTTACATTGGCTGGAAAGTATGGATCTGGAAGCAAGAAGTACGAGAATAAATCTATTAGCGTTGAATTTACGGTTACATCTACCAACTCAGCGGTAAATTGATTATTCCTCGTCCCCAGTCTAGTCAGTCAGTCAGTTAAGTGCCATACGTGATACACGCTTGGGCGATCATGTCTCGAAAGAGACATGACTGACTGGGCAGAAGATTATCCCGCAGTAGGTTGCCATTGCTTTCTGCGGTAGACTGGTTGCCGACCAAGGCTATAGAACCCAACCTGTCCTGCTATTTAACCCATAACTGGAGGGAAGAGACGGATTAATACCTTTTCCAAGGGTATTTGCGTGTAAGTGAATACAGTGGATTCAACTGGAATTCGACCTCGGCTCCCCGGTTTCTCGTTCCGAGCCGATATCCACTGTACCACAACGCACATCCTCCCCAGTCTAGTACTCTGGTTAAATTCATAAAAATATAGGTACCATAGCAAAGAACGCATTAACGTAAAAGCATTTATAGAAAAAGCACAGGGAAGCAACTTTAGGATGGAGGAAAAGTGACTGAAGCCCAGACACCAGACCAGAACCAATAATAGTGCTGATTTTTCTTTGAATTTTATCAAGGATCTCTAGATATCTAGCAGGCGCGCCGGACATAAGTGGCAGTAATATTCTAAGAATAGACTTATAGATATTATGCAAGGTAGATTCTGGAGTGAATTTTTTTTAATACGACGCAGTGAACCAACTTTCTTAGCAGCTGACCTAGAAATGGATTCAATATAGTCTTTCTACTTCATCTCAGCCAAGAACGCTAACCCGAGAAAGTGTGACGAGTTACTCCTCTGGAGGTTAGCATCAGACATGCCAGTGGAAAGCAGAAAGAGGGTCTCTTAGAGAACATTTTAGGTTTGGAGGCGCTAAAACTAGCAAACCATCTTTGCCTCAGTTAACAAAAGACTGACGGTCTTTTTTTACATCAGTCGCCAAATTGACCTTACCAAAATGATCAAACTTGGTATCGAGACAAGATAGTGTGTCATTAGAGTATATACCAAGATGATCGCTGATTATATCGGGAAAGTCGTAAATGAATATTAAAAACAAAGTAGCACCAAGGATAGAACCTTGAGAGATATGCATTAGTACAAATGGATCTAGAAGAGAGGCCATTCAGGATAACCTTCATTTCATGATTTGATAAGAAAGACTGGATCAGATCAAAAGCTTGGTCGGAGTAACCTTTTGTTTGAAGAAATGTGTGATGTCTACATCTTAATTATGTCATCATTTTCTCTTTAAGTTACATGTGATTACATTCTAGTTGTTGCTGCTATTGATAATCCGTAAGTGATGTAGTTTCTGTTATTTGGTATCGTTCTTTGTTTGTGAATCTGTAGCGCAAGTATGAGGAAACTCAAGAGATGCTAGTCGGATGGCAAAAATTCTCAACCCGAATCCAATTCTAATTTAATGACCCAACATCGGAATGCTGATTTTGAGAAGTTGGTTGGGCCGAGAATTTTTCATAATTCAAGTATCCTTCAACTCTGAGCTGATATTGTCTTTTAATGATGTGTATTCGACTGTAAACATATACGTACATACAGACAGACATATGTAGATATATGTGTATGTGGGTGTATTTTTCTGTGCGTGCGTGTGTATGCCCTATTATCATATAAGTTTGTCATTTCTACAAGAAATAGATGAACGCTTGAAGCGTTTCAGTTTGTTATGAGTTCGAAGCTGATCGTGATTCTACTTACAAGACTAAATGTACCTCGTGTCTAACCGTAAGCCAACAAGATGGGCTAAGAAAATCTTAAAGATTCTTGTGCATCAATAAAGAGAAGAAAAGAAAAGAATAAATCAAGGCACTAACATAGATAACATCTCGCATCAAATTATAACGTTTAGGCCATTTTATTTTCGTTGTCAGATGTTTGTTCTTCATCGAATTGATTTATTGCTATTACCATAGTTTTTAGCCTCAGCATTCCACTATGTCCATTTATTAAAAAATTTGTTCATCTATAAAAACAAGATAAAATATCTCCCCCAAAATTGAAGTATGTCAAAAGGCAGTTGTATATATATATATATATATATAATACCGCCTTTATACATATATATAATACCGCTTTTTCTGTATATATATATATATATATATATATATATATATATATATATATATATGTATGTACATATATACATATTTATATATATATGTATATATATATATATATATGTATGTATGTATGTACATATATACATATATATATATATATATATATATATATATATATATATATACCGCCTTTTATACGCGTGTGTGTGTGAGCACGCGAGCACGCGCTCGCGCGTGTAGTTTGTACACATTTCTGATTTTTGATGTTTTACGTTTCGTTTATCTTTTTTTCATTATTACAGTAGTGTGGGGAAGTTGGAACTCTATTTAAAGTGTTTTTTTCCACCGTCACCAAGGAGGATGGATCCCGTAAGCTAATATCCATCCCTTGGGTTGGGATTTGTACGTAAATCCGGTTCTCCATTAATGTACAGTGCCTAGAGCCTAAAACTTGCTTATGCGACGGTTAATGTAGATGTTTAACCGATTAAATGTAAGCGTTCGTATAATATGGAATAGACGCGCATGCGCACGAACATACGCATATATATATATCGTCATCTTTTAATCTCTCATAAAAACACTTACAAATGTGTGTGTGGGTGTGTGTGTGTGAGTACACATACATATGCACACACACGCATATATATATATATATATATATATATATATATATATATGAGTGGATACTAAGGTCAACGCCGAGTGGTAACAGTCTGTTTTTTGAAACTGTACTCAGTATCCACTGTTATATTTACATGCGCTTTATTCCTGATCTTGAGTTCTATTACCCATAAACAAACATACCTCAAAACTATATTTTTATTATATATATATATATATATATATATATATATATTAGGAAACCAATGACAAAGTAGAAAAATCTTTTGTACCACGCGTTTCGTCTTTTAGAACTTCCTCGGACGAAAGTGATGTTAAATTTTAACCTTCATTCTTTTAAGTATGTATTTGAGTATATTGTGTAGCCGATTTCATTTATTTATTTATTTATTTATTTATTTTTGCTATCCCTTTGTTTTGTACTGGTAAAAATACATTATATTTTTTTACTTTTATATATATATATATATATATATATATATATATATATCTTTCTCGTAAAAGGAAAAAGAGAGAGAGAGAAAGAAAAGAAGGTCGACTAGTATATTTCTGGTAGATAACGTTTATAGCTAAGGATTCTTTGTAATAATAGCGCTCGATATTAATAATAAATGAAATTAAATTTTCGCTTAATTTGTCTACTGAAACTTCTGCGGAGATTACATTCAACCATCAAGAAACTTAATTGCAAAATTTTATTCATTTACAGAAATCATATTTTTCTATGAAAAAGTTCTATCAAAATATAATGTCTCTAAAATTAATTTAATTTCACAATCAAGTCCTCTGACGAGTCGTTATATATAATTTCCTCAGCAGTTTACTCAAAGGCAAATTTATACTGGACATAAAATATGTAAGATACCATTTGTACGAGATGTAAAAAGAAGCTACGAGCAAAGTGTATTTACATAATTACTATGAATAAGATGTTACACAAGACATAGACGCCTAATAGTAGTTTATAATCAGACTTTCATATTACTGTGTGACTATTACTAATTTGCCTCTCTCAGACTACGTTGTTTTGTTTTAATAAATACCTTAAAAGCAAGCATTATTATTTTTTACCACTATCATCATCATCATCATCATCATTATTGTTGGAAAAAAAAGTTCTTCTACAATTTATTGTTTGGCACATTATTTACCGGTTGTCAACCTGTCAGTGAGGTAAGAAAGAGGTAATGATTGCGTTCGTCAGTCAAATATTCAGAAAAAGAAAATGGAAAAAAGTACTAAGCCACATCTTGCCAGTATATCTTTGCCGAAAGACCTCAATGTAATACATGGGCAGTGCCAGTCAATACTATATTTTGGACTTTTTGCAAAGAAGGTTTTCTACGTATCATGTTGAGAAAGTTCCTTTCTTAATTATTCCAAGTGCCCCTAATGTTATAGGGATAACAGTTGCTCTGAGATGCCACACTATTTCAATTTTATTTGAAGGTCTTTGTATTTACTTAACTTCATGAATCCTTTAAAAGAAATACTGCGATCTCGTGGTACACTTATGTCGATTAGCAAACAAACTTTCTTTGGGTGATCTTTCACAACAATTGTTATTATTATTATTATTGTTGTTGTTGTTGTTGTTGTTGTTGTTGTTGTTGTTGAGCAAAATGAGTCACGTAATTCTTCCAATATTTTTCAACACTTAAGAGAAGAACGTGATTTAAGAAAAGACAAATAAAAGAAAAACGCAGTGTTTGATAATGTTAAACAATATTTCAACAGAATGTCTGTTTTCAAGTTATATGTTTTTTTTAATTTTCAAGGTTAAATATTATTATTATTATTATTATTATTATTATTATTATTATTTATTTATTTATTTATTTATTTATTTTATTTGATTTCTACTGTATACTCATTTACTTCCGGGTTACAACCAGACTCCTAAGATCAGAAATGGCATCATGACATTTCCTACTGAACATTTTTCTAAAAACAACACACACTTTACATAGATAAAGCCCTTCGTAAGTTGTAAGCTGCACTTTTGAAAACAATTTTTTTTAATTTCTTTAAGGCACGCGCTAACAGAGATCCCTTCAATTAATCTATCAGAACCTTTTCCAATCAATCCGAGGGTTCCAATAATTATTAGTATAAACCGTTTTTCAGAGGTAGTTAATAGTAATTAATATAAGGACAGTTGGCCTTAGATATAGAAAAATATAACTGTGGCCCCTTATAGTTTGATCTCAGACGTTAAAGTAGGTCGCAATTATATCAGTTGTCATTGGTATAATTGGTACGGTGATTGTCAGAATAGAAACATGAGCAAAGAAAATTGGCATTGATTTTCTATTGGAACTATTACATGACACTTAGGAACGGTAATATTACGCCGGAAAGTGATGAATACACAGAATTGGAAGAATATAATTATTGCGACTCAAAAATGACGTGTCAAAAATAACGGCAAAATATTTATACCGATATTCTGTCTAAACTAACAACAAATATATTGATGTAGCTACGTTTGAGTATCTTACATTAAGACATAAAGCCCCCCCCCCCCGCCGAGCGTGACAGGAGGGATATATATATATATATATATATATATATATATATATATATATATATATATATATAAATGGAACTTTGTCTGTGCGTGTGTGTCTGTCTGTGTGTCCGTTACCTATAGACTCCGAAACGGTTGAATCGATTTTCTGGAAAATTTACACAGTTGTACTATAAGCGTCTGCGAGTGTTCTTAGCTAGGTTTTGTGTCGAGGTACTCCCGATAAATATCGAAAATTGATAATGGAAAAAATTGGGTTATAGAAGGAGTGGTCCGATTTTAATCAAATTTAATACACTCATAGACAAAGACATAAGAAACGATATTCAGAAGTTTCAAGGTTGCAGTTCTTAAAATAGTGCAGAAAATCGATAATGTATATATTTTCTAACAATGATGCGTAGAAATTGCTTGTTCCAGAGCCTTTCATTTTTTTTTTTTTTGCACTACAATGATTATAGCTGAATAATAAATATTTTTACAAAAACAAATCCCCAAGCCAAGTTTATGTATATATTATAAATCGGATATTGAAGATATCTTGCCAATAAGAGGACATATGATCAATAATAATTTGAAATAGTAAAATAGATTTAAAGTTGACCGGGAGGTGATCGCTCCTGGTTGCTTCCCCTGTGATAGGGAGTCTGATATTTGTAAAAACCCCAAACGCCTAATGACATTAAGAATAAACATTATTGTTGTAGCTTTCTGGAACTCCGAATCAGTGTTTGAGAAATGTTAGTATGCACAGGATGTCTAAAGGCAGGTCAAATCATAAGTCTTAATAACTTCTGTATTCAGAAATAAATAAACTATTTAAAATAACATGCCGCTCAAGTATTGTTAGTCATTCTATTTAAAATTATTTGTTTCTATACACATTTATTCAAGTGATTTTTTTAAAATACTTGTTCTCTTAATAAAACGCTAACAAACTGTTAAAGGCTTAAAGTGCACTCAAAAAGATCAACGGCTTTCAAACGAGTTTCATTCCGAAACGGGAAAAGTATTTTGTTGTCCAAATATCGAAATCAAATTATTTCTTTTACAGAAGCATTTTGCAGCAACTTGGGGATTTATTTTTTATTATTTCGATCAAATGACATTTATCTGTGGCAAATAGAAACAAATTCCGATTGTTGTGATTATTATTTTTTGCCACTAGTTCTTTTCGATAATATTGTTGCTTTTAAACACAACACTCTGGGCCAATACACTGTTCGACCGTTGCAGTAAACATCGCGAAATTGGAAATGAAAAAAAAAGTTAAGTAGTTTCCGACTAGACTTGAAAAGTAACAAGATATTTAAAAAAAAAAAAACAATAAGAAAATAATGAGAATAATGAAAATGTTTAATCTCTTTCTCTTTCACCCCCCTCTCCATCACCCTCTCCGTCTTTCTCTTTCTCTCAATATCTTACTCTGAGAATTTCTATCTCCTTTTTCATTTCTCTGTCTCTTTCTGTCTCTCTCTATCTTTGTCTCCTTCAGGCTCTCTATCAAGATAGATAGATAGATAGATAGATAGATAGATAGATAGATAGATAGATCTTGAAAAATATATTGCGAATGAATTCTCGGTCTCCCTGCTTCTCTCTTGCCCCCTTCCTCCTTCCTCCGTCATTCTCTCTGTATCCTTCAATCTGTCTGTCTCTCTTTCTCTCCCTCTCTTTCACTCTCTCTCTCTCTCTCTCTCTCTATAGATAGATAGATAGATAGATAGATAGATAGATAATGATCAGAATAAGATAGATATTAACAAACAGATAGATAGATAGATAGATAGATAGATAGATAGATAGATAGATAGATAATGATCAGAATAAGATAGATATTAACAAACAGATAGATAGATAGATAGATAGATAGATAGATAGATAGATAGATAGATAGATAGATCAGAATAAGATAGATCAGAATAAGATAGATATTAACAAACATGATAGATTAGATAGATAGATAGATAGATAGATAGATAGATAGATAGATAGATAGATATCAACTAACTGATAGATAGAATCAAAATGAGATAGATAGATAGATAGATAGATAGATAGATAGATAGATAGATAGAAATAGAATAAGATAGATAGATAGATAGATAGATAGATAGATAGATAGATAGATAGATAGATAGATAGATAAAATAAGAAATGATAGATAGATAGATAGATAGATAGATAGATAGATAGATAGAAATAGAATAAGATAGATATTAACAAACTGATAGATAGATAGATAGATAGATAGATAGATAGATAAGATAAGATCAGAATAAGATAGATATTAACAAACAGATAGATAGATAGATAGATAGATAGATAGATAGATAGATAGATAGATAGATAGATAGATGATAACGAATAAGATAGATATTAACAAAGTGATAGATAGATAGATAGATAGATAGATAGATAGATAGATAGATAGATAGATAGATAACTAACTGATAGATAGAATCAAAATGAGATAGATAGATAGATAGATAGATAGATAGATAGATAGATAGATAGATAGAAATAGAATAAGATAGATATTAACAAACTGATAGATAGATAGATAGATAGATAGATAGATAGATAGATCAGAATAAGATAGATATTAACAAACTGATAGATAGATAGATAGATAGATAGATAGATAGATAGATAGATATCAACTAACTGATAGATAGAATCAAAATGAGATAGATAGATAGATAGATAGATAGATAGATAGATAGATATTAACAAACTGATAGATAGATAGATAGATAGATAGATAGATAGATAGATAGATATTATTGTTATAATAACAGCAAACTGCAACTTAAAAGCTATTCAGTTTCGGTGTTCGATACCCCATCATCAGGCAGTGAAATGAGCTTTATTCACTGGGTCGTATATATATCGATAAGAAAATTTAAAAGAGCAAAATTAAGCATAAAAATAAAAAATACCATCATATTCGAAGATTATAGTGGAGTGGAAGATTATCAAATTTTAAAAGAATTGTGGGTGTAGACATTGAATACTGGGACAAAGTGTAGCAATGTAAACCAGACAGGACGTGTCAATTATTTAAATAAGAATCGAACAAAACTGTAGCTAACGTATTATTGTTAGATGTGACAAGAACGAAAATAAAAATAAGAACAATAAATAAAAAGATTAAAATATTAGTCTTAAAGATTTTTTCACTATAAAAAAACGATTTTGAAGAAATAAATGTGAGGCCATAAAATAAAATTTTAAAACAGAATTACTAGATTATAAAGATCACTAGCATTTAAAGTAAACATATACCATAATGTAACAGTTAATAATGTTTAGTTTTAAGGTGTATATAATTTACTGAAAGGGGAAGGTTTATAGATTCTAGCCAATAGTAAACATATTGAGATAATCTTAGATATATTTAAGAGTGTGAATAATCTTAGAATTGCAGTAAGTAGTAATTTCATTAAGTTGGTTTAATAAGTTAGTTTTGGGGAATTTAATTATAGGGATTTTTTTCTTGTAAGCAAAGAAAACATTTCATGTAACGATTACATGTTGTAGCTTTTGTTAATATCTTCCATTTTACTGTAAGTGTTTTATTTGCTTATTTCAATTGTCAATAGTATTTGAAGAGAGAAGTTGGTTGACTATAGATTTTATTATTAAAGGATAGTTTATGCTCATATAAACGATCCTTAAAATGTTCTTAATACTTCCGATATAATGTTTGATAAAATTTGGATTTTCTGTAGTGGAGATGGTGTCTTGGTATACTATGGAATTTGTAAGGCATCTGTTTTGCAGATGACATTCGTTTGGGTTACGACAATTACAAGTATTAGTATTATTGTCGTTATTTACGACAAGTCGGTTATGATTATTAATTTTGTTGTACTGTTTTAAGAGTTTATTGTAGTGTTTTTTATTATCAATTCAAGATTATCGGTGGAGCTATAACTAAGTTTCAGTGTATTCTTATTAAAAACATTCTAAGGGAGTTATTAGTTGGGAAGTGTTTCTGAACGAGGTTAAGGAATGTATTGCCTAATTTAGTACTAAGTGTTTGGTGTGTACTAAGTATGTTTCTATTTCTATTATGTTTGGTATTATTATTATTATTATTTTGCTTATAATATTTAATGTCAATGCATTTATAGCTACTATTTTTGAGGGCAGTATTGTAGTATTGAGCGTGTTTACGAAAAATGTCTTCAGTTGAGGAATTCTTGTTTATTCTGTGTTCAGCAGAGTATGGTATATGTTCAATAATAGATGGTGGGTGATTTGATTTAAGATGTATGAAGATAGGGACAGCATTACATTTTATGTAAGATGAATATGCGTTATTAACTAAATCTAGAGTAACATCTAAAAAATCAACTTTTTAGGTTAGTTTGGACTATTAGTTTAAGACTCTAAGTCTCACTCTCTCTCTCTCTCTCTCTCTCTCTCTATATATATATATATATATATATATATATATATATATTATAACAAAGTTGTGGAACTCGTAGATTTTTTAACCTGCTGTTCATGCATTTACTTTCATAAAGAGTGCTCGATATAAACGTAGGGCGTTATACTGTAACAGTTGTTACAATGGTTTATAAATTCATAGTATCACTACACAAAAATTTTCACGTTTCGAAGCTAACCTCGTTTTTAGGTGTTTCTCATCGGGTGATGAAGTTGGAATGAAAATTATCTGGTGAAAAACGGTTTATTTGTGGTGGATAATTTTCATTCCAACTTCATCACTCGATGAGAAACACCTAAAAACAAGGTTAGATTCGAAACGCGAAAATTTTTGTGTAGTGATACTATGAATTTATAAACCATTGTAACAACTATTACAATATATATATATATATATATATATATATATATATATATATATATATATACTAGCAGTATAGCCCGGCGTTGCTTGGGTGTAATTAAAGCTTCAAAACTCATCCATGGTTTTGGAACTCAGACTCAGCCTAAAGAATATTTGTGTGAAGTTTGGTGAGAATCGGATAAAAAATGTGGATTTGTATAAAGGACATACAGACAGATAAACACACACACACACACACACACACACACACACACACACACACACACACACACACCATCTTGCCTTTTATATATATTATCGATTTTCTGTACTATTGTAAGAACTGCAACCTTGAAACTTCTGAATATCGTTTCTTATGTCGTTGTCTATGAGTGTATCAAATTTGATTAAAATCGGACCACTCCTTCTATAACCCAATTTTTTCCATTATCGATTTTCGATATTTATCGGGAGTACCTCGACACAAAACCTAGCTAAGAACACTCGCAGACGCTTATAGTAGAACTTTGTAAATTTTCCAGAAAATCGATTCAGCCGTTTCGGAGTCTATAGGTAACGGACGGACACACACACACACACACACACACACACACACACACACACACACAGAAGCAAAGTTCCATTTATTAATAAGTTTAGATATATATTAAAAAATGTACTGCAGAAACTAACGTACATATTGAAGATGCTAATGAAAAATAGGCACATGCATTGAATCAACCTCTAACTCTCTCACTCTCTCATTTTTCCGCTCTCTCTCCTTTACACACACGCACACACACACAGACACATAGATAGATAGATAGATAGATAGATAGATAGATAGATAGATAGATAGATAGATAGATAAAATTTGTCACTTATCTGATTGATGCTATATTCAGTATTCCTTAGATGGGTAATGTTGTTAATATAATTAAATTGTTTGTTTGTTGCTTTTGTGTTTTTCTGCTGATTTATGCTCAATATTCTTAGACAATCGGGGTGCAGATTTCGAATT